>OZ024917.1:20121565-20721565 GCA_964017125.1 Flabesymbios commensalis
GTCGGGTATTGGAGCAGTACAGAACTGAACAAAATGTTTTTTTTAATTGTAGAATAAGGCGACGAAAAAAATGTCAAATGCAAAAAATGTGTAGCAAGCCAGGAATGTTTTTATACTCGTACAAGTTGCGATAAATCGTAGGCTTCTGATTGGTCAAGATGGCCATCTTATTGTCATATACGTCCTTTTGTGTGTAACTTGTACAAAATACGGGCCATGTCGAATAGTACATGTAGTTGGAGTGACAATATTCATTATAACGACTACACTACTCGAATACTGGTTTAGTTTAATCTTATTTTGCTAAACCACGATTCTTTAAAAACACTTGATTTATTCCAGTGAAATGAGTTCATATTCGCAATTATTAGATGACATGTGCAGAAGAATAAGAAGAAAACAATCCATATATATTTAGTATGAGTAGTTGTGTTTTACTTTTAGCTGTGGAACTACTTGTAATTTTAAATATTTAGAATTACTGCACCTTTCAATAGTATTAAAAGACTGAATATAATTTGTATACTTGTTTTGATTTTGCGTTTGTCGAGATATAAATCCATTAACCGTTTACCGTTTTATGGCATTTCTCTCACTTTTTTTATAACAGGATTTTTATGATTGTTTTGTGGAAGAAACTGTGCAAGGATCCCATCACGGCATCTGACTCCGCCCTTCTGGAAGCAAAAATAGAAACACCTCACATATTACTGGCAATGTGGAAAATGTCACTTATTGTCATATACGTCATTTTATGTCAAGAGTAAGTAACAAGTATTGATGATAAATATTATGTCAAATAGCAAACAGTCTGTTGAAACAGTCTTGAATGTCAGGCTAGTTCGCGTAATTTTAAGTGAACGACCCACTAAACGTTCGAGCATGGATGACAAAATAAGAAAGAGCAGTTTCCTAATCAGCGCCCAGCAAATACGAGATGTGGACGTTAGAATCTGACGTACAAAGACGGTCCCCGCACTGAAAAAAATAATATATTTGTAATGGCCATAGACCCACGACATAAGTATTTTAAAGAACCAGAAAGAGCTAGTTACGACATTTATAATGATTGGTTAATCATGACAGTGCAGGGATCGACTTTAGTCGTCGGAATCTGAGTCTCAAATATTTTTATTGGTTTTAGACACATAACAAAGGTATTCAAATGAATTAGAAAGAGCTAACTAAGATGATTTCAAATTGATAAAATCCTTTGGTTGCGATGTTTTTTTACAAATTAATTCAGCGTTTTAAAGGCTAAAAATCTGGTACTTGCTGGACGGTTTATATCACGTACAATCTCAATACCACGCCAGACCAGTGTAAATGCATGGATTTGTACCATTTATATAAATGAATACATCATTAAGTCAGTCTTTATGGCTCATTTTTGTATTGTGTGCGTTTTGTCATATTTGAGACCAGTTATTTTAGTTGAGGTATTTTCGTCACGTTGACAGGGTATCTTTGTTGTGTTCACAGGACGACCGTGTTCGGTGGGATAGACTTCATTCCCCCACTCTGGTCACTCGCAGCTTTGGCAGGGCTGGCTGGTATCTGCGCTGTAGTTACCATAAGAAAATGTGATCAGGTGAGATTTCTTCTAAAACTGTGTTACATATAAAATTATCAATATCAAATAAAACGATATTTTTTTTCATACATTCTACGTTGAGCCTGGTGGTGTAATCTCAAAAGTGTGTAGAAATAGTCTCGTGGTGAGACTTTGTTACCATGTGTAAATAATTTCTTTATTGTCGACTAAGATGTCACGCTTAATAAAAACATAATTTCTGTATCCGCATCATAAATATTATAAATATGCTTATATGTGGGCTCCCCTAAACATGTCTATATGTAGGGGGTTAGGTTAAGTATGCGTCTGTCGTTGCTGTTATTATTTACCAATCGACACATGTAATATGCCTGGTGATAGATAATTAAATTTATGTTAATGATGTGCTGCACGTTGCAGTTTAGTAAATAGTCATGTCTCTACAGACGTTGAAGCATAATTGTTACTACAAAATAATTAAAAGCAACAACAAAACTAACTAATCTACATGGTCGATGGAAACGACTACCCATATATGGTTAATATATGATACAACCTAATTGGCCATATCTATATCTGGCCTATATTTTCTGAACCCAGACATGTATGTGCTTGAAACTGAATGGTATTTAGATTTATAAATGTCATATTTTTATGGAAGATTCTTTTGCAGCCTTTTATGAAAATGGGTGTAATTATCTTGAGATGACATCTGAAACATTGAACTTTGCTCGGTATTTGAGTGTAGAATTTTGTATCCACCTGTTTTTACATAATTTGGTTGTGCTGACTGCGAATCTGTTGAATACCATTCTATATTTGATGTATTTCGCCTTCAAATTAACAAAACAAAAAGTGACCTATACACTGACAACTTTTCTATTTTTCTGTTGCACATAAATACGCAACTGTTTTCTGCGTGATTTAGAATTCAGATCAAAGTACATTTTTTTCTAATACAAATCTTGCAGAAGCCATAAATAAATAATTAATGTACAACAAACCATATCAAATACGGGATTTTCTTGGCGGACATTTTGTGTTTTGCTAATTTAAAGGTGAAGGTCACTAAGTATCAAATGTTATCCGACAGATTCGAGCTCAGCACACCAAAATTATGTCAAACCCAGTGGATAACAAATTATATAACAGGATGCTGAGCAATTTGAATGTTTCAGATTCAACCCAGGTTAAATACACACATATTTCCAAAAAGAAAGGTTGCTATATTCTTCAACACGCATTTTTAAAGCAGCCCCTTGGGATGACATCAATTTTCGTTTTTAGTTCCGTACTGAAGTAGTGTATCCCACGGATCATGTTTTTATTTTTTTCAGAATTTTTATATTTTTACAAATATTTTTAATCAACATTTCTATGAAACCAGAAGAAACCCAAACAAACTATTTGTATACCTGAAGAACGATCGAATGTTTTCACAGCATTGGGCCACATGCTGTTGGCATCGGCCCAGCGCTGGGTAGACAATCAGTGCTGCAGGTGTGTCCTCCCGTGTCCTGACTATGAGACACCAATTAGCGAGGACTGGTTTGATCTTACCTCTGATGCGTGGGAATATGTGATCTAAAGCGCTGAATATTGCTGACTTGTTTTGTTTACATGGCAATATACGACCTGGAAATACAACTATTTCACTCTTTTTCAGTGCTTTAAAATTGTTTCTTGACTTTTTTGTATTTTCAGTTAAGATCAGTAGGTTATATAGCCTCATATAAATTAAATTTTTGAATTTGACAACATTGAAAATGTCTCATCCCAAGGGGTCCCTTTAAGCATACACATTTCTGGTGATGGGCATTCATGTATCTATGTTAATTGGTTTTAAAGTTATCGCGAGAATATTAATTTTCGGCAATGGCTACCTAATGAGCATTATAATCATTTATTTTTCACATTTTATTCTCTATTTATATTCTACACCGTGAATATAAATAATTATTTTTAACGTTCTTGAGGAAATCTTGTTTTGGGGGCAATGCCTGCCTAATTTACATAATAATCATTGAAACAGCAACTTCCGTCAATGGTTTCCGTGTGGTAGAAAAACTACCCCCCCCCCCCCCCCACTATCAAACTTTGTCATTTGGCCACCAGCCAAATAGTGGCAAATACTAGCTTTTAAACATGTTGAAGATGAAACTTGACATCAATCAGTTAGATTTGAAAATAGTTCACCCCCTTTTTGTCAAATCTGAATAATTTTCACTCACTTGAAGTTGTGGATCGCGTCAGCGAGACACAACCTCAAGTGGGTAAAAATTCCAATTAAATAATCTGGTGGTTAAAGGGTTAATAATATAAATGATTTCAGGACGTTGTACTCAATCGGGATCAGACTACTGAATGGAAAGGGTGGATGACACTGGTCATGCTGGTCACTCATGTGACCAATACTGAGGTCGGTGGTTGTCGTGGTCACGCTCTTTTGTGGGACCTATGAGGCATTTTCGTTACTATAATCAATGGCAATGCTATGCGTTTACCCCTAGGGCTGTTCAAGTTGTCAGTCACTTGAAGCTGTGTCTCGCTACCGCGATCCACAGCTTCAAATGACTGACAAGTATTCGGATTTGTAAAATTGTTATTTATTTCTCAGTTATCTCAGCTTATAGGCCTATTTTGACATGTGATCTCAGTTTATATTTGATATGTAATCTCAGCTTGTATTTTGACATGTGATCTCAGTTTATATTTTGACATGTGATCTCAGCTTATAATTTCACATGTGATGTCAGATTATATTTTGTCATGTGATGTCAGTTTATATTTTGACATGTGATCGCATTTTTTTTTTGACATGTGATGGCAGTTTATATTTTGACATGTCATTTCAGCTTATATTTTGACATGTAATCTCAGTTTATATTTTGCCATGTGATCTCAGTTTCAGTTTATATTTTGACATGTGATGTCAGTTTATATTTTGACATGTGATGGTAGTTTATATTTTGACATGTGATTTCAGTTTATATTTTGACATGTGATGTCAGTTTATATCTTGACATGTGATATCAGATTATATTTTGACATGTAATTTCAGTTTATATTTTGACATGTGATCTCAGTTTATATCTTGACATGTTATGTCAGTGTATATTTTGACATGTGATGGCTGTTTATATTTTGACATGTGATGTCAGTTTATATTTTGACATGGGATCTCAGTTTAATTTCGACATGTGATTTCAGTTTATTTTTTGACATATGATCTCAGTTTATATCTTGACATGTTATGTCAGTGTATATTTTGACATGTGATGACTGTTTATATTTTGACATGTGATGTCAGTTTATATTTTGACATGGGATCTCAGTTTAATTTCGACATGTGATTTCAGTTTATTTTTTGACATATGATCTCAGTGTATATTTTGAAAATATTTTATTTTAAAAGTGTGATCTCAGTTTCTATTTTGACATTGTGATCTCGGTTTTTCTTTTTACAGATGATCTCCGTTTTTCTGGACAGCGCCCTTGTCTCTTACCTCTTCATAAACTGTTTCGGCCACTTCACGTTTTACTGGAAAAGTGATAACTTTTCGTTCAGAAGAACTGTACAAGTAAGTTAACCATATAGAAAATCCCACTAACAAAACTTAACCGTTAACGCGCTAATTTGAACAACCTAAATTTGCATATACTTTTTTTTGTTTTCTTGGACAGCGAAACTAAAATGCCTGTGGACATATACTGCGGTGCAAGGCCAATAAAAAGTATCAGGTTTCTTTGAAAATAAACATATACTGTCTTCTGGTTTTGCAGAACAAATCCGAAGAACATTATGGTGGATCCATCGGTTTACGTCTAGTACCGCAGAGGCCTTAATGTTCTTTTCTGGACACACAGATAAAGATACCCTATTTGTATAATATATATGGTTTTAAACAAGAGTAACTGATTAAAAAATACATAAAATCAGTAAATACACTTATACAAATTTGAAATGTTTTATTTTTATACATTCAAACTGTCTGCCTAATTTACCAACTTGACAGTCATTTAAAAGTTAGGAATTGATTCACACAAAATATTTTCCCTTTATTTTTATGAAAGCACTATCTAATCCTTCAATATACTTTTTTGTTGAATACTTTTTTAAACCGATTATCAGTACAACCGACTTCCGAACAATATTATGTCAAACCAAGAAACATCAAATAGAACATAATGATATGCCTAGAACGTACACCAAAGCACATCTCAAAGGAGACGGTATTACAATTACATAACACCATAATGTTATCGCTAACGTGACTCGTACAAAATTCGAATTATTTATTAGTATACAACTCAGTGATACGTATGTTAGCATACTGTTTTCGTATGATGGCATAGTGTTGGTCCAGCATCCGCTAGACCAGAGTATGCCATCATTGATGCTCAGATGATTGTATGTACTTACATCTGTTCCGCAGATATTTCTAGCAGATTATTCTATCGAATTTTCTATGTTGAACAGATTATTCTGCGTATGAATATGGCACTTCTGTGCGTATTGCCAGGACGAACTTACCTGACGTATCCGGCAATCCCCATGGTGACCGCCACTTACGTCATCATTACAGTAGCCATGGTGACATGGCCTAGGATCAACCCTGCTATTATTAAAGGTATGTCAAAATAGCCCTGCTTTCCTCAGTCTGTTGTACCCCCAAAGACCCAGAAAACACAAAACATATTTATAACATTTGTACAATGTTGGACACACGTCGAAGACGTTGGGCCGACATTGTACAAATGCTATAAAAATGTTTTGTGCTAGCTGAGGACGTATTATAACTGGTTGCAAAGACTCGTTTCTCGGCCAATCAGGTGAAGGGTTGAAGTTTTTTTTTAAATTTTTGCAGCTTGCATCCAGTGCTTCTTTCTCTGAATATTTTATCGAGCTGCTCAATGATTTCAGCCATCAGCTAAATTTTATTCGCTTATAAATTATTTTACATTTGACTGACTAGAGGACGACGATGTAAAGGCCTAGTCACACATACCATCACGCGCGTCCAGCGCTCAAAAAGAAGAATTTTGGTCAGTGCGTTATGATTCGCTGGGAGTGCGTCAGAACTCGTTGATGATTTGACGAGAACGCCTGACGAACGTCATTCATTTTTTGTGTGCGTCAACCTCTGCGCACATTTTCCGCATGCTCAAAAATGTGAGCGTTTTACCACGTGTGAATGTTGACGCCAGAAGAACGTCAGACCAGCGCCAGTCTAACGTTAGGCACAAGTAGAGCACACGTTCTAAATTTGTTGTGTTTTCGTTGACCGAGGTTTATCCTAGTCAGACATAAACGACGCACAGTCCACCCATAAAAAAATTTTAAAAAAAGTTGAGTCCGAATTGTGAATTGTGAAAGCTGATAGCGCATGCACAGCGTGTTTCCAACGCAAAATGCGAATGAACAGCGATTTGCTAACGCGTTGGACGCATACAGTGCGCATTAAACCCTATAATGCTAATGTCGACGATAATAGTAACTTTTATCAGTTTGTTTTGTACATGTGTAATAATTTTTAAAAGAAAAAAAATGTGTTCTAAATTTATGATAACATTTTATGTTTGGATTTAATTTCGACAAATTAAAAACAAATTCTGCATTTAGAGCATTGTATCGTGTGAAAAAACAACCTCAAATGATTAAAAATAAAATGTCGTTCTTCGGAGCTCTAAGGGTTCTGCAGAAATAACATAGTAACAGCCTGTTGCTCGAGCGCTGGGCGAACCGGCAGCGTGTTCCCTATTCCCTTCGAGCGTTGCCCGCGACGACCCGGCGCCCTCAACGGGCAGCCATGTGATGCAAAGCAAACGTATTTAGCGTTGATAGGACGTTGCTATAGCGCGCCCTACGTGTTTCTGGCGTTCTTCTGGCGTGTTCATTCATGCGTTCATATGCGTTCGATATATTAAACATAGGCCTACCCAACTTCCTTTGACGATTAGAGGGCGCACAAATATATGCGTGGCGTTAGTGCAGCGCGCTCCACGAACCAGTAACGAGTGTTTACGCACGACCGACGTACGACAGACGCTATAGCAAAAAATATCAATTTTCAGTGCGTGGATCATGCGTCAACACTCGTTGCTGGTTCGTGGAGCGTGACTGAGCCTTAGGGCCAGAAAAAAACCTCTAAAAAGCCGGCACTGAACGCGCATACAGCGCCCAACTAACGTGTTCATAACGCATGTCCAGCGAACATATAACGTATATGGGGCGTTCTAAATGCTTTCATTCGTGCCTCGCGCTGGCGATGCGCGATGTATTCGCTAACTTTGTCGCCCTGCTAACGCGCAACGCGGTGGCGAAACGCTGTGCATATTCGCTGATTTATACACCTGATTTATTTATAACACGCTGTATAATCGCCTTAAACTTGCTGGCTCTTCTCATATCCTGACAAAATTCATGGACGCACAACGACGCACTGCTATAATTTGTGTCACTCAAGGCGTGGGCTGTGCGTCGCGTATGTGTGACTGAGGTATTAGGCAGAAACAATAATCTCAACACTGGTCACCATTGGTGAAAAACAGTGGCATGGTGTTGGGTTTGTGTGTGGCAGAGGGCAACCCACTTTGATTCATTCTTAAGAGTTTTATACCATGTGCTATAAACAGAATAATAGCAACAGATCTTTTTACTTTATAGTCATTCCATAAAATCCAATCTTCTTGTCCATTATTCGCACTTTTTAAAACATTTTTGATAATTTCAAATCGAAAAAACCTTTGGTCTCCATGGTTTATGTAAAAATATTTCAGCGTTGTAAGGGATAAATGCATTTGTTGCAGAAGGGTAAACCGGTGGTTTTCTAATTCTGAATTGGTGTTTATTTTCAGTGAGACCAGTAATACAGGTGGTTGTTGTTATTTTTAGTGAGACCAGTAATACAGTTAGTTGTTGTTATTTTAGTGAGACCAGTAATACAGGTGGTTGTTGTTATTTTCAATGAGATCAGTAATACAGTTAGTTGTGGTTATTTTAGTGAGACCAGTAATACAGGTGTTTGTTGTTATTTTCAATGAGACCAGTAATACAGCTAGTTGTTGTTATTTTAGTGAGACCATTAATACAGGTGGTTGTTGCTATTTTCAGTGAGACCAGTAATACAGGTGGTTGTTGTTATTTTAGTGAGACCAGTAATACAGGCGGTTGTTGGTATTTTAGTGAGACCAGTAATACAGGCGGTTGTTGTTATTTTCAGTGAGACCAATAATACAGGTGTTTGTTGTTATTTTCAATGAGACCAGTAATACAGTTAGTTGTTGTTATTTTAGTCAGACCAGTAATACAGGTGGTTGTTGTTATTTTAGTGAGACCAGTAATACAGGTGGTTGTTGTTATTTTCAGTGAGACCAGTAATACAGATGGTTGTTGTTATTTTAGTGAGACCAGTAATACAGATGGTTGTTGTAATTTTAAGTGAGACCAGTAATACAGGTGGTTGATGTTATTTTAGTGAGACCAGTAATACAGGTGGTTGTTGTTATTTTAGTGAGGCCATTAATACAGGTGGTTGTTGTAATTTTTAGTGAGACCAGTAATACAGGTGGCTGTTGTTATTTTCAGTGAGACCAGTAATACAGGTGGTTGTTGTTATTTTAGTGAGACCAGTAATACAGGTGGTTGTTGTTATTTTCAATGAGACCAGTAATACAGTTAGTTGTTGTTATTTTAGTGAGACCAGTAATACAGGTGGTTGTTGTTATTTTCAATGAGATCAGTAATACAGTTAGTTGTGGTTATTTTAGTGAGACCAGTAATACAGGTGTTTGTTGTTATTTTCAATGAGACCAGTAATACAGCTAGTTGTTGTTATTTTAGTGAGACCATTAATACAGGTGGTTGTTGCTATTTTCAGTGAGACCAGTAATACAGGTGGTTGTTGTTATTTTAGTGAGACCAGTAATACAGGCGGTTGTTGGTATTTTAGTGAGACCAGTAATACAGGCGGTTGTTGTTATTTTCAGTGAGACCAATAATACAGGTGTTTGTTGTTATTTTCAATGAGACCAGTAATACAGTTAGTTGTTGTTATTTTAGTCAGACCAGTAATACAGGTGGTTGTTGTTATTTTAGTGAGACCAGTAATACAGGTGGTTGTTGTTATTTTCAGTGAGACCAGTAATACAGATGGTTGTTGTTATTTTAGTGAGACCAGTAATACAGATGGTTGTTGTAATTTTAAGTGAGACCAGTAATACAGGTGGTTGATGTTATTTTAGTGAGACCAGTAATACAGGTGGTTGTTGTTATTTTAGTAAGGCCATTAATACAGGTGGTTGTTGTAATTTTTAGTGAGACCAGTAATACAGGTGGCTGTTGTTATTTTCAGTGAGACCAGTAATACAGGTGGTTCTTGTTATTTTAGTGAGACCAGTAATACAGGTGGTTGTTGTTATTTTCAATGAGACCAGTAATACAGTTAGTTGTTGTTATTTTAGTGAGACCAGTAATACAGGTGGTTGTTGTTATTTTCGATGAGACCAGTAATACAGTTAGTTGTTGTTATTTTAGTGAGACCAGTAATACAGGTGTTTGTTGTTATTTTCAATGAGACCAGTAATACAGTTAGTTGTTGTTATTTTAGTGAGACCATTAATACAGGTGGTTGTTGTTATTTTCAGTGAGACCAGTAATACAGGTGGTTGTTGCTGTTTTAGTGAGACCAGTAATACAGCCGGTTGTTGGTATTTTAGTGAGACCAGTAATACAGGCGGTTGTTGTTATTTTCAGTGAGACCAGTAATACAGGTGGTTGTTGTTATTTTCAGTGAGACCAATAATACAGGTGTTTGTTGTTATTTTCAATGAGACCAGTAATACAGTTAGTTGTTGTTATTTTAGTCAGACCAGTAATACAGGTGGTTGTTGTTATTTTAGTGAGACCAGTAATACAGGTGGTTGTTGTTATTTTCAGTGAGACCAGTAATACAGATGGTTGTTGTTATTTTAGTGAGACCAGTAATACAGATGGTTGTTGGTATTTTAAGTGAGACCAGTAATACAGGTGGTTGATGTTATTTTAGTGAGACCAGTAATACAGGTGGTTGTTGTTATTTTAGTCAGACCATTAATACAGGTGGTTGTTGTTATTTTTAGTGAGACCAGTAATACAGGTGGTTGTTGTTATTTTCAGTCAGACCAGTAATACAGGAGGTTGTTGTTATTTTAGTGAGACCAGTAATACAGATGGTTATTGTTATTTTAGTGAGACCAGTAATACAGGTGGTTGTTGTTATTCAAGTGAGACCAGTAATACAGGTGGTTGATGTTATTTTAGTGAGACCAGTAATACAGGTGGTTGTTGTTATTTTTAGTGAGACCAGTGATACAGGTGGTTGTTGTTATTTTTAGTGAGACCAGTAATACAGGCGGTTGTTGTTATTTTAGTCAGACCATTAATACAGGTGGTTGTTGTTATTTTTAGTGAGACCAGTAATACAGGTGGTTGTTGTTTTTTTCAGTCAGACCAGTAATACAGGAGGTTGTTGTTATTTTAGTGAGACCAGTAATACAGGTAGTTGTTGTTATTTTTAGTGACACCAGTGATACAGGCGGTTATTGTTTTTTTAGTGAGACCAGTAATACAGGTGGTTGTTGTTTTTTTCAGTGAGACCAGTAATACAGGCGGTTGGAGCTTTGAAGATGTCACTCTCTGTCATGTGCATAATCTACCTGCTATCTCTGCTGGTGAGAAATTATATACTATACCCGACTCAAGATTCATATATCTAACAAACACAGGACTTTATCCAATGTTGTTCCAATGTTGGTACAGCGTCGTAGACGCTGGACCAACATTAAAACAACATTGGATGAAGTATTGTGAGTACTGGGATGAATTGCACACAAACCTAGCAATTTAGTTTCGTAGTTTGTTGCTTTTTCTGCACTCATGGGGGGGGGGGGGAGGGGGGAGGTCATACACTCCTTTCCACGTATATAACTTGATAATAATATTGTATGTCTCCATTTTTTTCTATATAATTATAAATTTTCTTTGGGGTATGACGTTATAACATTCATAATAGTATTTGCCTGAACTTGCTTGCGTTTATAATATTCTCTTCGACGATTATCACGTATGTTTGGTCCATTTAAACCCTATCAAATACATAACATAACAGAGGTAATTTAATGTCTAAATTTGTATGTTTTCTTCTGCATCCATATTACGATGCCGTCTCCTAGCAACCAGGATCACAGATCTGTATGTATACAGGTCTGTGTCCAGGATTGTATGTGCCTTTCATGTGTTCACCACATACGACACTGGTTGCTGATAGGGAGCCATATGTGAACTGATTTTATAATCATTGTCTTGATGTCTATGTTATATTTGTCGTTCTACTTTATAATTAATGAAATCACTCATCAAAACATACACTTATACATCTCTGTTTTTTTGCAGGTAGAGGACGAGCTATTTGCCCTGAAGTGGGAACCCAGTGACGATTCAATGGTGTCCTTGGCCTTAGCACCTTTTCTGGTAATCAGAAGCTTTTCAGTGTGGGAGACTATGACTCAATGGGTCGTGTTCTGTGGCAGTCTTAGAAATTGAGATTATAGTTATATCCATCTCAACCTGTACATTTATCTAACGACTAAGCAGCTCGGTTCAACAGTCTCGCATTTGCTGAGTTAGAGTTACTTGCTTTCGGGCCTGTGTCCACTGTGATCCGATTGATTGATTGATTGATCGATTGATTGATTGATTGATTGATTATTTGATTGATTGATTGATTGATTGATTGATTGATTGATTGATTGATTGATTGATTGATTGATTGATTGATTGATTGATTGATTGATTGATTGATTGATTGATTGATTGATTGATTGATTGATTGATTGATTGATTGATTGATTGATTGATTGATTGATTGATTGATTGATTGATTGATTGATTGATTTAGTCATGTATTGATTCATTGACTCATTATTTAAAAGATGAATTGTCTTGTTCGCTTATTGATTCCTTGTTTAATTGATCGATGTGTTTCAATCATATGCTGTAATTACCATACATTTTGTACTTGCAGGTGATATTTTATGTGCTGCTCAGAAATTGCGCTCAAATATTCCGCAGTTATCACATTTTATTTTTTACATGGTTCGGGAAAATCTCACTCGAGGTTAGTCATCACACAATCATGGACATTTAGAGTGATTACCATTTTAAATTGGAAAACAAAATTACCGGATCGCAATAATTTGTTCTGTTTCATTCACTTGATTCGAACCTTAAAATGTATAAATTGTTATCCGGGACTTGGGTAAATGTACACAAAAGTTTAATTAATTGCCTTGATGGAATTACAATTGTTAAAATAATGTGTAGTCTTTTTTTTAATTATCAATATCTTGAGCAAATAACCAGAAAAGTGTTAAATCTTTAATTACTCTTTAAATTTTACCGCCACAAAGCGCACACGCCAGCCGCTGCACAATGACCACTGCTGGTAGCAATTAAGCCACCACTTATATAATCCCTGCTGGCCAGCCATACCCGAGCAGGGCGGGGGCCCTAGGGTAGTGGTTAGCACCGCTGCCTTTCACGCCAGAGTCCGGGGCTCGGTTCCCGGTCTCGGCGGTTTGAAAGAAACAAAATTGTTTCTTCCCCATCCACGTGTGAAAGTTAGTATTGTGGGGAGCCTCCGTGACCGAGAGGTAGCGTGCTCGGCCTCAGACCGCCAGGGCTCGAGTTTCGAATCCTGTGTCTGAAGGACAGTGTCATCTCAATCATCTCACCATCCTCAGGAGGTTCTCCTGGCCCAGTTTAGCCTATATGTGCACAAAGGTGGCCTAAAGCCCGATTCATTTCATTTTTATACCCGAGCAACGCACAAGGAAATAGGGCTAATTAGTTACTGCGCCTCTATTGACGGAATTAAACCGGATTATTTGTTACACGTTGGTTGACCTGTTGCCAATTGGACCACAGTAAATAATGTTGTTATTCAAAGACGACTTTTTACAAAGTACTCTATATTACATGCATAACACTGTAAATTTACATCCCCGATATACCATACACTGACAGTCACACACGTTTCCAAAGTTTAACTATATTACAATATTACGTCTTAAATACTGACACAGTTTTCACAAAAAAACTTACACAGGGTAAACATTATCATTATTATAATCAAAATTATGTTGTAGTGTAATACCCAGCTAACACGAAGCGTTGACCCAACATTGTATTAATAGTGGCCCGTCGTCCTAGACGATGAGGTATTTGTAGACCAGCGTCTGATCAACGGCCGTCTGATATGTGATGTTTTATTTATTTTAGGTATACGTGTGCTACCATTATCTGCTGACACCTGGTGGTGGCCACGTGTGGTTGATGCTAATACCTGGAGGTCCTCTGGTGAATGTGCCACTAACTATAATAACTCTCCTTTTCGCTGCACATGAGATCCACCTGGTGACCACATCGATAACTGATATCATTTTCAACAAAAATAACGTTTCAGAAGAAACGTAACATAAGATAATAATAAATGATAACAACAATAATACCATTGAAACTGAGAATGTCATATGCCATTCCGTGCTATAGCGGAGGTTGTATTTAAACTGCCTCCGATTATTCGCATTTACCTTGTTTATAAATACTTGTATCATTTTCACATGAATACTCCTAGTTTTTTATTAGGTTGTATAATATAACTGCCAAGAGCGCTACACAGGCTATTACGGTGCCACAAAAATTCATATTTTGGTCTTTGTATTGTTTCAAACAATTCACCAACATAATATAGCATTTTGAGAAGTTTGATTTATACCGTTTAGGCCACTATGGGTTTTTGCTCTGTTCTGGATGAGCGCGCGCATTAAATTTAGGTAGCGCATTACCAAAAAAAACATTGTCATTCGATTTTGGATATTTTCAGATCCAAAACGGTGAAATTAAGCATAGTGGCCTTATAGCCACCAATATATATTGTTTTCGTTTATGAGCAGAAGATACATGTACCAGGGAGGGTTTTTTCTTTGTGATTTTGAAACAATACAAAGACCAAAATATGACTTTTTGTGGCATATTGCTGGTCAGTACAAAAACTGTTAATCACAATACCAACCATATATCGTCGCGTCGGAGCTAAAGGATCCTATCTGACACTCACTTAGAGTGGCAGATAGGATCCTTTAGCTCCGAGGCGACGATATATGTATACATATTTGTCAGCCTTGTTACTGGAAACCCTGTTACTATACATGGTAACAGGGTAAACATAACTTGTAAAAAAACAAAATCAGATATATTATTAAATAATGGTAACAAGGTTGACTTTTACTCGAAAAGTATTATTAAAAAAAGTATTTTAAATCATATGCATCAGTAGCAGTTAATATTTTAGTGGGTGATATTAAACTGTATTTAGTTTGCATACTGTATAAAAATGCCACAAATTGGATTGGAGTATTATGTAACTGACTAATTGATTGAATTATGGTAATAGTGCTGAATTCTTGTGTTGATTTTTTAAAACTTTACTTAGATGCAATTAGAATTATTGTTTTTGTATGTCTGTTTCTTTTATATATGTTTAGTATACTTTTTGTTAGAATGATCTCTATTAGCGATATCACTTTTTTAACCCTTTCAAGCCTGACTTTACCATTGTCATCTTCATCCACTACAAGCCGCGAATTGCTGTCGCAATTCTCGACTTGTAGTGGATGAAGATGACTTGATGTGGGTGGAAAATTAAAAATAATTGCCATGTATTGGTAAACCAGTTTTATGGAGATTATCATTATAAAACCCTTAGTTGTTGGAAAATTAGGTGTGTTTTCAGGGATGTAAAATGATGCTTTAATGCATCGTGAGGGCTTAAAGGGTTAAGCATGCACTATCTACTCGTTTACCTCATATTCAACTCAGTTATCCTATGTATATTTCAAATATTTCAATTGTTAATAGTAGCCCCAGCCATTGTATTATATTTTGTTGTAAGGTTATCTTTCAGATCTTCTAGATATAAAACACAATTTTTGTATCAAAACTGAAAAAATATATACTTTCCAAAGGAAAGTATCAGTTTTAATCACTGTAGGCCTAATATATATTTGATTTGTTATTATGAATTCAAAGATTTTTAAAATAAACTTGGGTTACAAGAGTACGTTTTTGTGAGGAATTTCAGCAAAGAAGACCAAAGGGAAGTAACATCAGGTCTTTCCAGCCAAACGAAAACACATGGTGTATCCCATTTATACAACGTTGGTCCAACGTTGATACTGCAAAAAAGTTTCTTCATGTACCTTATTTTTGAGGGCCATGTAACCGGAATGTAACCCCCCCCCCCCCCCCCAATAGCATAAAAATCACTTACCTACTTTTTTTTGGGAAGGCAGTGTAATCAGTAACGGAAGCATTATTTGACCTTATTAGGTTGACCCTCATAACGACTAACCCCTGCCCCTATGACAGTGAAATTATTTGAAAAAGATGTTCAGTAGGCTACATAAATGTATGCGTTTATCTGTTAAAGATGTACCAAAAGTTTAGACGTCGTACTCCACTATACCATGTAAAAGTGTGGGTTGGCCTAGTTGTGCATAAATCAAAATAGCCATTTTGATTTATGCACAACTAGACCAGAGCACGTTTTTGGGCTGCTAGGTTGACATCTGAGGATACCAGCAGATGGCAGTACGGCCGCTATGTTGGGGGGGGGGGGTGGCAACGGTTGATGTTGCAACTGGACGCTTCCTGAATTTCATTTGTCGAATTTACAGAACACCCTAAACTTCAACTGCATTTATTTCAAAACGTTTTTCTTGGGGTTGGCTCAGTTGTGCATAAAGGCGTCCAGTTATAGGTTAACGTGGTAGAAGTTGAATATTATGCAGAACAGGAACTAAATAGTACATTAGGCCTACATATCAGCTCAATTATCTTGCTGCTAGTAGACATCGTCCTGAAAATATATAGACGACATCGGGTGAGAAAATATGCATTCACCAAAGGCAAGAATAATTGATATAAATTAAATTACCATGATTAATGGCTATGGTGATGGTAGTGACACAAGCATAATAGGAGAAAGTGATGCAAATAAATGAAATAGATCATACAAATTACAGCGTTTTATTTATGTTACTGTATATTTATAGACGAACTTTCAACTGTGGTAAAGGTGCTGGTATAAGCATAATAAGGAAAAGTGATCTAAATGAGATAACCAAACATACATATAGATTACAACATTTTATTTACATTGCTGCATTTTAACATGACAATTATTTATGTATTATTTATGTATGTCAGTTTATAAAATTATACCGTTGTATGTCTAATTTAGCTTGATATAGCGTGGAGAAATGTACTATGGAAAATAAATGATTGTGTTCTAACTTGAGAATGTTAAGCCAGAGCCATGTTAACTGGTGAATTGCAAGGTCCGCCAGCTGATAGTCAGGTATCACGCAGATTGTCGAGAGGTAATTAATTATAGATAAGATGCTTTGCAAACTATACAAATAGTCAAATCGAGTATTTTTTTCGCTCCACTATTTTCATAATTTGCTCGAACAATACATTTTTTAACATTACATAGGAGAAAAAACAATACACAAAATGAACGCCTTTATGCACAATTGAGTAAACATCCAAAAATCGAAAATCAGTCAGTGGTGGGCATTATGCATAGCTTTTATTTAAAAAAAGCGGACGTCCCGCGATTCAGCAAACACAAACCATTTGCATAACATTTATACAAGGTTGGCCCAACGTCTTCGACGTTGGTCCAACACCGTATAACTATTATAAAAATACTTTGTGTTTGCTAGGGATGCATGTAACACGCCACGTCCCAGGAAGAGCGGGACAAACCAGCACATGTACAATTTAAAATTGATTCATACACAACTGGACCAACCCTAGCTATTTCTTCAACCAGCCTCGCAGTCTCCGTGATTTCATCTGAGCTATAAAAAGTCACATATATTTTACTATATTAACTTCACAACTAGATCCACAGTAGATGTTGAGATACTGCAATATGCTTATTATTGTATTTGTCTACATTTTTTAATTTACAATAAATGTGGCTTGGTCCATTTAATTTACAATAAATGTGGCTTGGTCCACTTGTGCAAAAATCAAAATCGTTATGTACAGCTGGACCAAACTTCACCTTAGTTTCAGCCATTAGCCTCGCAGTCCTCTTTATTTGACTTGAACTATAAAACAAGTGCGCATATTTTATTAGGCTATAGAGGCTCCAGAACTAGATGATAGATCTCTGTAAACAAGTGGAGGGCAGAGGTAAACACGTGGAGCGCACCTCTGTGCTCCATGTGTTCACCTCTGCGCTCCATGCGTTCACCTTTGCGCTCCGTATGTTCACATCTGCGCTCCACGTGTTCACATCTGCGCTCCGCGTGTGCACCTCTGCGCCCTACGTGTTCATCTCTGCGCTGCAGGTGTTCACCTCTCCACCCCACGTGTTCACCTCTGCGCTCCGGCTGTTCACCTCTGCATTCCAGGTGCTCACTTCTGCGCCCCACGTGTTCACCTCCACATTCCACGTGTTCACTTCTGCGCCCCACGTATTCACCTCTACATTCCACGTGTTCACTTCTGCGCCCCACGTATTCACCTCTGCATTCCACGTGCTCACTTCTGCGCCCCACGTGTTCACCTCTACATTCCACGTGTTCACTTCTGCGCCCCACGTATTCACCTCTGCATTCCACGTGCTCACTTCTGCGCCCCACGTGTTCACCTCTACATTCCACGTGTTCACCTCTGCGCTCCGGCTGTTCACCTCTGCATTCCACGTGTTCACTTCTGCGCCCCACGTATTCACCTCTACATTCCACGTGCTCACTTCTGCGCCCCACGTGTTCACCTCTACATTCCACGTGCTCACTTCTGCGCCCCACGTATTCACCTCTGCATTCCACGTGCTCACTTCTGCGCCCCACGTGTTCACCTCTACATTCCACGTGTTCACCTCTGCGCTCCGGCTGTTCACCTCTGCATTCCACGTGTTCACTTCTGCGCCCCACGTATTCACCTCTACATTCCACGTGCTCACTTCTGCGCCCCACGTATTCACCTCTACATTCCACGTGCTCACCTCTGCGCCCCACGTGTTCACCTCTACATTCCACGTGCTCACTTCTGCGCCCCACTTCACTCTTGTACAGTGACTCAACGCTCCGAGCCCACAGGCGTCACTGTTATAAGAGTGAAGCGCCCCACGTGTTCACCTCTACATTCCACGTGTTCATCTCTGCGCTCCGACTGTTCACCTCTGCATTCCACGTGCTCACTTCTGCGCCCCACGTATTCACCTCTACAGTCCACGTGTTCACTTCTGCGCCCCACGTATTCACCTCTACATTCCACGTGTTCACCTCTGCTCTCCACGTGTTCACCTCTGCTCTCCACGTGTTCACCTCTGCGCTCCACGTGTTCACCTCTGCTCTCCACGTGTTCACCTCTGCTCTCCACGTGTTCACCTCTACATTCCACGTGCTCACTTCTGCGCCCCACGTATTCACCTCTTCCTTCCGCGTGTTCACCTCTGCGCCCCACGTGTTCACCTCTACATTCCACGTGTTTACCTCTGCTCCCCACGTGTTGACCTCTGCTCTCCACGTCTTCACCTCTGCTCTCCACCACGTGTTCACCTCTGCTCTCCACGTGTTCACCTCTGCGCCCCACGTGTTCACCTCTGCGCCCCACGTGTTCACCTCTGCGCTCCACGTGTTCACCCCTGCTCTCCACGTGTTCAACTCTGCGCCCACGTGTTCACCTTTGCGCTCCACGTGTTCACCTCTTCCTTCCGCGTGTTCACCTCTGCGCCCCACGTGTTTACCTCTGCGCCCCACGTGTTCACATCTGCTCTCCACGTCTTCACCTCTGCTCTCCACCACGTGTTCACCTCTGCACCCCACGTGTTCACCTCTGCTCTCCACGTGTTCACCTTCTCCTTCCGCGTGTTCACCTCTGCGCCCCACGTGATTACCTCTGCTCCCCACGTGTTCACCTCTGCTCTCCACGTCTTCACCTCTGCTCTCCACCACGTGTTCACCTCTGCTCTCCACGTGTTCACCTCTGCGCCCCACGTGCTCACCTCTGCTCTCCACGTGTTCATCTCTGCGCCCACGTGTTCACCACTGCTCTCCACGTGTTCACCTCTGCGCCCCACGTGTTCACCCTTGCGCTCCGCGTGTAAGCCTCTGCTCACTTCAGCGTGTTCGCCTATGTGGTCAGAGGGATAGGCCTAATATCCGTTAGCAAAAACAAAATATAACAATAATAGGTAACTAACCCAAAAATTGGCATGTTTTAGACAATTAGAAGCTAGTCTCTTCAATAGACCTTGTAGGTTGTGATTGGCTCTGTTTGCAAGCTCCTAATGGCCGAATGCGATTCAACACTTAGACCCCTAAATTGCATCATTGAATTTTCATCCACTTGAAGTTGTGTCTCGCTACCGCGACCCACAACTTCAAGTGGTTGAAAAACACTCATATTTGTGTAATTTGAGACCAAACATTTGCAAATCTTGAACACACATTTCGTTCACAATTACTGCGATACAAACTGCTGAATAAAACGGAGCAAAAACGACAAAAGGCGTGCTTAGCGGTTGACGAGTTAAGGTTATAAGACCATCTTTTTCACTATATGCACATGGAACCGGCAATACTCTACCCTTTTCAGAGCGGGGATCGTCTTAAGACGTCAGAATCTGACGTCTAAAGACTGTCCCTGCACTGAAAGAATTAAAAAAATTAGAGCAAGGATTAGAGTGACCATAGACACATGGTATTCAACTTAAGCGGAAAGAGGTAACTTAAAGACATCTATGATGATTTCACATTGAAAATAACCCTTTGGTCTCCCTAGTTTATGCAAAAATATTTCAGCATTGTGGTGGTTAAGGAGGTCGGGTAAACCAGGGGGAATTCCCGCTGTTAAAAGGAGAACAGTTCCTGATCTTACTCAGACCAGTTGGTGTTCATACAGGCATGTAACAGTACTTTATTACCCAGCAAGTATAAGATATTCAGCCTGTGTTGGACCAATGTTGGGACAACGTCGACAACGGTGCCCAATATTGGTCCAACACAGACTCGATGTCTTATTTGCGCTTGGTAATAAACTGAACACATCACTATTGATAGAGACTTGATTGATTAATTGCTATCTCGTTAGCTATTATGCACAGCATCCACGTAGGCTTAGATAAGGTACCCTACTGCAATTTGGGATAAAATTGCCATAAAACCATGTCAGATTAATGTGGGGTCAACGTTATTGATGCTGACCCATTGTTAAACCAAGCCCAAGCAGACGTCTGATGTTGAAGGGAATAACCAGCAAACGTGATTCGTTAAACCAATGTTGATATTATTGCTTCCTGGCTTCCAGCTGATATCACGCCATCCCAGCAGACACGAGACACTGAACCAATGTTGATTTAAAGTTGGCCCATCGTCTCCGACTCTGGGCCAACTTCAAATCAACATTGGTTCAGCGTCTCGTGTTTGCTGGGATATTATACATTTCCCCGATTCTGATGTAATGTCGGTTCTGCGTCTGCGATGCTGTCCCGTACTTTTATCAGCTGACTGGCTGATATTGATCAGTTCAGAGTGCACGTTAGCTTCTCCACCACGTGTTTGTCGTGTACTTTTGTTGACACCATCACTAAGCGTATAATCGATGCACACGAGTGCACATGGCTGTTCCGATCATAGTACGTCCTCCCTTGTTACGCATACACCATGCATGATGAGCGGGGGAGTACGCACAGTGATCTGAATATTGAACTGTATGTGTTGCTTGGAATCCGTATATTTATGATCCGTGTATGCATTGTATACATGTATATAAATATATATGAATAATAATTAGAATATAATATTGCTAAGCTTACCAACAGTAGCATTATGGATTTAACACCCGGATAACAACATAATATTTAGGTAAGTTCGGGTCTAATTGTTACATAGACCATGTAGACTCAAATGTTATGTATCTATTTGATCAGAACGATACATACATCATAATTTGCAAGCACACTGCAGCTGCCCAGCAAACACGTAGCGTCTAAGCAATGTTGTTTTGATGTTGAGCCAGCGTCACAGACGTAGTCCAACATCAATTACCCCGACAGGGTACAGTACTTGGTCCGATCTTATTTCTATGCTACATTATTGACCTCCCATCCTCGGTCTCATCTGATGTTCGACTCTTTGCTGACGACTGCCTCCTTTACAGGCCCATTAGAACTAAGGCTGATTCAACCCACCCAAGTGTCCTGTCCTCCGAGTGAAAAGACCCCGGGCTAAAGAGATAGCTTCAGACTATCAGCTCAAGGGGGTCACACTCGAGAAAGTATCAAGTACACCTTACTTAGGAGTCAGCATCAGTGAGAACCTGGAATGAGGGGATCACATATCCATATTAGGAGTAAGGCGAATTCCACACTTGGTTTCTTGAGGAGAAATTTAAAGGGATGTCCCTCAAAATTAAAAGAGATTGCATACTTTTCAATGGTTCGGTCACTTTTGGAATACTCTTGTCCTGTATGGGATCCATGTCCTGTATGGGATCCATACAGGCAAGGTGATGTCGATAAATTAAACAAAATTCAAAGAGCTGCTGCACGTTTCGTAACAAACAACTACCAGCGTAAATCAAGTGTGACAGCTCTTATCCAAGATCTAGGCTGGACTGACTTACAAACTAGAAGAAAGAACTTCAGGCTGACAAGGCTGTACAAAATTTTGAATGGATTAATCGCTGTACCTGTCAGTGACCTTTTAACCCCAGCAGACGAAAGAACTCGTGGTGGACATAAAAAATCATTTAAACACATTAGAGCTAACACCACGCTGGGACAAAATTCCTTTTTGTACAAAACTATACCTGATTGGAATCATCTTCCACCAGCTGCTATTGAATCCAGATCAATAGCAGCTTTCAAGAGCCAACTGAGCGATTAGTCTGGTCGGCCGCTCAGTACCATCCCCTTCGCCTGATACTCCACTAAGGAGGACTGCGAAGTCAATATTCAAAGGGTTAGAGCTCCAATTCTTCAAGTAGAAGTGTTATTCCTTGTTCTGTGAATTATCAAATATTATTTTGTATTGATTTCAGGCTCGAATTTCTGGCGCAATTTACGTCTTTATTTCATGGCGAAATCATGTAATGTATGGCCTCCATACGGTCTCACACAATTACAATCCCATATCCATATATTATCGCCGACACGCCAGAGGCCACGTGTCCATGGGACCGCTCAAATTCAAATTAATATATTTATCCGTGAAAAGTTATCTATTGTGAGTTAATAAAAAAATATTAAAAATAGTTGTTTACCGCCTTATTTTTTAAATTACAGTTAAGGTCAGTGATTACCTTAGAAAAGTGGACAAATGCATACCATCATGACAACAATAACTAGCGGTATCTCGCAAAACTACAATCAAAATAGTCCAGACTGTTATGAACAAGAGGATGTTTCTGAAACAATTGTAGTTGTTTTTTGTTAAATTTACGTGCCCACAGTTTCCTAAAGAATTAGACATGTCCAACTGGAAAAAACAAACCATTTTCCAGAACAATCGACGATATTTACTGACTAATTATCATGTTTTCAATGACAATGATTTTGGTGGTTAAAAGATAACAAAAACATAAAAGTTTAATTTTAAAATAATTTGACATTCTGAATGTTGTTTAACATGTGGTATATGTTGATTCTCCTCATCATGCAAAGCAGCAAGGTGTATGTTTCTGTAATTGTATGACAACATGATGGGTTTAGTGTTTTGTCACAGAATATTTTGAATATATACAATATAACTACAATTAAAATTGCCAAAGTTGCAATGATAATGTGTAAACGACTGTTTCGTGGACGAACAAGAACACCGTCGTTTTATATGAACCACATGACATTTTTAAAATCATGGGGTTTAGACCCAATTCATCACCAATATCACGTTGTATGATTTTATTTTACTGAAAGACAGCAAGCCTACAAGAAGTCGATAATGACGATTATGATTATACACTTGGGTATTTTTTTAAATCTTATTAACTATGAATGAAAAAAGTCAGAATATAAATAGCATTCTGGACCTCCATTGTTCAGCTGGTTCCTCTGGCCTATATAGGTTAATAAACAATAAAACAAAAAGGTTTTTCCTACAAGTGACAAACATCAACTCTTCCTTTACCAATTTCGCATTTATGCGAAAACCACCTTCCTTTACCAAATTCGCATTTATGCGAAATCCACATGTATACGTGCATTAATTGCAATGGATATATTTCATTAAATGCGGTTGAAAATTGCAAACAAGAACGGTCAGTGACATGGATGCAATGTTCTCTTGCAATATTAATTACTGCGATGTGCGCATGCGCATGGCTATGACCTGTATTGTACCCAGTGGCTACATCAGGGGTCTTCCTTAAAAAAGAAGTCAGTTTCTGTGGGTGGTTTTATCAGGGGGAAGTCGGTAAAGGAAGAGTTAAATCTAAGAAGCTGGTATACAATATGAGCTAATTTTACAAATGCGAGTTATTTTCTGTCACTCACCGCGATCGACAGCTTTAAGTGACAGATTATTGAAATTAAATAGCTCAGAGCTCTAGGGGTAACCCTTTAAGCGCTGATTTGTTTATAGAAAAACATTGAGACCAAAAAGTTGTTTTTTTTAAATTTGAAATCATCACAAATGACTTAGTTAACTCTTGCTGATTTATTTGAAGACCTATGTTATGGGTCTACGACAATTTTAAATATTTTAAATACTTTATAAGTCAGTATCTGACGTACACAAGTTAACCCTTTGCTTTCAAGACAGTGGATCTAAATCGGATAGTTTTCCGTAATACTCTTCACAACCCTGGGTCAACATGAAAGTCCCGTTACATAATTATTTGTGCCATGCAGATTATGCTCTACTCTTATCGAATTACAGTGTGAGATTTTAACACTCATCCTGCTAAGTTAATTTAATTAAATTTTCAACCACTTGAGGTTGTGTTTCGCTACCGCGACCCACAACCTCAAGTGGTTGAAAATTACTCATATTTATTCAACTTGAGACCAAACATGTACAAATCTTGATGTTTAAACAGTCCTTTCGTTCCCAATAACAGTGGTCGTTTAATCAGCTAATAAAACGGATTAAAAAGACTATCAGCAGGCAAAGGGATAAGGTTGACCAGACCTGGGGCGGATCAAGAATTTTGAAAGGGGGGTTCAATGGTTAGTCTTTTGGCAATTTAGCTTTTGAAAAGTGTGCGGGCTGATTGCTAACCTAATGTAGAATTGCTGTGGAATTAGGGATCTGCATGTATGTCGATCAGACCAAGGAGGTCACAGTGCTGATTAGGTCAGGTCATCGGAGTCGACATAATATTTAGGTCAAGTTATTAAGGTTAAATTGTATAAATATCTAGGTTACAATGTAGATCATCAGGGTCTAGATAATATTCAGGTTAAATCATCGGGATCTAAATTATATGTATGTCACACCATCGAGGTTTAAATAATATGTAGGCAAGGTCACATGTATCCCGCGTCTAAATAATATCTAGGTCAGATCATTGGTTCTTAATAATATTTAAATAGCATCATGGTTCAAATATTGCACAAGTCAGATTGCGATCTAAATAATATGTAGGTCCGATTCGACGGTCAATGATTTCTAGGACAAATTGTCAAAGGCCAAATACTGTCTAGGTCAGATCATCAAGGTTGAAAAATAATGCCTAGGTCAGATAATAAATATGCCAAACCATCTACGTTTTACACAACCATACTGATAGATAACTTATGTAAACTATAGTAGTCTTTCTGTGTTCCATTGTCAGTTGTGTCACCAGTATTTATAATTTGAAATACATCTTAAATCTAGGACACTGATGCAATACTTACACTGGGATCTAACTTGAACAAATCAGTTATTTTCAGTCACAAGACATAGCTATCCTGACCTCAAAATCTTTGAATTGATTATTTAAATTTTAGTCAACTTCAATTGAGTTAAATTGACGAAATTGTAAATTAATTATTTCAAAGCTGTTGAGGTGAAAATAATTATGTAATTTGACGCTTATTTTGATGAATTGTTCATGGATCAGTGCTGCAGTGATGCACATTGCACACATGTGTTAGCGCTCCCTGGTTACTGGATACCCTCATTAGATGAATAATATACATTGCCGATTCGATTCATTTATATCTCTTTTTTAGATTTTGTTTGTTGACTGTTTTACGAGATCGTCATGTCTAAGAAAGGCAAATCTGGCAAGCCTTTAACACCTGAGATAAATCCGGAGACGGGTTTCCCGAGTGTGGGAGACATGCAAGACATGATCAATTCTGCCTTTGAACATCTCGATGGTGATGATGATGATAGTGATGATGATAGTTCTGATGATGAGAGTGGAGATGAGGAGGAGGAGTCAGATGGAGACGTAGAGCGTTTAGCAAACGCCTATATGGAAGAGGCTCCCATAAAATTCAAGGGGTTAACCGAAGAGGTTCCTATCAAGCTTAAAGGGTTAACTGAAGAAGCTCCTGTGAAAAAGTTAAAAAAGAAGAAGGGTACAAGAACAGGAACACAAGAACAGGAGAGAGAACGAAAACAATCAAAGATTAAAAAAAAGGAAGGTGAGTCCTATGTAGTATGATGCCAACGGGTCCTTGACCCTTACAGCGCGGGGATCGACTTTAGTCGTCAGAATCTGACGTCTACAGACGTCAGATTCTGACGACTAAAGTCGATCACCGCACTGTAAGAATTAAAATATAAAAAATATAAAAAGTAAGGCATGATGATTTCAAATTGAAAAGACCCTTTGGTCTCCATGGTTTATACCTAAGTATTTTACCGCTTCAAGGGTTAACCCTCACACCGCTATGTATGACTAGAGTCGTTTTTACTTTGTTTTATTAGCTCATTAAATATGTGTTATTAGGAACGACATGAACTTTTAAATGAGTGTTTAATTAACCCTTTTAATCATTGTCATCTTTATTCTTTAATAGCCGCGAATTGTTGTCGCAATTCTCGACTTGTAGTGAATGAAGATGACTTGAAGTGGTTGGAAATTAAAGAAAATTGCAATGTATTGGTAAGCCAGTTTCATGGAAATTTGCATTCTAAAGCCCTCATTTGCAGGAAAATTAAGTCTGTTTTTAGAGAAATAATATAATGCATTAATGCATCGCGAGGTCTTAAAGGGTTAAACATCACGATTTGCAATTTGTTTGTGTGGTAAATTAAACCAGTATGAATATTTTCACCCACTTGAAGTTCAGGGTCGCGGTCACAAGACACAACTGTAAATGGGTGAGCATTTAGATTATTTATAACGACACCATCAGGCTAACATCATAAAAAATCGGTATTTTTATTATGGCTTCTTAATATGACCATATGATGTAAACATGTTAATAGACTACAACTGCAAAAGTCTAAAAAAATTATCTTGCGCGTTTACCAGTTCAGCGAGATATAATTTTCGATTTCTTATTTCGGACATGCATGTCCAAAATAGGAAATGCGGCCCAATTCCTGCGGCCCAAGTCCTTTCCACTGCTTTCAACCATGTCTGTGACAACTTTCAAAGCTCGTTCCTAGAAGATTTTAGGTCGTGCATTTAAAGATACAAGTGACTAATGTGGTCAAGTACATCAAACTGTCAACACTATTACATTGCAGCTCAGTCCAAGCCTCTGGTGAAGATAGATTTCCGTGTTGATAAATTAAAAGCGAAACTGAAGGCATTTGCAGAGAAAGGCTACTACCCACTAAACTGGACGGTGAGGCTTTTGTACTATCACTGCTTAAAAAGTAGCCATTTAGAACTGACAAACTATCTATTTATTAAATATAGGATTATTTTTTTAATTTT
Organism: Flabesymbios commensalis; assembly: GCA_964017125.1. Classification (NCBI taxonomy): domain Eukaryota; kingdom Metazoa; phylum Annelida; class Polychaeta; order Terebellida; family Flabelligeridae; genus Flabesymbios; species Flabesymbios commensalis. The sequence continues at coordinate 20,149,066 of OZ024917.1, forward strand.
TTTTATGTTGAAAATTGTGTCGGCATTGGCGGTCTCATGAGAATGGTACATTTCAAAGTGTAATAATCTTGCAGTTCTACAAAAATAGCATGTGGCATCTGGACACTGTTTAAATTTATATAATCACTATTATTATTAGTCTATCCGGGAAAAAATGTATTTTATTTATCTAAAACATTAAATAAATTATGATTCAACAGCCAAATATTATCGACAAACTGAAGAAATAGAGCGTTACTGAACAACAGTGTATTTATACTTTACAGTACCCTCTTCTCAAATAAACATATTTACACTAATATTGAGGTTTCATTTGTCCCTCAGCAAAAAGTAACATGATGATAAATGTGTGCAAACATTTAAAACAATACAATATTGAAAATAATGTATTAAATTATGTATATATTATTATTATTATTATTATTATTATTATTATTATTATTATTATTTTCAGCCCATTTGGACACAGTTGATATACATGATATTATTATTTTCAGCCATTTGGACACAGTTTATATACATGATATTATTATTTTCAGCCCATTTGGACACAGTTTATATACATTATATTATTATTTTCAGTCTATCTGGGCACCATTTATCTACATCATATTATTATGTTTCAGCCTATCTGGGCACAGTTTCACATGGAAACTGTGAACCGTCTGGAATTCTGCGGAAACGCACTCATAACGGATGCCGTTTTGTACGAGTTTTATCGTGCTAAGGTGAGACTTGTCCGTGGCGAGTTTATATTTCGCTTTTGGTAAATGATAATTGGACAAAAAAAATACAACTATATTGAACAGTATGCCAGCAGGGACGATGCATTAATCCAATGTTGGGCTAAGATTTGGCCATCGTAGTGGACGTTCAATCCTCTCAGGGTTGGGATCGACTTTAGACGTCAGAATCTGACGTCTGTAGACGTCCGATTCTGACGTCTAAAGTCGATTTAGTAAAACTAAACATATTTATAATGGCCTTAGACCCGTAACATATGTATTCAAATGGAGCAGAACAATTTCCGTTTTCCCGAGTGATAGTTCATTAGCTGAGAAACACCAAAAAATGTTAAGCATTTAATTTATATTTTTGAAATGAGGCCGAATAAATTTTCCATCGAATCTTCCTGTGTCATAATGCTGGATTCCCTGACTACAGAGGTGCAATACATAATACAAGCTGGTATAAACATATTCATTGGGATTTCCAAGTAGCACATGAGCTTATACAAAGGATCTCTGATTATTATAATTATATAATACATTATGTTGTTACTTTCTTTGATCAGGATGAACTTGTTAAGATGATCGCGATTGATTTATCAGGATGTTTTAATGTGACTGATGACGGAATAATGTGGCTGGCAGAGGCTCTCAAGGATGACAAACACAGAAAGGTAATAGCCCGACAGCTCATAGATTATTATTTAAGCTTTTGAGACCAAAAGGTCTGAAAATTGTTTCTATTGTAAAATTTTAAAATGAATTCAAAAATGCATTTTTTTAAATATCCCGACGGAGCTTTTTCCATCAACTCAGGTCAAATCCAGGTACCCTTGCCTACTTTTAAAAATTATCTCAAAATGTTTTTTTTTATAAAAACAATATATTTCTAATACTTTCCGGGATCAAAAAAATTAAAACGGCTACCATTTGTTTAGTTATTAAGGTCTCATCACACAAATTAAATCTCGCATCTCATGAATAAAGCATAGTTTCTTATGTAGGGTTATTTACTTTTTCTCATGTCAGGAGGTGTGAATATTATTTCCATTGTAGAATTTTACGTTTAATTTAAACATGTATTTCTTGAAGAAATCACGAGAGCACAATATGCAAAAATTGATGTCAAAGTGGGGTAACGTTCCAAGAAACTATCTCAAAATTTGGTATATCCATGATATCCGGAATACAGTTTTATTAACTTTATTAATTTTCTATAAGTATCTCCTGGTAAACATTGGATTACTGTTGGGCCAGCGTCTTAGACGCTGTGCCAACAGCAGGCTTGGGGCGAGTACTGGACAAAAGTACTCGAGTACAAGTACAAGTACTTGAAAAAATGACGAGTACAAGTACAAGTACAAGTACTGGATTTTCAAAAGTACTTGAGTACAAGTACAAGTACTTTGAAAAGTACTTGAGTACAAGCACCGAGTACTTTCGTTGTAAACTCTAATTAATTACACAAAATTTATTAAATAAATGACTGATTATAATATATGTTACTTCATGTTGATATACATGTGACCCTATCTGGCTAAATGAGTTTAAAGTCTCACTTTGGCAAATGATTATAAAAAAAAAATTCTATTTAGTTTATTTTAATACAATTGTGTGGTATTTTCCAAAAGTGCACAAATTGCCTTTTTGAACTTCAAATGCCATTTTAAAAAAAACAGTTTCAGACTTCATATTTTTCTGAGTTTGTCGAGTCATATTTTCGGAGTTAAACACGCTACAGAGTTGTGTGATCATGGTGATATACCGTTTTAAAAGTAATTTTGTGTAGGTGCGGGATATCTTAATAACTTCAATATTTAAATATGCGACTGACGACTTATTTTGTCAGGTTTATTGATATTGCATGATGCCATCTCCTAGCCAATAGTATGATATAACATTTTCCAATCAGTGTAAAACGTATTGTATGCTACATGTAGGCTTACAATTTGGCGAATCATAATAAATAAATAAGCATATTCTAGTATACAAATTGTCTGTGTCTAAAGCTTTACGTTGCAAAACACGCTAGTTTAAAAACTTTCAGTAATCCTAATGATGGTAATTTTGGGCCAGTGGCGCCAACATTTGGCCGCCACTATAATACACGTTTAAATGAGCCTGAACACACATTGTGTCATGGAAAAGATCAAGGCTTTTAATGGTATACGGATCACAATTCTGCCCTGAACATCCAAAAGGCAGTATCTGCTTACTTGTAAAGTAAACAGAACTGCCTTTTGGCTTTGCACGGCAGAATTGTTCTGCGATAACAGACACACTTTATTTGCTGGTGACTGTGATTTCAAATCAAATGTATCACCATAATACATGTATATATCCGTACAAGATTCAGCCCGGGCATATGCTGGCTGATAAATTAGCCTATTATTAGTTTAAAAATATATTTGTATACAATTTATAGGACGAGCACCTCAGTGTTGTATCTATTTTTATACTCGGTCAGTCATCACATTTCGGGGACGGAAAGGGTTATATAAATCCGCCGTAGGCCTACAATTGACTCGTTATGTAACCTCACACCTTTAACCCTTACGCGACACAAACGTGTTCAATTATATTTTTCACTAATTTCTAGCCATAATTGCTGACTCAATTTCTAGCTTCAAATGACAAACTACATAATCACGATATTAAAAAATAGACAAATCAAAAAAATACATTTTTTGACTTACCTGCTGCTTACTGGTGACCTGACGCAATGTATATATATTGTACATTTCAGGGTAGTTTAGTTCGCTAGACACCTGACGTCTTGTAAACTTGTGCATAATTTCGTCTACTTTTATTTTTTATTTTTCTTGTTTTTAGTATGTACAGCGATCTGATTTTTTTGGATGAACCGCTTTCTAAATGATTTGTAATAATGATATACGAAAAATAGTGGTGTCCCGCAGTTAAAGGGTGATGTTTGCCGGCTAATTACTTTGGTCGTCTTTGTTTGAACAGTACTGTTATATCATGTGTTAAACCTACGTACTTGCTGGTTAATTCTTGGCCCAATGTCGTGGACATTGACCCGACATTGTAGATGAGACGTCGCGTTGTCGCAGTCGTGTTTTTTTTTTTATTTACACAACTCTAGTACTGAGTTGTATGAGCTATGGCAGTTTTTTGTGTGTGCTGGGTGAGACGCTTAACCCTTTAAACACCACGATTTGCAAATTTTGGTCTCAAATTTAACAAATATTAGATATTTAGATTAGATAACTTAGTAAACAGCTGATATAACCGATGTATGCAGGCAGATTTCCCAAACTGTTTTGCAATTTGTAGCAAAATGTAGCATTAGATAATGTTATGTTTTGAAATTACAAGGAACTGAGTAGTTTAATAAATAACCTATTTAAGACTAGGCTCCTACTACAGTAGGCTATCTTTTTAAACTCCTCTCCTAGCACTAATGGTGCATTTGTGTAGATGCTTAGTGACACACTGGACATACTGTGTTTTTGTTCTTGCCAGCACTGATTATGTCTTGGTAGTAACAGCACAACATTTTCTCCGCTGTTCCACAGCCGATTGTGCTTGTATAAAATGTATTGCATTTGTTCAAATAAGTTATTTGCTTTATTTATTTAATGATCTAATGTTAAATGTCAGCGAACACCGAACATCCTCACCATTAAAACACCAGATCAATCATTTAACCCTTTAACCGCCGGTGCCGCTTATATTCGGGTTTTCATTTTTTATTAGCACATTACGCACCACATTGAAAATATGTTAAAGATAAAAAGTGACATCAACCAGCAAGATTTGAAAAGAGTTGACCCCCATTTTGTCAAATCTGAATAATTTTCACTCACTTGAAGTTGTGGATCGCGTCAGCGAGACACAACTTCAAGTGGGTCAAAATTCAAATTGACTAATTCAGCGGTTAAAGGGTTAAATGTTCATGCCACTCGCAATTGTGCCTCGCTACCGCGACCCACAACTTCGAGTGGGTGAAAATACTCATATTTGCTTAATTTGAGACTAAGTTTTTACAAATATTGATGTTAACCCTTTCAGCCCTCACGATGCATCAAAGCATCATTTCGCATCTCTGAAGAATGGCTTAATTTCCTGAAACCTGGTGGTTAAGAACAAAAAATTTCATGGAACTGTTTTAAAAATAACAGTATATTTCTTCATTTGTCATCAGCTGCAAGTCATTTTTATCCACTATAAGTCGAGAATTGCGACAGCAATTCGCGCCTTGTAGTGGATGAAAATGACAATGGTAAATTCAGGCTTGAAAGGGTTAAGCACTTATTTCGTTCCAATAACAGTGATTTGGTCGGCCAATAAAACAGATTAAAATGACTGTAGTCGTGCTTACCGGGGTAATGACTATTCATATTCCACAACAAGTTATCTCACCCACGAGCACGCAGTGCTTTATCGAGCATAGCGTCCAACTATTTTAAATAGCGAAATATCTTGAATGTCGCGCGTCTCAAGACCGGCCAATCAGACAGCTGGCTGACAGCAAAGCTTGCTTGTTTCCGTTGGTATGATAGATCAGATAGATAGATAGATAGATAAGCTCGGAATCTCACGCTGATGTCATTGTGTTCCCAGCTCACTGATGGCGGCCACCATATGAGTACTGGCCGCCATGACGAAATTCGGTACACCTCACTGTCCAAAATGAGAAATTCCCAACTTGTCTATATAATACATCTAGCAACGGGAACAGGTATCTGTGCATGAGCGATGAGCAAGAACTCAATTCTTCGTGACCTTTTATAACCTTTTTATAAATCTGAAACATCCAATGAGGTTTGAATCTCAGACACCCTTCCCCCCAAGATGACCACATAGACAGATATAACTGTTTATAGTGCTCGATACGGCCAGGCTCATGGGTTAAGCACTCACGTGAGACTGACCAAGGCAATATGGGACTAACCAACATCCCAGCAGCCATCAGATGTCGGGCCAACGTTGGTTTACTATTGCTCCAACGTCTATGACGCTGGCCCAATAGTAAACCGACGCTGGCCCCGACGTCTATTGTTTGCTGGAATTTACACATAAGTACCCTATGTATTGCTAATATTGTTTCTTTTCAGGTCAAGGTAACCCTGAACGCATGTCGGCAGCTCACTGAGAAAAGCTACCTGGCCTTAGCCGCAGCAAACCACAATATCACACTATCAGCCGTAGGAACCAGCATGTCTTTTCTCCCAGATTTTAGTTCCTGTGAGGTAGAAGGCTGTCCTCTACTGAACAGCTCCTGCGGCTTAGATCAGACAGTGGAGCAGATTAATCGGGGTAAAGTGGTGGTTGTCAGTCACAGCAGCTTTAAGTACAGCATGGCGGCCTTAGTGACTGAAGGCCGAGCCAAGGACGTGAATCTGATGGAATGGACACCTGATTGTCATCTGGATCAGTGGAATCTCTCCTTCACACAGGCTCCCTTCTCACATGTAAGCTATACCCAGCAATATGTCAGCAAGGACGAGTCATTAACCCTTTAACCGCCGCATATATTCGGGTTTTTATTTTTTGGCCTCCATTTTGTCAAATCTTAATAATTGTCATCACTTGAAGTTGTGGATCGCGTCAGCGAGACACAAATTCAAGTGGGTGAAAATTCAGATTGAATAGTTTGGCGGTTAAAGGGTTAACCTTTATAGCGCTGAATTATTTTGCATAAAACATTGAGATCACCGATATTTCATTCAATTTGGAATTATCACAAATGTCTTAGTTAGCTCTTTCTGATTCATTTGAATACCTAAGTTGTGAGTCTGCGCCCATTAGAAATATTTTAATTCTTTCATGGTCCAACATTATGAATTCATAATTTTTACAAACATTCAACCCCTCCGGCAATTATTTTTTACCAAAGGTCAATGTCATAGGTCAAGATCAAGGTCAAAGATTAAATACAATTCATTGTTAGTGCGATAACTTGATAAATAATTATTCTATATATCCGTTATGTGAAGTTAGCCATGAGTCAAGGCGGGCTGCTGGCGTCTGTGGAGGGCCAATAAAAACCCCTATCGATTGAAAAAATCATGTTATTACTATTATTATCACTTATTATTATTATTATTATTATTATTATTATTATTATCAAATAGGCTACAACATAGACCTACCTGTTTACTCAGAAACTAGCCACCTTGCTAAATATCACAGGTCATTCTTCTTCAGCCAGGTGTCAGCCGGCATAGTAGATGTATGATTTGATTTAGTATGTTACCGTGTATAGCTAAACTCCTACGTTTCATCTATGATTCGCATTATGGTATGATTATAGGGCAATACTACATTTTGTAACTATAATTAAATTGAACGTTAAATTATCAAGGATGCTGTGTAATAGTACATGGAGCTTTGATTTTAATATCAATATTCAAATTTAACGTAAGAGGTTGTTGCTGCATTGAATTTATGTTAATATTTTTAATGTTTTGTCTTGTTTGTATTGTATACATTATGATGTAATTGTGGATAACCTCTAGTCTAGCTTGCGCAATTTGGGTCTATATAAATAGGTTTAGATGTGCATAGCTAAAGCTCAACGTTTTCAACCAGTAATGTGATTTTTGTTCTTTTTGCCAGCCCAGCCTGGAGCTTCTGGCAGGCGGTGATGTTACACAGCTAATGTTACCATTTGACCAAAGCGAGCCTGTAACTGAGATCACAAACTACTTGGTGTCTGCCATAGAGACTTTTATTTCAAAGGTAAAATCTCCCCACCTGTGAAAACGACTTTAACCCTTTAATCCCCCACGACGCATTAAAGCATCATTTTACATCCCTGAAAACATACTTAATTTTCCTAAAACTGAGGGCTTTACAACGATAATATCCATAAAACTGGTTTAACACTACGTGGTAATTTTCTTTAATTTTTAAACCACATCAAGTCATCATCATATACTACAAGTCGAGAATTGCGGCAACAATTCGCGGCTTGTAATGGATGAAGATGACAATGGTAAATTCAGGATTGAAAGGGTTGATATATATATACCATACATAATGAGGTAAACATACTCTCAATAGTCAAATAGGCCTACTATGTGACCGCGACCCACAACTTGGCTGAAAAGATAGGCTTATTTTTAAGATATCACAACAAACAATACAAAACCTATTTCTTGCAGACGTTTTCTAAAATAACTTATTTCTGTACACCACACTATTTCTGTACACCACACCGACAGCTTCGTTTTTGTTGTGATAAATTTAATGAGTTCCAAAGTACTTTCTAATCTAAGCTTGTTTGTTGTCATTGCGAAGTTGTTTATTTCGAAAATAAATTATTACTACAAACAATCGCTTGCTAAATCCAACAGTTTGGTTTATGGCATTGAAAAGTTTATTTCTAAATATAAAAGTGATATTTTAATACATGTGCCATTTAGCTTAATTTAAGCAATGATTTACTTTGAGTAAAGTGGATACTGTGACTAATATTACATTTCACGACCATTATGCTGCTGTGCAAAGCCAGAGTGCAGTATCTGCTCACTTGTATTGTAAACAGATACTGCTTTTTTGGCTTCACACGACAGTATAAATTAGTATATGTTTACAACCAGGAAACTATTCGTCGTTGTCCAGTTTCACTTACTGACTCAGCTGCAAACACCTGGACGGTGGGTGGCCTGTTTGGTGCAAACTTTGACTATGAGCGAGGACGTTTAACGTATGTATTGAATATTTAAGAAATATTGTTAAAAAATACCCCAAGAGTTCTGATGGCTGTCATTCAGTGTGATATTTAAAATTGAGTAAACAATTTAGCGATTCGTTCTAAATTTGTAACACAGCTATATCATGTATATGTTGTGACTGACAGCGACACCGTCAGGCCGAAACACATTTTTTTATTTTGGCTCCTTGATAATTATTTTCTTATGTTTTCAAAATATTTATATACGAAAATTGTGTATTTTTTTTTAATTTTGGGTCGCGCATTTACCAGTGAAAAGATTAATAATCATTAGATTTAATTTTATACATCGATGTTCAAAATAATAAATACAGGAAAAAAATTAATCGCATTCTTATTTTAACTGGTCAATGCGCAATTCCTAATTTAAAAGACTTACGCAATTCTAGACATTTTGAAAACTTTAGCAAATATCAAGGATCAAAAATTAAAATTTTGATTTGGACCTGGTTTTGTCGCTTTAATCTCACAAATCCAAGTGATTTCCCGTAACTCCGGCTTGTTAATCGCGAGTTAAGTTACTGACTTTTTTTTATAGATTTTTATTTAAATGACTTACTTTTTCAACTTTAAATCTAAAATGCCTGCCTTTTATTTATATTTAGATATTTTTTGACTATTTTTTTGACTATTTCGCTAAACATTCTAGCGATGATGTAGCGTATATGATTTTCATATAATATATTTCAGGACCAACAATAAACGGTACTGGCTGGATAACGGTTCCCACATATGCGAATCAGTGGCAACGGATTCTTATATCTGGATACAGATCGCAATCTGTGGCAACAGATCTAAATCTATGGCCACAGATTCGAATTTGTGGCCTATGATTCGCTTCTACTCCCACAGTTTGCAGTCTGTGGCCACATATTTAACCTAATATGAGGTCACAGATCCAAATTTGTGGCCACAGATTCGAATCCTTTCCCAAATGAATATGTGGCCACATATTGCACAGTTTAATTTTCCCTTGTTTAAACCCTCTCTTTAAAATCTCCGTAGGATACCCTGACTATTAATCATTTTTTTTAATTTAAGAAATGTTTGTTATCCATAAATAAGAATCTATTTCTTCATATGATAATTCCATCTTTAAGTGAATAAATAAAAATATAAATAAACAATCCAGTATGGTGATTGATTAATAGTATGCTGAAACTTTTCTCACATTGTCAAATTTGAAATACTAAAGTGACATTGCTAATCATGCTCCCAACAAACACAAAATATGTGTAAAACATTTGTACAACGCCTGCCAAACGTCTTCGACGTTTGTCCAGCATTGCACAAGTGCTATACAAATGTTTTGTGCTTACTGGGTTAATGTTTTCCAGGACTGATGGTTCAGTGAAGGAGACTTTGCCGACGCTACCCAGACATCCTCAGTTTATCTCTGCGGAACACTTCAGTTACACCCAGAATTATTTCGAAGTGGAACTGATGTATAATCAGCAACAAGCAAAAACGGAGGTTACGATAGGCGTCTTTCCCCGGATAGGCTTAGACGAGATCTATGATTATGCAGCCTCCTCCACCATGCCTGCCATCATGGACTATCCTCGGCAAACGTGTGTTTTAACCCTTTAGCCCCTACAGCGCGGGGATCGACTTTAGTCGTCAAAATCTGACGTCTGTAGACAGATAATTTATTCTGTTTCATTTTCACCCTATGATTTGAAAAAAAGTTTTTATTCTGCTCCATGCAAAATAAAAACTTTTTTTCAAATCATAGGGTGAAAATGAAACAGAATAAATTATGTGTATCTGTATCTGTATATTACATAGCAGTACGCACTATTGTGCTATCGCGCCACGGGAGTAACTTAGCAAGGCCTGTTATCATTCATGATATCTTTCATGGCCTTATATATGTGCCAAGTACTCCATGTTGTGGATTTTTTGGGGTCTCGCCGGATGGAAACTGCGCCTACGTCCATTGAGGTTATTTTACGTCCAACTCAAAGTCAGTCAGACGAGCCATCTGATTTACGTGGTTCTCTGAGCCCCACGAGTGTATACAGCACCTGGCAATCCCAGGCGGTCACCCATCCAATTATGAACCGGGCGCGACGTTGCTTAACTTCAGTGATCGAGCACAAATCGTTGAGCGAACGCTGTATTCCGTACATTCGGTAATATGTATTATATTGTTAGCATGAGCCACAAAAATATGTTTACATACAGCATAACATGCAGATGTGAAAATCAGAACAAATTGTATATTTTACTTATAATTATGTACATTATAATATAGTAGAGATGAATCGGAATATTTTTATTTTAAATACATATATCATAGGGTGGATATGAATCAGAATATTTTTTCTTTGTATTTACCAATATAGTATCATAAAAAATAATTAGAATAAATTATGTTTTTATCTTACATATATTATAGCGTGCAAATGAAAGAATCTGAGAGCTTGAAAATAGTTCTACTTGATTATGAAAGTGCCTCCCAGGTGTATATCCCTATTGGAGAGAAAGTACGGTTCAGTGTGGAGCATAATGGAAAACAGGTGGGAAATTATACACAATATATTATGTACCCGGTATATTAGAGTAAACTGTCGCATGGGATTATTATTACTATTAATATTTAACCCTCTCCTTGCACAATCGACTGTGTTGCCCTAACTCAGCAACTTTATTGTTTTGCATTTTATCAGCCGGGATATCATAAAAATGTTTATCAATTGACGAAGATTTTGGCGACAATGACAAACAATTTGTCACCAACCGTTCGCTAAATGAAGAAATTTCCATAGTGTGCTTTCAAGATGACGGACAAGGGGGATGTCACTGGGCCAGATTTGAGAAATTCTCAAAATCTTCACCAAACATTTCCAAAGTTCTCACTGAACATGATCCGCTTTCGCCAAATGTTCTCCGTGTTCTTGACGTTTTCCCTAAGTTTTCGAAATGTTCAATATTCCAGCTACTACTTGGGGAGCCTGAGATTTGACTGGTCACAAAAAAACAGACACTCGCGAAGAGTAGGGGAATAATCCTCAATATCTAAACAGTTGGTGAAACTAAAAATGGAATGAATTGACGAATAATTGGCGAATGCAGCGACGATAAGGTGATTTGCGATGTTTCGGCAAATAGTTTCAATCTCCAGGAGGGGGGGGGGAGATGGGGGGGGAGTATTTTTTCAAATAAATGATTTTGGGCAGACTACGAAATGTATACTTTATTTCAAGAACTGTTGTATATAAACATTGAAGAAGGGTGTAGGGTACTTCAAGCTTTCATATTTGAAAATAAAACATGGATTTCACTAATATGGAGATGGACATCATGAAAGAAAATCTGATGCTAGTTGCTACATTAGAAGGAAGAGAAGGGGACTATCAATGTTTACTGAATATTCAAAGGGTAGACATCACCACATGGACATAGTTGTTCGACAGACTCATACCCCACATCCAGAAAAAGGACACCAACTACTGGAAGCAGGTTAGAAGTTGGCCATTACCCTCAGATATTTGGCCACATGAGATTCTTACAAGTCAATGTTAAATTGCTTCCGTGTAACACCAACACATCCATCATTCCAGAAGTTCGTGAAGCTCTTTATGAAGAGCCACATAACGAATACATCAAGCCGCCAGTCACAACAGATAGTCCAGGGGTATTAGTATAAAACCCATAGTGATTTGGAACAAATTCGTAACAAGCTGAAAATTTCGGCATATATTGTTGAGACAAGGTAAAAAAACATATCAAAAGTCCTCTAAGATTCCCCTGGTATTAGTGCCCGAAATGGGGGCAATAAGGGGGTAAATAGGGGTAATAAAGGGAATAATAACGATAACTTTAAAACTATTTACCTTGATTCATAAAAATTGTATCTAAACATATGTTTATTCCCTGCGAAATCCATTAAAAATTTTGGTATTAATTTTTAGCAACCGTTTCATCCCCAAAAGTGGTAAATAGGGTAAGGTAGAGGTAATAACCATAATTTATGATCTATTTGGCCTAGATTCATAAACTGTGTATCTAGCATCGGATAATTTTTTTTAAAACACTTCTAAAATTTGGCGACCTCCCCTTAATTACCAACAACAATTTTTTATATCAATTTTTAACCACCCTTTCCTCTCCATAAGAGGTAAATATGGGTAAAATGGGGGGTGATAACCATAGCTCATGAAATATGGGGTCTAAAATTACAAAAAATGTTTTTAAACATATGTTTTAGCTCCTGAGGAATCCACTACAATTACTTATATCAATGTTTAACAACCCTTCCTTTCCCGAAAGTGGCAAATAATGGAAAATTATGAGAATAACCATAAATTTAAGATTCATAAAATTGGTATTTATATATTTGTCCTAGCATCAAACAAAAAAGCGTAGGCCTAATTGAAAGAAAAACCAACCATCACCATTTAATCTCAAAAAACGAAATCGTATATGATGTTGTATTCATTTTTAACAACCTTTGCATTCGCAAAAAATATTTTCATGTATAATGTAGATTGTTAATCACATAATAAAACAGTTAATTCGAGTGTATTTCAAAACGCTTAAACTATTACATTTTAAACTATTAAACTTTTAAAAACGGTCTCATTATTTTTTCTCGGATGCTAAAATATATAATCTAGATACCAATTTTATGAATCTAAGTAAGTCAAATATCGCTCACATCTTACCCTTATTTACCACTTTTTGGGATGAAAGGGTGATTTTACAGCATCATATCCCTTTGTTGCTGGTTGTCGCATAAGTTTAAAATGCTTTTACATTTTCTCCCATAGTAAAACATATCCAGGTAGGCCTTAACAATTTTATAAATCTAGGTAAAACAGCTCACAATTTGTGGCTATTATGCTATTTTTTGCTTTGGGGATGAGAAGGTGGTAAAATATTAATACAAATGATAATATCAAACACCCCGGGTATGTTTGGATACAAATTTTATGAATCTAGGTCAAATAACTCATTAATTTATGGTTATCACCCCAATTTTACTTCCATTTACCTCTTTTTGGAGGAAAGGGTGGTTAAAAATTGATATAAAAAGTTGTTGCTGGCGATTAAAGGGAGGTCGCTGAATTTAAAAAAGTGTTTTTGCTTTTTTCGCCGATGCTAGATACAAATTTTATGAATCTGGGTCAAATAGCTCATAAGCTATGGATAATATCCCTATTTTTCCCATTTACCACTTTTGGGGATGAAATGGTGGCGAAAAAGTAATACAAATAATTTTAATGTATTCCGCAGGTGCTAAAACATATATTTAGATACAAATTTTATGAATTTAGGTTGAATACTTTTAAATGTATTGTTAATACCCATTGTTTACCCCCATTTACCCCTTAATACCCCAATTTCGGGCACTAATACCAGGCGGATTTCGGGGGACTTTTGATATGTTATTCAAGAACATATGCTGAAATTTTCAGCTTGTTACGAATTTGTTCCGGGTTATTATCTAATAGCCCTGGACTAAGAGGGATGGAAAGAAGTGTAGCGATAGGTGGACCGTTCATGCCACACTGGGGTTCCGTGAGGGGAAGCAAAACCCGAAGATAACGTTTGGCAAACACAGAGAACGTTTGGCGAAGAGAATAACGTTTAGTGAAATCATAAGGAATGTTGGGGGAAGATTTAGGAATCGTAGGAATCTTCGCCAATGTCGCCATATAGTCTCCAGCGATTGGAGACCCCCGCTTAAGTGGGTCATGCAAGGAGATGTCATGTTAATTTGAAAAGAAAGCTCAAAATTGATTATATGCGAGAGTGCTGCTCCAAACCCACGATATATAATATAAAATGCACTACTTCAAAACTTGTTTAGTGAACACTCCAGGATAGGGGTTTCAAAAATACAATATTTCATGGATTTATTATACATTTTTTCCCCAAATCGTAGGTTGGAATTTTAGAAACAACTCTCGAGAAGGATCTCCATGCTGCTGTACATGTGCATTCCAACAATAGGGTTTTAAGAATCTGCAATTTCAACAAACCGCCCCAGGTATGTATGCACTCAGAAGTCTTACATACATTTGACCCATTTAATTGACGCATCAGTGACACCCCGATTATAATGCGGACATGGGCCCAGACTTGGTATATTTCTCATATTTTATACACAGATTTGAGAATTGGATTGGATATTTCTTCACATATATGTAGTTATTCTCCCTATATCTCACATATTTTTTTCCGCGATAGAGCTACAGTGTATCTGCAATATAAAAAAGAGCTAGCTCATAATATTGTGGTCATAGACCTGAACACCCGTAAAAATCATCTAAAATGACGCGTCAAAGTTTATGTCTGACAACAAATGCACGATTTTCAATTGAAAAAAGGTTTGTTCGTCGTGATTCTGATTAGTTTATACTTTCAATGTATAACCCTGAGCCATAGCATAGCGAATCATTAACACACAATTTGGGTGTTTTATAATGCATACTATGACTTAAACTGTATACATTTATTCCTATAATTATTCTTTATTTCGATAAAATTTATACAATAAATCCTAAAATTTTCGATACTGTGATCGAGATGTAAAGTGCCCAGTTTCAATGTCTCATTAATTTTATGTTACCATCCCCACCCAGTTTAACATGCATGTGCACACAATGGTAACCAGAGATCCATTCATTCATTCATTCATTCATTCATTCATTCATTAATTCATTCATTCATTCATTCATTCATTCATTCATTCATTCATTCATTTATTCATTCATTCATTCATTCATTCACTCATTCATTCATTCATTCATTCATTCATTCATTCATTCATTCATTCATTCATTCTTTCATTCATTCATTTATTCATTCATTCAATTATTCATTCATTTATTCATTCATTCATTCATTCATTCATTCATTCACTCATTCATTCATTCATTCATTCTTTCATTCATTCATTCATTTATTTATTTATTTATTTATTCATCCATCCATCCATTCATTCATTCTTTCATCCATTCATTCATCTCATTCATTCATTTATCTTATTCATTCTTTCATTCACCTCATTATTTCATTATTTTTTTTTTATTCATATATCGCTGGTGTGGACCACAGTAGTATTTCTGTGATTTGATAACCAGTTTTTAAATATAGGTTATGACCTAGATTTCACACTGATATAGGTTATGACCTAGATTCCACATTAATATAAATTATGACCTAGATTTCACACTCATATGAATTATGACCTAGATTTCACATTGATATAAATCATGACCTAAATTTCACACTGATATAGGTTATGACCTAGATTTCACACTGATACAGGTTATGACCTAGATTTCACATTGATATAAATCATGACTCAGATTTCACACTGATATAGGTTATGACCTAGATTTCACACTGATACATGTTATGACCTAGATTTCACATTGATATAAATCATGAACTAGATTTCACACTGATACAGGTTATGAATTAGATTTCACATTGATATATTTTATGACCTAGATTTTACATTGACTAGGTTAGGACCTAGATTTCACACTATATAGGTTATGACCTAGATTTCACATTGATATCAATTAGGACCTAGATTTCACACTGATATAGGTTATTACCTACATTTCACAGTGATATAGGTTATTACCTGGATGAAAAGTTAGCAATAATTTTCAATTCTGTGTACGTTATCAATAATGTGCATGTTTCTTTACAGAGTTGGGTTGATAAGAACAAGAAAGAGAAGCGTTACTTTGAGGCTAACCCTCTCACAAGTGCTCTGGGTTTGGTGGTGGATGAGGTGTCGGGTATAGTCAGGTCCAATGGTTGGGACATGCCAGATGTCATGGCTATTTCAACGCGTGCACAGCTGAATCCGTAAATATATATTAATCAAACAATATGTCAATAAATTAAAATACTCCCAACAACTGCCACATAGACCAACTTTGTTGCAACATTGGGTCGATGTGACGTGTCTGCTTGGTTAGCTATCAAATAATTATTTATGTGAAATGCATATGGGCCATTTAAAAAAAATTGCGCAATAACGGTAAAGACATTTCGAGAAAAAATAATTCTGATTTTGTGAATTTAATATGCATATAGGATACTATGGCAAGCATCAGTGTGCAATAACCGAACAGCAAGTTATATATTAGCACTTTTAGAGACCATAATAAAAATCTTTTTTTGTCTTTACCGGTCTGGCTTAAATGGTAGGCAATTTTATAACGGTAAAAACAGAACATCAAACGGTAAAGACGGTTTTGTAACGTTAAAGATGTTGCTGTGACGGTATAGAAATAATTTTGCTAAATCAATATTTGTTATAAGCTTTATATAGCAGACTTGATTTTCAGTATACTTGTTTGCAGACTTCCACACCTTATGACTAATAGGACATTTAATTACCACAGAACTTACGTTTTAAAGTAGTATTTGTTTCTACCGTTTCATGTCGGTCTTTACCGTTATAATGGTAAAGACAAATCATTATAACGGTAGAGACACAATATTTGGCATAAAATACATATTTTACAAGATATGTGCATATTTTTTTACTTCACAACGTTGTTTTCTTCATGTACAGGAATAATCTGGAACAGCTATTTAATTTTTCAACCAAGGTTATTAGACACACGGTAAAGACGTCCTACTGTTGTGACATTATATTTGGGACATCCTATTTTGCACTTACATTGTACTTATCTTTGTCCATCAATCAAATCTTGTTTCTTTTAAGACAAAATAGTTGACTAGCTCCGGGAATGTATGTGCTAGAGCCAGCTGGTAAATACTTACAGAAATAATAGGCCTTATGGGTTCTTGTTAACGCTAAAGACATTTGCATTCCAAAACTTGGATCACTGCTTAATATTGAATAACGGGTGATTCAGTCAACTTTTTCATACAGATTTTATTTTATTATCACGAAAAGATGTCATTGAATTGCGATAACGTAATTATATGACATTAACAAGTTTTCAAAAAAGTGCTAACCCATTTCGGACACCTCACGGTGAAGACAAATCAAGCATATTATATCGAATAAAAACTTGATTTTCCAAGTTAAATGCTTGTAAAAAAAATTCGGAGTTCTAAATACATGTCTTCATCTGATTAAATGATAACAATCATGAAATAATGCAAACTTTTTGAAAAAATGTTGAAGACATGTCTTTACCGTTTTTACTGAAATATTTTGAAAATGGCCCATATAAATAGAAAAAGATGGTTTGAATTTGTGTTAGTAATTTGACGGTTTCTATAGCCGTCATCATTCACTGCTCACACACATTCCTTTATTGTACGCCAATGTATCTCCGCTTTCTCTAAGTGAGTTTTCGGGTCGATGAAAAAACAGTTGAGATGGACATCGGAAAAACCTTATAAAACATTCTCCTTACTGCACAGCAAAGGCAACAATAATGCAATATGCATTATTTCTAGAAATTACCATGAATTAAAGGATACAGTAGTAGCGAGTTGAGTGTTTTAAGATGATTGTAGATGAACATATATGCTTAGGCTATTAGAAAATCTACATTTAATTACATTATTGACAATTGATAAATTATTCGAAAAAAGTGCAAAAATTACAAAAAATACAAAAGTACAATACGTTCTTCGTGGGAATAGTATAAAGTGAATTCGCATCTAACATGATGATTTTTCCTAATTTAAATTATTTGTACATGGAGCCTAAGTATTCCGTGAAAATCATTATTTCATGTAATGTGTCGGCACAAAAAATACTGTGGAAATTTACGCTGTATGTTATATTTCGCCATTTGTAGAGCAGCATAGACGCCGACGTTTTCAGAAAACAAGAGACATTGAACAACACTAAACCAATGTTGGCCTAATGTTGGTCAAATGTCGTAGACGGTGGACCAAATGTCTCTTATTTGCTGTGTGGGAAGTGATACGCCATTCCCAGTAAACACAGGACGTTGAACCAATGTTGGTTTAGTGTTGGACCAGCGTCGCAGACGATGGGCCAACATTAAGCCAACGTTTGTTCAACTTCTCGTGTGTGCTTGGATGACACACACTCAAAGCTCTCTTTCCACTTACAGTGAAAACCCGTCTTCCATTTTTTCTAGAAGAATTTATAGAGCAGCGTTTTCATAAAACAAGATATATTGAACGAACATGAGTCAATATTGGCTCACTGTTGGTCTACCGTCGTAGACGGTGGGCCAACATTGAGCCAACATTGGCAATGTCTCTTATTTGCTCGGTAGGAGGTGATACGCCATCCCAGTAAACACGGGACGTTGTACCAATGTTGGTTTAGTGTTGGACCAGCGTCGCAAACCGTCTTCCATTTTTTCTAGAAGAATTTCAAAGCATCGGCTTTAATCTGGAAAAACAACTGTTTAATACTTGTTACATTACTTTGCAGCTCAGTTGATCCACGTGAACCTGAACTGGCTTTGGAGAATATAGGCCGAGCCGGTGAATCCCCTTCTGCCTGTTTTCGCAGCCATAATGCGATCACTGAGATCGCCAAAGCTTTCTGTGTTAAGATTTTAACCATAGAGGAGCATAGTGACATGGCAATAGGAGTAGTCTGCGAGTCGACCATGTTTGGTTTCAACCCCACCGAGACGAAAGCATGCTTCGCTTATTTTCCTGCAAAAGGGACGTGAGTAAATTTACACCATTCACATTCATTGACTTGTTCTCTGGCTTTCAACCAGTGAACATCTTACCAACCCGTGGGGGCTCTGGTAAATCCGAGTTTTGACGGGCTGTCAAAATACGAAATTGGCATAAAGCTATACATTGCAATATACGCAATCTGATCAGGGATTATCAATCAATCTCAGAGATTTAAAAACGGTGACGGCATGCAGCATCAACACCCTACAGGGGCTCTGTTGTTGCTGTTTAAATCGCTAGATAGAGGCAATAATCGCTTTTAGTAGATCAGCATTACCAAATTAGATACATTATACTATCTAAGCGTGCTACCTGTGTTGTACAGCTTGTCTGTACACAGGTACACTTTTCACACCTATTAGTGAGCGACGCGTCATCACTCTCCTGAGTGTGACTGACAGCTTACACATCCCACTACATACTGTACAGTATAGTACAGTAATACGGGACAATTAAATTATCAAAATTCTTCGACATTCTTTTTAACCTTGCCGCTAGCATGCCTAGTGGCAAGGTAACTGCTGGGGATGGGTCCCGCCCTTCTAAGGGCGTGCAGGGCGGCACTACCAAGAGTAGTACCGCCCTCAAGAGACTCCTGAAGGAGATCAACGGACTCTCGTCCGTTGACAAGAAAGAGCTGGCAACAACTCTAATGGGATTAGCCCTGATAGAGGACGAGCAGCGTGAAAAAAGTCTTAGGACTGTCAGCAAGCCAGGTAAGTCTGCACCTAAGGGAGCCAATGGGGGGGCCATTCCAAAGAAGAAGTCATTTGCGGGAGCACTCTCGGGTGCAAATAAGGGTGTTGAAACTCCACCCAAAGGTAATAGTGGTAGGTACGAGTGTTTAACAGAGTCACCAGTACAGATGACTCCGAGAAAGTCAACAGCCAAGAGGAGGCTGTCCGACGGCCGGCCACAGGTACTTAGACCTGTTGACCAGGCCCAGATAGGTCACAGGTCGTCGCAGCTAACGACCTTGGTAAGAGTTGCCGAAGCAGAGCTAGGTTTAGGGGGCTCACCAGCAAAGAAACAACGGACGGCATCTCCAGTGCAGAAGACGCCTGAGAAGAGAGAAGAGATGGAGACCGTCGTTTCTCCACCTGAAGAAGTTCTGGCCACCCCCCTTCCGGAGGCAGAAGAAGGAGAAATCCTGTCCGACGGAGAGCGCTCTGACTGGACAACGATTCCAACCTCCAGGGAGGAGAGAGAGAGGAAAGAAGCTAAGAAGCAAAAGAAGAAAGAAGAAATGAAGCGTCGCGACGCCGCTCAACAGCCCCCTGCAGCAACAGGAAATAAGAAGACTCAAGTAAAGAAGAATGAAGAAAAGAAGAGGAAGACAACTGTTCAGCCAATCGTCGGCGTGAAACTGCCCAGTTCAGTCAATGGACCAAACCACCTAACTTTCATACAATGGTGCAAACGTATGGGAGTAAAGGTAAGTGAGACCAGGAGGACAATGGGAAAAGACCTACTCATCTTTCCTGAGACAGAAGAGGACTCAAAGAAGATCTACGAGTCCATGAAAAGAGAAGACAGCGGCCTCATGGGGACCTCAGCTGTCTTCAGACCACCAAGAAGTTCTACCGAGGCCAATGTAGAAGACGCCCTCAGCGTGGTAGTGAAAGACGTGGACACCACAATAGGAGAGGAAGAGATTGAGACAGCCATCCTAGAGAAACAAGGTCTGAAGGTGAAGGTCATCAGATTCATCAACAGGACCTCTGGACGTGGCATCCCGAAAGTCAAGGTCACTTTCGAGAAGAAGGAAGAGATGGAGGCAGCGATCAGCAACAGCCGTCTCTTCATCGGAACTCGCTCCTGCAGGACGGAGGAGTACAAGAAGAAGAACAGAATCCTGCAGTGCTACAGGTGCCAGAGATTCGGCCACGCCCAGGACTCCTGCAAGGCAAGAGACATCAGATGCGGAAAGTGCGCTGGGGCCCACAGGAGACAGGACTGCACGGCCAGAGCAAGCTACTGCGCCAACTGCACAGGAGATCACCTGGCATCTGACGGGAGATGCCCTAGAGCAATAGAGGTGAAAAGGAAGATCGCTGAGAAGAGAGAAGGCCAGCGACATCGCAGCACCCAGGAAGTCAACAGGAGATCCCAGCCAACCCAGCACCGAGAGCACCAACGTCAGGGTGAACGCGCCGATCAGCCCAAGAAGGCCACAGGAGGTGAGAGTGAGTTACCACTAATTAGATTAGCAGATAGTGACTTAACCCGTCTTGCCCTTCTCTTTTCAGCCCACACGGTCCTGTACAGCAGAACGATCCACAGGAACGAAGGAAAGTTGGAGTGGGATGACATACCCCACCTAGCCAGCAAAGCAGTCGGTTGGGCCTTCAGGAAAGACATCTCCCCACTGATCATCAGAGATTACCTATCCCGACTTCCTGAGAACTTGTAAGTACAACCTAAACCTAAAGTAGAAAAAGTAGGGCCGTTTTTACTAGGTCTAGTACAGTACAGTACTCACCAGTAAAAACCTAACTAAAGTAGGAAAAACTAAAGTAGGGCTAAGTACAGTACAGTACTTAAAAAAATATGGATAACAGTTTACCACCAACAAAAAACGTTCAAATTATTCATGCTAACATTAACGGACTATATAAAAGAAGGACTGAACTAATTAACTATTTAAATGAATATAAACCACATTTTGTGACTTTAAATGAAACTAGACTTAGAGAGCAAACTAGAATCAGAATCCCAAATTATAACATTATCAGAAAAGATAGATATATAATTTATCCTAATGGGCGCCTGCAGCATGCAGCAGGCGGTGTAGCTATTTTAATTAGAAAAGATATCAAATTTAATGAAATAGATACTTCAGATTTTAACGAAGAATTTTTGGCAATAAACTTCAAATCACAAGGTAAGACAGTGGCATTAGCAACTATTTATAACCCGCCAGATATTAAACCAAACATAGAGAATTTCAGGCATATAACTAATTTATATCCACTTTCAATTCTTATTGGAGATTTCAATTGTAAGCATACTTTTTTCGGATGTAAAGTAGGAAATACTAACGGAGACATTCTATTTAACATAATTGAAGAATTAGACTTACTAATAACTAACGACAGCACTGCAACTTATAGACCAGGGACGTCCTCTGGCGGCGATCTACTAGATCTAGCGCTAGTTAGCCGCCAGATGGCGTCACGCATCCAATCATGTGATGTAGGCGATGACATTGGTTCAGATCATTTGCCAGTTCATTTAACTTTAGCTTCACCTCAAATTCAAAAACAATTTCAGAGAGAAATTCTACAATATGAAAAAACAGATTGGAACAGGTTTAATAAAGAAATAATAAATAACTTAGATAGACTCGAACCTGAAACACCAGAGGAACTAGACTTAGCTAACGAAAAAATAAGCAATATAATTAAAGAAGGGCTAAATAAAGCGTGTCCTAAAGCAAAACGTAAAGATAAAGCACTTTTTATCTCAAATGAAACAATGAAATTAATTAAATTAAAGAGACAAATTAGACGCTTAGCTAGAAATACGCAAAAAGCAGAAGATAAAACTCTATATAATCAATTAAACAACTTAGTAAGTAAACAAGTAAACAAAGATAGAGAAGAATTTTGGAATCAGCAAACTAAAAACTAGACGAAACTAAAGACTCTAAAGAATTTTGGAAAACTATCAATAGTATTAATGGTAAGAAATCAGGCGGCGCATCCAAGCCAATAATTAAAGAAAATGGTAATTTAACTCAAAACGACTTAGAAAAGGCAACCACGTTCGCTGAATCTTTAGGCAAAATTCATAATACTCACACAGGTGAAATTTTTGATGATGAATTTAAAAATTTAATAGATAAAGCTATAAATGAAAAATCGCAGCTTTTTTCAACTCTAAAAGAAAATAAAGTAGAAGATGGCGACGATAGTATACTACTCAGGGATATCTCGATTCAAGAAATAAAACTACAATTAGATAGGACCAAAGGTAGGTCTGCTCCAGGAGCAGACGGAATTAAATACACTATAATCAAAAAATGTCCAGAAATAGTATTTGAGAATTTAAAAACTATGTACAATCAGTGCTTAAAAATAGGGTATTTTCCAAGTAAATGGAAGGAAGCTCAAGGAATTATGCTCCCAAAGCCTAAAAAAGACAATAAAATTCCAACTAACTATAGACCAATCAGTTTATTAAGTTGCATAGGCAAACTTTTTGAAAAAATAATTGCTCATAGAATGCGCAGTAAATTAGAAGAAGAAAATTTCTTTAATAAATGGCAAATTGGCTATAGAAATAAAAGATGTGCTATGGAACACATTCTCAGACTAGCTGATGATGCGCACATAGCACATAGCCGTCACCATAAAGGAGCTGCAATCTTTATAGATGTAGAAAAGGCTTTTGATTCCGTATGGCACAACGGACTAAGATATAAATTAATGAATACAAATTTACCAGATAAAATAGTAAGATTAATGTCTTCATTTATAACTGACAGGAAAATTTCAGTCAAAATAAATAATGAGACTTCAGACAAAATTTCACTTAATGCCGGCACACCTCAGGGCTCGGTTCTCAGCCCACTTCTATTCCTAATCTATGTAAATGATATTCCAATAGATCCCTTCAGTAATACAGTAGGGGTCTCTCAGTTCGCAGACGACCTGGGATTTTGGACTTTTGCTAAAAGTGAAAAAACAATTAAATATAGGCTAGCCAAAGTTTTATCAGACCTAGAAGCATGGTGCTCCAAGTGGAGAATAAAACTAAATGCTAAGAAAACGCAGCTTATAATGCTTAAAACTAAGAAAAATATAGAACTTGAACTTTTTGGCGAAAAACTCACTGCAGTACAGCAAGCAAAATTGCTAGGAGTAACTTTAGATAAGAAACTAACTTTTAATGCTCATATAGATGAGAACGCTAAAAAAGGAAGGCAACGCCTTGGTCTGCTCAAACTCCTGAGCGGCTCAAAGTGGGGCTGTAAACCCAAAACACTAATGAGACTATATAAAAGTTATATACGTCCAGTACTAGAATACGGCGCTCCAGTAATTTTAGGAGCGTCAGAAGCGTATATCAAGAAACTTCAAATCATTCAAAATAAGGCCATCAGAATAGCCTACAAATTGGATCCACTTTCGCACACTGAAGATATTCATAAAATTGCTAAGATCGATCTGATCAAAGATCGATTCCAAATTTTAACGTACAAATTTATAGATTCGCTCAAAGAGCATTCAGATCTTTTCAAACTTCAAAATGAATTAAGAGCTTCAAGAATTAAAAGAGGGCATAAAACACATTTGGACAAATTAATATCAGAATATGCCGAAATTTATGATGAAAATTGAGACTGCTGTGTGAATGCGGCTAGAGTTGTGTCAATGCCGGTCCGGCGTCAACAGCGTTGGGCCGGCATTGACGCAACACTGGCAGCGCTGGCAGCATGCGTGAGTGACAGAAACACCGAAGTGCTTTCACAGTGTGGCTACCGCGGTGCCAATGTCGGTCCAGCGCTAACAACGCTGAGCCGGCATTGGCGCGACGCTAGCGGCGCTGACAAGCACTCGTGAGTGTGATAACAGCGTTGACGCGTTGACGGGCCAACACCTACGGCGTTGGTCAGCCACCGCGTCACGATAACAACAGACGTCACAGTCTGTTGTCACTCACCACATGTCACCGCAGGGGGTGATAATCAACATAATTGTCACCCCCCGCGAGGACTGTCATGGTGAGTGAAAGCAAGGGTTTAAATCCCCTGGTGGCTCTGAAAAGAGAACAAGCGAACTTTCTTAATTTCACAATTAAGATGACACGCTTCTAGGAATTTTCTAATTCTCAAATTATCAACTTTAGACACCTTTTAGACCATTCCACCCAAATTCAATGAAATTCCATAACTCTGACGTTCTTTCTCAGGGTATGCGGGAGTATGGCGATGGCACACAGACAGTCAGGCAAACAACACGAGGTAAATTGATCACATTTGATCCAAAATTCAGAACGCAATTTTAAGTATGTCAAACATACTAAGTGAACTTAAGTGTACACGAGAGGCATAGGTTTAATAAAAGAAATGTCTCAAATGTTCATTTAAAGGATCTGTCAAAACTAACACTTTATCGGCTTTTTTCATCCAGATTTCAAGAGTTAAGACACGAGATATAGGGTAGCTACCGGCTGATTCAACACCTCATTTAGACCACCGCGACCCTCTGTTCGCCGAGGGCGCATCAAAATTAATTAAATTCTAAAATGCTTCTGTTTCCAGGTTCCTTGCCTCCCTTGCCAACCAGACATTTTCTAATGAGTATTATATACTAATGAAATATTTGGATAGGCTAAGAGAAAGCTTTTCATACAAGCTTCGAATGCCTTAATCCCACTCTCAGCACCCTTCGGGTGCTAGGGTTCACTCAGTTCAGTTACACCATTTACTTATTATATAAAAATGGATGGGATTTCAGGCCACCTTTTTGCACATATTATAAGCTAAATTGGGCAAGACGAACCTCATGAGAATGGTGAGATAAATGAGAGGACACTGTCCTCCAGACACAGGATGCGAAAATCGACGCGTGGCTGTCTGAGGCCGAGCACGCTACCACACGATCACGGAGGATCCACACAATATTGAATCGTTAGGAGTGAGCGGGGGAGGGGGGTATTGTGTTTCTTTGAAACTTGAAGGCCAGAGTGGGGTTCGAGCCCGCGATCTCCGACTTTCAAAGCAGGCAGTTTTAATCACTACACCAGGGCCCTCTCCCTACTACTTATTACTTAGGACAGTGTCGTTTATTCACGCACGCCCTGGGTCTATTAATAACCCTTACAGAACCATAGACAAAAGGCAGAGAAGGAGACGTGGCGCAATGGCTGGAGCGCCTGACAGCCTCACCAGTAATGCATGCGTCCCTGGTTCAAAGCCCGCTGTTACCGTGTGGGGTTTTCAGAGAAATATAACTGTTCCTGCCTTCTCAATATGAATAGGCGATCACGTTAATGGCGGCCTCGTCGAGCTAAGGTTGAGACCAGTATATCGACGTTGATAGACCACCAAAGGCTGTTTTCAATTTGAAATCATCATTGAAATGTCTTAGTTTTACCTGTTTCATTTGAATAGCTATACTAATGGTATACGGCTATCATAAATATTTATTATTTCAGTGCGGGAATCGACTTTAGACGTCAGATTCTGACGTCTAAAGTCGGTCCCCGGACTGAAAGAGTAAAGTCAAGTAAGGCCTAAATTATCAGCAGCAGGGTGTAAATGGACATTTTATGTGCTGCCATTTAAAAGCTGCTTGTTAAATCAAATCGTCCCCTTAGATATGAAAGGGTGTATCTGTCATTTCATAAAATGGCACATATACCCTTTCATATCCAAGTGGGCGTCAAAACTTGAAAAAAAATTGATTCTGTTATTAGAACATTCCAGTGAATAGAAATTACACAATTTTTATAAAGTGTAAAAGTGTAGTGCATGAAAACAAACTTGAAACAAACATAATATATTTTAATCACTATATTATTACAATTTCCACTGTCATCACATCGCAATTTATCACAAGTGATCGCATATCTGTTTCTCAATGGTTTACAGAGTAACCATCAACGGAAAATGTCAAGACATAATTTCTCCGAAAGGAAGGAAACCAGATGACGAAGGTGAGACGATGGACCCTGATCAACTGAAAAAGAAGAACTGCAGTGGTGTGGCAGACGTCCTGAAGATCCATGTCGATCAAACGTTTACATCGTCACCTCATTATATTGGTTCCAGATTAGATGTGGTGGTGGAGGTGCTCAAAAATGGCGAAAAGGTACAATGTTTGCAAATAAATACAATTATAATAATTGTTTCACGACCTTAATATCCCATTTTTGACACGATCCAACCTGATCCCTACTACCCAATTATATCTGCAGCGCATTGCCTAGAGTTACCAAATTGCAGATTTAACACGAAGACCGGTTCTACACTCCTAGAAGATTCTCTCAAATAGTAGTAATTATAGCGAAAACAACTCATAATTCGTCCCCTTGGACATGAAAGGGTGTATCTGTCACTTCACAAAGTGGCAGATACACCTTTTCATATCCAAGTGGGCGATATTATGTGCGAAGTCCACCAGTAACAACTCAGCTGAGTGCCAGCTGTCCGTCCGTTCTTATTAGTGGGGGACCATAATGTCCAATTAGTGTATACATTTGCACATTTGGCTAAAATTGTCAAAATTTGTTTATAGGTCCTTTAGACCTTATAGATTTATATTTTTGATGGATCCAACTTCAAAAAGTACTGGAACCACCATTTTAGGCAAAATCCAAAATGGCCGCCACTCGCGAACAATAATTATCGTAACTTTGTAACCAATGGATCAAATGTATTGATGTTAACATCAATTTCATATATTTCGAGGCCAACAGTTTCATTGGTCTCGGTCTAAGCATAATTAGAGCCATATATTTTATGTTTCGACCATTTTAGCGTTTTTTGAGACCAAGATATATAAAATTCAATCAATATACTAACCCATTAGATCAGGTGTGGCCATAATTACAAGTAGACCTGCAATAACGTTACTGTATGTTAGATAAATACAATAGAACACAAAATAATAAATAATACATACAGTACTGATTTCACAAAATGGGACAGATTTTTCATCAGTGGCTGGCCTGCGTTAACGCAGGCCAGCCCGTCATTAGCCCGGGCGCAAGCCCGGCGAGACAGGCGCAGAATTGGTTGCGCCCAGCGCATGAAATGGGCTTGAGCCCCCACACGGTTCGGGCCAGGAAAATATACCCGCCCAAATCCTACTTGGGCTTGCACCCAGTATACTGTGTGGTGGCTAACATGGATGCTGTGAACTATGTGTCATCTCGCCGGGCTGGCCAGGCTCGCTCTGGGCAAGACAGGGCGCGCTCAGCTTGACCACATTCAGCATCATCTAAACAGCTCTGAGTTGATCTAAACGTGCAATAATTGAGTGTCCGTACGCGTATACATGTATGTAGTTTATTGTCAATTATGGTCATAATTTACTGACCGGACCAGCCTAACTATTATAAAGGTAAAGGTGCAGGTTTATAGTCTGATATCAAGTCTGAAGACCTATCATCCGACTTTACATTTTACCCCCCTGGTCACTGGACCTGCTCATTCGTGTGCCATTCCAACTCAACGGAGAGCATCCAGTCCTGCAGCCATTTCGGCGCATTGAACTTATCGTACACATTGCCATCTCTATCCTACCTGGTACTCATTTTCACCTGAGTCAAGTGAAGCATTTGAGGGTGAAGTGCCTTGCCTAAGGACACAACATCGAAACAATGTCCCAAGATTGAGAGGGGAGAAACATGATTTTTCTCTGAAAATCCTGTAACAAGCCGGATTCGAAACCGCGCGGCAGGAAGCGACATTGTCAAAGCGTCACGCTCTAACCATTGCGCCATGTCCCTCTCTATGAAAATATACATAAGTTTGTTTTGTAACATTTGGACGATCATCAGAAGGTTGTAACAATATAAATTTCATATTAGTTAAAACCCGTTTAATGATTTTTGATCTGTAATAAATACAGCTGATTTGCTCTATCACTTGTTCGTGAGGGTGATTTCGACCTTCATATGTAGGTAATAGATGACCTGTGCTGACGTTTGTTTGTTTTCATCCAAACAAACTACTCTGGCTACCGATATATGTCTTCTCTATTTGACAATACTGCTGTTATCATATATGGATGAACACCTTGTGCCTACCTGGGAAAGTTCAAGCACTGGTTGAATTTGCATCATCAGCTGAGTTATCGTCACACTCAACATCATCTTCTGTTTATGGTCAGCACAAAGAAGGCCAAATTCTCCAAACTTGTTTGTCTAAAGATGTTATATCCCTCTTGTATATAGTCAAAGGCAATCCTTTTTATTTAATGACACTTGTTCAAATATGCTCACATTAGATACAAGATAAATAATTCCTGCTGGTCCAGCAGATACATAATGCAATATGCCTTTAACATGTTAATAAAGGCATGAATGTACATGCAAGTGTATGATGAATGTATCTGTGTCTATAACTGAAGAGGGTATCTCTCCCAACATAGCAAACCATCGGGAACTAAAGGCAAAAATATTAGTGTACAGAAGACAAGTACTTTGTTGGTTTCTCATTTATTTATTACTCTCCAATCACGCCCAAATGCATATATGATTTACGCTATTTGAAAATCAAAAGGAGCCACCATTATTATCTGACAGAGGGAAATAGAGGATTGGAAAAAAATCTGACATCTTAGAATGGCTGAAAACTTCCTGCGATGTGTCTATGAAAATTGTTGATGCTGCTGCCATTGTCCATATATGGTTGCAAACTTTCAACAATACGTAGAATGTCATTTCTTAACATTTGTCCAATCATGAAAGCATGAGAGCATGAAATCGAAGTCCACAATAACCAGACTTGACCTGATATGGGATTCCTATCCTGATCAAAGTTTGACACGTTTACCCAAGAGAAATGTACCAAGGTTCAGGGGGTCAACACCCATCCCTGGTGACTAGAACAATTTTTGAAAAGACCAGAGAATAAGGCTGATATCTTTAGATTTATTGGTCAAGAAATGGTTAACGATTAGAATACGTTTCCCAAATATCATATATTCCACTAAGGATGACCAGGTCACATCATTCCAATAACGCTAACCTCTCCCAATTTATGCCTTGTGATCAAATGGAAGCTGACAGTCGCATGTTCTACACTTTATTAAGCACATAACCATATTTATATCAGGACAGTGAATAGCAAAAGGTTTCAGACAATCTCTATCCATGCAATCGTAAAAATAACTTGGTCCCCAAAGGTGCATCTCATTCTCACTCTTCTTTACTTGATGCAATAGACCTTCTAGTTCATCTTATATGAGTATTGGCAGAAAAGAGCATTGGCTGCATTGGGTGCCTACCCAGAAATAACAGACACATTCGTGGCATATACCGAATATCCTCTTCTGTCCTCCCTGAACTCCATTGACATGGCTGGAGCGGTACATGGACTGTGACAAACGAACATTAGAAAACATGCCACCCAAACAAGAGGCCTTACTTCGGCCTTCTAGACGAGCACTGCATCAGGCCGGATATATTTGCAGAAAGGCTCTTGAAAGGCAGCAAAATATACAACTCATAGGAATGGAGCTGGGTCTGCTGAATGTTTTGCAGATGTTAGGGTTGTGCATTGTTGCAACACTGCAACACTGCAATCAATAATCTATGTCACCTTGACTGTGAGTGCATAATGTCCAAATAATGTTCGCTAACCGCGATACATGTACTAACTGAAGATTTATTTAACTGATGACGTTTACCAATATGCATAGGCCTATATAAATTATGTTGTTAACAGTCAAATATGAATAAAATGTCACTAACTATTTTTTAAATGTGTCCAGCGTTCGATATTTCGGTTTTTAGCATATTCTTTTACAAAATGTGTCATTTTGAACATTTTAAATCAAACTAAAACACGCAATTTCATCCCAATCACTTTTAAACTATTAAAAATAGATTCCTCGTTATCCAAATATATAAAATTAATGGTAACATCGTAAAATTTGGACCATATGTTGCCAAGATATGATAATTTTGGTTTTCGAGTGGCGGACATTTTGAATTTTGTCTAAAATGGTGGATCCAGCCATTTTTCAGAGTGGATCCATCAAAAATATGAAAGAGTATTGTCTTGTGGGCTTGTACACCAATTTTCACAATTTTAGCCAGATGTGCAAATTTATTACATTATGGTCCCGCACTATAGGACGTAGCATGTAGACTGCCACCCCAGCAAACACCACGCCTTGACCCAATGCTGGTTTTACGTTTTCAAAAACTTTCTATAATTCGCCCAATATCATTGCGATTACCGGTGGTGCAGCGCCTCCGACAGATGCTTGCCTCAACAGTTTGCCCACCCATACAGTAGAGAGGATATGTGGCGAGCAGTTTGGGAATATTTACCCGTTATGACTGGGCCTCCTAGCTCATTTGCTGCGACCTTGCGATGTCATCAGGGTAGGGAATAATATGCAATTAATGGAGGAAATAGGAAACAGTTTTTCCACAAATCGGGGACTATTTGGGGACGTTTTGTGACTTTTTCTTTGAATGTTCGATGGATACTCACACAATAATCGCCACGTGCGCCATTTGCTCACCAGACAGATGTTAATCATTCCCCTATATCCGCCTAATTTACAAGTGATCAGATACTGCCTTTTGGCTTTCTAGATCAGTATTCTGTTGACAATGACGCTCGTCTATGGTACCTATTATTTACAACAGGTACAGTATTACTTGATTGATAATTATGCAATGCTTTTGTTTTTTTGTAGCTTTTTAGAAGCCAGTTTGAATATAAGCCACTGACCTCGGGGGAGCCTGCACCTACAGGCTTGGTACCATTTGTGAATCTGACGAAACGTGGAGAGAGTGTTCAAATTCTTGGCTATATGACTCCCTACACAATGCCATCCAAGGTACATGATATAGCAAACACGACACATCCACCCATGTTGGACCAATGTTGGCCCACAGTCTACGACGTCGGCCCAACATTGGTCCAACATTGGGTGGATGTGTCGTGCTTGCTATATGACAGATTACATGATATCTCTCCTCCACACTCACCTCAGATGCACTGAATAAAAATATTAGCCCTTAGAGCACTGATGTCGACTGCTGTAGACATTCTGTGGTTCTATTAGCATCTGTATAACCCCTAATAACCTGTTGTTAACATAACAGTATAATTATGTGCATTCAATCTGGAAACACAAAAAAACATCATAGAACCAGAAATAGTAATACATGGAAACAAAATCGAATGTGTTAATAATTTTGATTTTCTCGGATTAATAATCAATAAACATTTAAATTGGAACAACCATATAGATAACATATCATTAAAAAAAACGAGAGTAATTGGGATATTGACAAGACTACGACACACTGTATCAATAGATGTTCTACTTTAACTCTACAATTCCCTTTTATTGCCACATATAAATTATTCTTTGCTAGTTTGGGGACATAATCCATTTCGAATCACAAAACTCCCAAAAATTGTCTCCGAATCATAACGTTTAGCAAAATGTTTGCACACTGCGATCTAATTTTTCAAAACTTGCGTCTCTTAAAAACTGAAGACATATTCAAAATAAAACAGCTCTATTACAAATATCTAAAAAATAACTTACCTCTGTACTTTCAAAATCTTTCTATTAAAGCAAATAATCACACATATAACACCAGGAATCAAGATCTATAAAAATGTCGCATTAAACATGATTTTGCAAAACAATCATTACTTTTCTGTATAACAGAAACCATAAACAACTGTAAAATAAATAGCAAAGAAAAAGTGACCACCCACAGAATCGAAGGTATGTCAATGTACGCCAAGGGCACAGATCGTTGGCCCGATGTTGGTTCAGTGTTTGGCCCGCCGTCTACGACATCGGCCCAACATTTAGCCAGCGTTGTGTCGGCGCCTCGTATTCGCTGGGTATGTGTATAAATGTATATGGGTACACTCTTGGCACATGATAATGTTCAAAAAACGTGTTTTTTTCTTGAACTCAACCTACTTGGATAAGAAGAGTATCCACTATTCTATATTGCTTTTATTATTATTCTTTTTTTTTTATTCTTCTTATCATTAATATTATGTTGTTATTATTAATATTACTATTATTATTATTATACATATCCAATTATTATTTTCTTTCTAAGGTGGCCTCCACGATAGCGACCTACGGTTTTAGTGGAGGTCTTCTGATCATTGCTATACTATTAATCAAAATATGTAAATGTTATTATTTGATCAAATAAATGAATCTGAGTTCATTCGAGTGCGTTTCGGAAAAAAAGCACACTTTCAGTGAAAAATGTGTCAGCCTTTAGTTGAACGCCTTGTTCATTGCAAATGATGTGTGGTATTCTTTACACCGCACGCAAAATGAACAGCATTTGTCATGTCAACAAGAGCCTGGTGAGATAACGTCCGATAGCGAAATACACCTACAAATTATAAAAATTCATTCTTTATCGGTAATCATAATTACTATTATATAGGCATTACAGAATATTGATTATTTGCCAAAACAACTGTTTGAAATATACAACTTCTGATTTATATTCTATGATAGCAAACACACGCATGACCATTAATATCAGAATCTAGCTTTAAAACAAATAGCATTCTATTTGCGCCCCGCTGCAATTTACACAAGAGGTGCGTGATAACATTATATATCTATCAAGTACATGGATATGACTTGATGAAATAGAACATACAACCATATATTTTATTAAGCCTCCAATAATGGTATGAGTGGTGTAAGATAGTGTTGAATCGTTGTCATTTCAAAACTCATACACCCAAAATATATGTAAATAACCATTTTTATTTCCATTTAAGCTCTCAATACTTGAATTTGAATGAGCATTACTTGTTTTGATCATTTAATACTCAAGTATAATGTATCAAATTAGGCAAGCCCAGAGTGTACGTAATGTGGTGGATTATGTTATCTTGTTATTCAATAATTTGTTAAAAATTACTATCAACCTTTGTAATGGTAATCCCGCAAAAATTTATACGTTTTCAAGAAATTTTAAAACGAAATAAAATGCTTGGAAATTGATACAAAAAGTTTGAGTCGATGCTCAGTTGATGGAATTATTACACTATAATCCAGATGTCTATTTTTCACAATTATAAATAATTTTCGTCATTTGAAGCTGGACATTGCGTTAGCAATTCCATCTTCAAATGCATGAAAAATACTATCAAACATTTCACAGTGATTAACCGAACATTGATAACAGGGATGTTAGTGTTATCGGCTGTCACATAATTTTACCGACATTTTATCTAATATGTATATGTTTTGTTTTCACAGAATTTCTGCTGTAACAACAACTTTTTGAAGAAGGGGCAAAACACACTGGTGATGAATGTGGCTGAGGGAATTTGCACGCTCAAGTATGTTGTATAATGCCGTCTGAGCAATAGTAAAAATTCTAAGACTCTCTTTTTTTTTTAAATGTTATGGATGTTACTGATTGTGTATCCCAGATCAGTTATCAGTTAATATCGACCTGCAGCGACTCCGATTATTTTTATTTTTGTATTATAAGCATACATACATGCATACTGCCATAAAAAGTCAATAGCTAGCAACCTCACTGCCTCCATTGGCTTTGTAGAGCCGTACTGCTATTCAAGGCCAAAATGCAGTATCTACGTATGTAGGCTATGAGGAAAAAGAAATTATTATAATCCAGCAAACACTGAGTCGTCGAGCCAATGTTGGTTCGATGTCAGCCCACCGTCTACGATGTTGGCGCAAAATTGAATCAACATTGGTTAAACGTTTCGTATCGTGCTTATTGGATATGGGTTCCCAGCAAACATGGTACGTTGAAACGATGATGTACTAATGCTGACCCAACGTCTGCGACGTTGGCCCAGCATTAAAACATCATGATGTCAACGTGTATCTGCTGGGTATTTTTGCTGAGTATTGACCATCACTGTAGGATACATTCAACATTAAGCCAGCATTGGTTCAGCTTCTCTTGCTTGGTGGGATCAATCTCACCCCATCAAGCACGAGCCTTTCATCCAATGCTGTTTCAATGCTGGCCCACCGTCTTCGACGTTGGCCCAGCATTTAAAAAGCATTTGGTGTGTGCCTCGTGTTTGCTGGGGAGGTAATGTACCCATTCTGTGCCACAGGTATCCAGAGTGCGCTGTGAAGAACAGAATATATTCTTACATGTCGGCTAATTCCCTCACATCTGAACACAACTATTTCGAGATTAGGCTGACAGCTGTGGGAAGTGAGAAACGTGTATGTCTAGGATTGCATCACAAGTACGGCAGCCCATCTAAACTCATAGGAGCTCAGCCCGGCTCAATAGGCTGGAACCTGGGTGATGGAAGGTATGTACGGCAGTCCATCTCGATTCATAAACCGACTAAGTAAGTAGGCTACAGCAGTCCATCTAGATTCATAACCCGGCTCAATAGGATGGAGCCTGGGTGATGGAAGGTAAGGTACGGCAGTCCATATATAGATTCAAAACCCGGCTTAATAGGATGGAACCTGGGTGATAAAAGGTACGTATGGCAGTCCATCTACATGACTGCCATGCGAAGGCAAAAGCATGTTTATGCTTATTTGACAAGTAAGCAAATGCTGCCATTTAGCTTTGCAGAGCAGAATACTCGACCTCCTCCAATGGGAAAATCTACCTAGGGTACTTTTCTCTCAGTGTATCGCGTGCATGTTATCACAGCTAGCTCATTTTCGGGCGGGGGCCCTAGGGTGGGGTCAGCTCGTTATTCCGACAGGTCTATATTCCGACAGGTCGTTATTCCGACAGGTCTATATTCCTACAGCTCGATATTCCGACAGGTCGTTATTCCGACCGGTCTATATTCCGACAGGTCGATTTTCCGACAGCTCGATATTCCGACAGGTCGTTATTCCGACAGGTCTATATTCCGACAAGTCGATATTCCGACAGGTCTGTGAGATGAACCACTTTTAATTACGTGTCCGGGCCCAAAAGGTTTGAAGAGTGTTTCTAACTCAGAATTTCATGCTGATTCTGAAATTCCATTTCCCAAATGCCTCAGACGCTGCATTTTCTCAGAATATAGCATTTTGCGTGTTTTTTTCATACATAAATGGTAAAATATCTATTTTAACCAGTGACACTGTTTAAATGTATACATAAGAACTTTTGATGCCAAAAACTGTCTGATACATGTGATCCAATAATAAGACAACAAATTCAGCGCTGAGACCGACTTTATACGTCAGAATCTGACGTCAGTCTCAGCACTGAAAGATTAAAAAATATTAATAATGGCGTTAGATCCATAGCACAAGTATTCAAATTAGTCATGGGACATATTTACCCCCAAATTGTTCAAATCGTCCCAAAAGCACCAAATTTGGGCCACGTATGACCAAGGCCATAATACTTTTGATTTATCGTGGGAGCCAAGCTGAACTCTCGCCGTGGGCGCTTTATTATACAAATACAAGATGGCCGCCATTCAAATTATGGTCATTTTATAACTAATAGACGTAGAGACGCATGTGATACCACTTTTCTATGGTTTTGGAATATGTAGAATTGATTTATGATATTTTGAAGTTGATTTGGGAATTATTTGAAACACAAAAATATATGTAAAAGTTATTTCGTCAATATATAGGCCTATATGGCATGATAGCGGTTTAAGCGACGCATATCAGCAACACAATCTGTCTGTATCAGGCATTGATAACGACCTATCCATAATATTTGCTACCAGAGCCAGTCTTAGGAGTTCCTGTGTATCAGCCATATTCGATAAATTCGAAATGGCCGCTGTTCATAACAAGCCCACGTCATAACTTGCCAACTAATAGCAGTAGAGACACACTTAATAGCATTTTTCTACGGTTTTCATAAACGATTTTAAATATATATTAGTTCCTTAAGGGCAGTGAATATTCTAAAAATCGTACTATCTAAGCAAAAGAGTTGAGTTAGACGTCGAAATTAAGAGCATATTATTTCATTTGTTTGTAAGAGCCCGTGTCCAGCCAGGACGAAAGTTTTTTTTTAAGTTTTTTTTAACCGTTCACATGTCAACTTTGACATTTTTATTTCTTTTTTTTGTGTACGTTTTTTTTAGGCCGCGCAAATCGGTTATACGCTCGGTTGCTATTAATATAACACGAATTTGAACAGTCCACCACGCGACCAATGATCTATCCTGGCGCCACGAACATGAACAAGATAATAAGTAATAGTATTTATAATAAGAATATTATAGTATAATAGTATAGTTGTGACTCAAGGCACAACATAATTATATTTTCATATTAGCCTACTGTTTTGGATTTCACGCAACACAGCTATACAACTTTTACCTCGAAAATAGTTTCAGTACTGATGTTGATGAGATTGCTAATTTGTACCAGCATTTTGGACGGCGTTAGAGCACTACATGGAGGTCGCTCAATTATATTTTGCTCAATTTAATAGTTGGTGATGTATTTTCTGAGCAGTCAGGGGAAAATCAGGGGGAATGTGTGGGAACAATAATTAAATGTATTAATTTATCAGGCTGGAATATACATATATATACAATAATTGTATACATCTGCAATTTTGTAAAAACAATTTTTGATATCAAATACGTTGACATAAATTTAGTTATGCCATTGGTTGGCAAAATAAGCTGGATCTGAACGCATCTATATCACAGCTGTGCAAAAAAGTGTGGGCATATATACACTACTCTCAAAAACACCCCCTAAATGGCTCCCAGAAACTCAGGGTAGACAAGGTTAAAGGGACTGGCCCAGGCTAAAATCATAAAAAAATCGGCGATTTTATTTTGGCTTCTTAATATGACCATATGATGTAAACATATCCATAGACTAGAACTGCAAAAGTTTTTTAATTTTTGTGCTGCGCATTCACCAGTTAGGCTAGATATAGAGACGAAATTCTTGATTTCTAATTATTGACAACCATGTCAAAAATTATAAATACGGGAATTTCGTCTCTATATTATCTAGTCTAACTGGTGGATGCGCAGCAGAAAAATTCAAA
Organism: Flabesymbios commensalis; assembly: GCA_964017125.1. Classification (NCBI taxonomy): domain Eukaryota; kingdom Metazoa; phylum Annelida; class Polychaeta; order Terebellida; family Flabelligeridae; genus Flabesymbios; species Flabesymbios commensalis. Next base: position 20,186,812 of record OZ024917.1, read on the forward strand.
AGCTTTTGCAGTTCTAGTCTATGGACATGTTTAGGCCTACATCATATGGACATATTAAGAAGCTAAAATAAAATACCGATTTTTTGATGATTTTAGCGTGGGCCAGTCTCTTTAACCCTTTCAGTGCGGGCAAATGCGTTCAGATCTCTAATAAAGCACCGATTGTAAATTATTAGCCCTAACTGGTCCACTTTTAAACGCCTATTTGAAGTTAGCATTTGCATCACCGATGCAAGCTTCAAATGAATAGGGGGCTAATACATGTCAAAGAATGATGCAGCACGTAAAGAGTTAACAAGTAACAGTCTTAGTATTTTAGATGTAGGTCTTCATCGCTATTCATCACTACAGTAGCTGTTGATAGTGGTTAATCCTCTCATCACTATTATTTTTATGTCGGAATTACGACCTGTCGGAATACAGACCTTTCGGAATATCGACCTGTTTGTTGGACTATCGACCTGTTGGAATAGCGACCTGTTTGTCGGACTATCGACCTGTCGGAGTATCGACTTGTTTGTCGGACTATCGACCTGTCGGAATAGCGACCGGTTTGTCGGACTATCGACCTGTCGGAATAACGACCTGTTTGTCGGAATATCGACCTGTCGGAATAACGACCTGTCGGACTATCGACCTGTTGGAATAACGACCTGTCGGAATATCGAACTGTTTGTCGGAATATCGACCTGTCGGAATAACGACCTGTTTGTCGGAATATCGACCTGTCGGAATAACGACCCGTCGGAATATCGACCTGTCGGAATAACGACCTGTCGGAATAACGACCTGTTTGTCGGAATATCGACCTGTCGGAATAACGACCTGTCGGAATATCGACCTGTCGGAATAACGACCTGTCGGAATAACGACCCGGACCCCCTAGGGTGACACCGCTGCCTTTCACGCTAGAGTTCGGGGTTCGCTTCCCGGTCTCGGCGGTTTAAAATAAACAAAAATGTTTCTGCCCCATCCACGTGTGAAACTCAGTAGTGTGGGGAGCCTCTGTGACCGAGAGGTAGCGTGCTCGGCCTTAGACCGCCAGGGATCGAGTTTCGAATCCTGTGTCTGGAGGATAGTGCCATCGCATTCATCTGACCATCCTCGTGAGGTTCTTCTGGCCCAGTTTAGCCTATATGTGCACAAAGGTGGCCTAAAGCCCGATTCATTTCATTTAGCTCATTTTCTTTTCAGAATATATATGAATAGTGACACAGCTGTTGAAGGTGCAGCTGTAACGTGTGACGTAGGCGATCTCCTGCGCTGTGGTTTTGTCACCGACGGTCTGAAATATGACCGTTTTGGTATTCCGGAATGCAACCAAATGCTACAAGTCTATTTTTCAAAGAATGGACACAAAGTAAGTAGTACTAACAGGGCTGATTCAAATTGTAAAAATATTATAATAATTATTCAAATTATAATTATTTTCCACCCACTTTAGGTGGTTAAAATTAGATCCAATATTGTATTTCTTTAACCTTCCAGCGCGGGACCGACTTTAGACAAGATAATCTAATGTCTGTAGACGTCAGATTCTGACGTACGTATAAAGACAATCCCCGTGCTAAAAGAATTTGGCAAATTATAATGGTAGTAGACCCATAGCATAGGTATTAAAAAAAAACGAAAGAGCTAACTAAGACATGTATGATAATTTTAAATTGAAAAAAACCCAGTCTCCCTGGTTTATACAAAAATATTTCAGCTCTGTAATGGTTGAGATTGTAAGTGTATTTACTTTTACATTTACATGAAAAACGTTGAGAGCATTGTGGAAATCTCAAGAGCCATGTAAATAAATCTATCCTCCAATTGAATACGTGTTTTGTGAGTTCTGTGCTGAAGAAGCATTAGGGGCCTTACACATGTTACACAGGTGAAAAATATTCACGAATAGTTTAGGATATAATCAATATTATTTGAGTTATTATTAGGATCGGCCGGTATACTATTACGTTTATTTTGCCTGAGTTTGTGTCCTATTTAGGGGAAAGCGGGGTGCTGTTTGTGGTAAACGGTTATATTTGTGGTTAAGAGCTTAAGGGGTTTTCAATGGAATAATGTTGGCCTAGAGTAGACGGTAGCCGAGCAAACAACGGCCCTGGGCGAGCGCAGCGAGCCGTTCAGCGCTAAGTAGACGGTACAATCACCCAATGCTCTTTCAATGACGGGCCAGCGTCGAAGACAATAGGTCAACATTAAAACAGTATTGGTTTGCCACGTGTTTGCGCTAAGTATACAACAGACCCGGTTGCGTCAGCGTCGTAGACGATTGACCGGCATTGAACCAGCCATGGGCTGCAACGCTGGCCCAACATTGTACCGGAATTTGGTGTGAAGGCCTACATCCTCTGTATCAGGTACACCGTAAGCAATTTTTAATTGAATGGAGTTTGTCCAGCACCGGCGATGGTGGTGAAAGTAATACACGTCGAAAACATTTAGGATTCTGGCTTATGAGGGAAACCAACACACTGATTTTTGGACTGAAGCCGTGCCTCGGAGTTCGGGAACTCCTTTCTAGTTTACAATATAATTATGTGAAATAAACATATGCAAAATAAATTAACCCTTATCATGCTAAGTACATTTATTGAAATTTTAAACCACTTTAGTGGTTGAAAATTACTTATGTGTTTATAATGAGACCAAACATTTTCAAATTTTGATGTTTAAGCAGTCATTTCATACCCAATAATAATAATTATTCGGCTGATAAAATGAATTAAAAACGACTATTGTTGTGATTACCAGGCAGAGGGTTAACTAAACATTTACCACTATAGATTTCACCCATTTAAATGACATTTGATGATGACTATATGAAACTTGCTTAAAATGTGTTGGCTATTGCTAGCTGTGCATGTGGGAATCAGTATTTGTGTACACACATTTGTGTGCACATTCACAGTCTGCCAGTGTTGGTTCAATGTTAACAATTGATATATAGATAGATGATTTAATTGACAAATAAACACATATATATATTTTTGATTAACACACATTATGTTCCATGTATGTCTCGAGACACCCGTAAGATACTTGTAGTATCACTATCACGGCCCCACCATCTATATTTACCGGGAAATTGAAATAAATGTATATAAATCAAAAAGACATGCATATAATTTGCTTGTAAGTACTGATAAGATTTTGAAAATTTACACGAGCCCTTATAGCAATGATGCTGACAACAGTAGCCATTCTGTCTTCTTATAAACACCTGTATAAAAAATTGTTTAAAGTAAAAAAAACCTTGAATCTTAAAGACACTGATTGTTGGGACTTAAATTTCACAAGTCCCATCAATGTTTAGTCACTTGAAGTTGTGTGTCGCGGTAGCGATACACAACTTCAAGTGACTGAAAATTCAAATTGAACAGTTTAGTGCTCTAGCGGTTGACATGACTTGATCATCATTGGGCCAACACTGGCAGAGTGTTAGTGATGGTAGCTTCACGCTAAGCGGGTAAATTTGAACTCCTAACTTGATTGATGAATGCTTTTTATAAGTTTGCAGCCTGGATCGGCCCCAATATCTGTGTGTGTGATTTGAAAGCAGATTGTTAGTTTTTGTCACTCAGTTAAACTGCACTGTGCACTTCATGCCAAAAGTACATCTCTGAAATTTAATTATTTTATTAACAGAACATCCATAACTATATTAGATACTACCAATTCACACAAGAGTGTGAAAGATATAATACTATTTTTTTTTATCTTGTAGGTCCATGAACACACGTTTGAATACTTAGGCGGGGGTTTGCTGGCAATGATAGGACTTGGCGCAGAAGGCACGTGTGTAGAGAATGTGAATCACCGTGACCCTGCAATTGCTGAAGTAGGTTTGTTTTTAACTTGATTAAATCACTGTCAGTAGCGTATGTTAAACAGTGAGAGTGAAATCTTTAGAAATACTACGCAAAATAGATGATAGTTTATAATAATCAATGGTAAGCCAAAAGGCAGTAACCACTTACGTGTACAGTAAGCAGTTTTAGCTTTGCATGGCAGAATACTTCATTCTCGCTTGTTGCACCTTGGATGAAGCTCACCAATACTGCTATACACCTTACTGAGTGTGGAAATGTAATGTAGAGAAACTTAACCCTTTAACCGCCGGTCTCGCTTATATTCGTTTTTTTTTCATTTTTTATCAGCACATTAAGTTTTTAAACATGTTATGACATCAATCAGCAATATTTGAAAACAGTTGACCTCCATTTTGTCAAATCTGAATAATTTTCACTCACTTGAAGTTGTGGATCGAACTTCAAGTGGGTGGAAATTCAGATTGAATAATTTGGCCGTTAAAGTGTTGACCCTTACAGCGCGGGTATCGACTTTAGCCGTCAGATTCTAACGTCTAAAGTCGATCCCCGCACTGCAAGAGTGAACATATTCCTAATTACCTTATAGACCCATAACATAGGTATTCAAATGAAGTAGACAGATCTAACTACGACATTTTTTTATGCTTTTAAATTGAGAAAACCCCGTTTGTCTCCATGGTTTATACAAAAATATTTAGGCGTTGTGAGAGTTAACATAGCTGACCAGTGAATAAATAACACTTAGTGATTGGAAATTACATTGTCAATTTGTCACATTCAATTACTTAATCCTCCAAGCACTTTGGTGTTTGTTCTCCTAGTCATTCACTTTGAGATGTGAATATGTGGGTGCCAGCAAAGAGGGTTACACTTTAGTTGACTTGCTCATTATCGCATGATAAATTATACCTCAAGTATAATGCATATTAATTTGCGATTATAAATACCATGGATTAAGAACATATTCGTGAATTTAATCAACATGTTTATGGTTATTGTTGAAGTAGCATAAATTATTATATAAATATATGGTTTAGGAATTCCTGCTCTAGCGCATCTGTCAATGCTACTTACAAACAAGTCTAATAAATATATATAGATATGAACATATATGTAAACACGGATGAATATAATTAGGCTGCTTTGCACGGGTAAACAGCACCTATGCTCTAACCCTTACAGCGCGGGGATGGACTTTAGACGTCACAATCTGACGTCTATAGACGTCAGATGCTGTAAGAGTAAACATATTTATAATGGCAAAAGACCTCACCATGGGTATTCAAATGAAGCTGAAAGAGATAACTAAAACAGTTATGATGATTTGAAGTTGAAAATAACCCTTTGTTCTCTCGGTTTATATAAAAATATTTCCGATCTTTAATGGTTTAAGACACGCAGCATTGACTGCTTACTTGAAGTTAGCAGTCATTACTGTGTGTCTTTAAAGTATGGCACATAATAATTTTTTTTTTTAAATAATTGATTGGTTTTTTCAACTTTATTCATTTCAGAAAAAAGGCTGCTATTACATGACTTTTAGCAAACAACAACAGAGCTCATTAATGTTTATTTGATCGCACTTTTAATAATAACTGTTTAATACTTTGCACAATATCATTTTTAGAAAGAAAGGTTACTTTCCGGAGGAGCACAAGTCACCGTTGTGGCGATGGGGAAGGACAAGAACGACGGAAATTTAGAACATTTACAAACAAATGTTTTGAAATCGTTGAGTAAAAAGTGTGATAAATTATCGTCACTTTTACAGTTCAAAGAAGAAGACCATGAGTAAGTGAAACGTGCAACGAGGGCATTTTTAAAGATAGCTCCCTCTTTTCAAATGCCATACGTATTGCAAAAGCAAATGATATATATAGTATTAGTTTATTAGCAATAGGCTAGACAGCCTGTGTTCATACAAAACAAAACGCAAAGTGTAGTGAATGAACATGAGTTGAGGGCATGGTATCACAATATTGTTACAATACATATCTATACATATCGCCACATTTATATATTCATCAGGTAAACAAATTTAGCTAATTTTCTAATGACCGCTTGAGTTTCGCTTGAAAAAAATTGTATGAATTTGTACATGCATGGATTTGTATATAATAGTCAGGTAGAATGTGTCTAACATGTTCAGTCTTTATACATTCAAATATACAGTGATATAACACATCGCGAACAATATATTCCAATATGTTGTTTGATATAACTATTTTTTTTATAAAATCAAGGAGGCCTTATCAAGAAATTGCAGGCGCAATTCAAATCTCTAGATGTATTAAAATCTGACGAATTATCAAAACTCAAATATAATTATTTGCTAACTAAGCATCTATCACAGACATTTTGGTCGTTTTCACTGGCATTTTCTTAACCCTGGTCCTGCTAAGTAAATTTATTTAAATTTTCACCCACTTGAAGTTGTGTCTCGCTACCGCGACCCACAACTTAAAGTGGCTTAAAATTAGTCATATTTGTTTAATTTGAGGACAAATATTTGCAAATTCTGATGTTCAGACGCACATTTCATTCACAATAACAGAGATTTGGACGACTTATAAAACATATTTAAAACGACAATAGTCGTGATCAGCAGGCAAAGGGTTAAAACATGCTTGACATATGCAGATCTAGCAGAACAAAGGTTAATCAATTTGTAATTATTAAATAACTGAATGTTTACCAGGAGCGGGAAGGTGAATGATTACCACGATCACACCACGAGAAAACTACTACTGAAGCAAATGTGGAATTTGAATCTTTTTATCCAGGGATCATCAGAAAGATTGAAGTTTTTTTCAGCTGACTACCAATCCAAACAGGCAAGTTAGCCCTATAAATCCGTAGTAGTAATTGCTAAGCATTTTTTATTGTTAAATAATGCAACCTTGTCATAAATGTGACCCGATCTGGCAAAATTAGTTGCAAGTCGCATATTTAAATACTTGAGATATCAACAGATCCCGAATCTCAACAAAATTAGCGTTAAAAGGAAATATCACACAACCATATAGCATAGTTAGTTCTGAAAATATGACTCCGCCAATTCACAGAAAAGTGTGAAATTGCGTCATCTTCAGAAAATGGCTTATGAAGTTCAAAGGGCAATTCTATTGATCTTTTTGGAAAGAGCACATAATCGGATACAAAATAAAGAAATAAAAGATTAATATTCATTTCGATCCCATTGTTTTAAAATAGACGTATAATTGTAACATGTCGTAAACTTTAAAAGTAGATGCCATATTTTTTTATCGTCAGGCCATTTACACTGTTTTAATATTTCCTATTTATTAGTGACTGTTTCCATGACTGTAATCATATAAAAATACAAATTTATGTAAAAATTGAAAATATGTCAAATCAAGGTCATTTTGACTATTAAAGGCCCTAGCATCGTCTGGCAAAGTGTGATTTACGACTAATTTTGCCAAATCGGGTCACATATCTTGAGCTAAATATATGAGAAGAATTAGCAGGGCTGATCAATTGATCAGATAATATCATGCCGCTGCTAATTTACTAGCCACATTATAATTAATATATTCATGTCAATTGGTCAGTGGTATTTCAATGTGATATTACGTAGACATGGTATTTAACAATGTGAAGTGCTTGACTATTTAAAGTGTTTGGCCATGTGAAGATTTTGATAGTGAAGGTGTTGACAATGTGAATGTTTTTGACTGTATGACAGTGTTTGACTATGTGGCTGTGTTTGACCATGTGAACGTGTTCCTGTTGTATAAAGGTGCTCGACAATGTGAACGTGTTTGGTTGTGTGGTGGTGTTTGATTGTGTATGCATGTGTTTGACTACGTATATATGTGTTTGACTATGTGAAGGTGCTTGACTATGTGAGGGTGTTTGACTATGTGAAGATTTGTATTCGACCAGTAAAACGTGTTTTACTGTGAGATGGTGTTTTAAAATCTGAAGGTGTTTCACTGCGTGAAGGTGTTCGACTATGTGAAGGTGTTTCACTATGGGAAAGTGTTTGACTATGTAAAGGTGTTGGACTATGTGAAGGTGTTTGACTATTTGAAGGTGTTTGATTATGCACAGGTGTTTGACTATATAGATGTGTTTCAAGACTCGAGCCATTTGTTGGGTCGGTGTTTGGCCAGCGCTGCAAACGCTGGCCCAGCACTGACCCCGCCTCCTTTTTTGGCGTATTGTGTATGCTGGGCAAAACGCACGACGGTTGACCATGTCCTGATTTGGTGGCTGGACATCTTTCCGGCAGTGGCCAGACATTATACCAACAGCAGGCGCGGGGTGTTGAATAGGTGTTACTTTAGCGTTGGTTCAGCGTCGTCGATTGTCGACCAACGCTGAACCAACAGCAAAATTATCTTCTTTCCCCAGCAGGCGCAGGGTGTTGAATCGCTTTGGCGTTAGTTCGGTGTCGTCGATAGTGGACCGGCGTTGAACCAGCGTTGCTTTCACCGCCTTGTGTCTGGTGGGTCATGTATTGTCAACTGTGATACCATACCACATGGCCAGAAAACGGGAGACACTGGCATGGTGTTAGCTCAGTGCCGGGCCAGCGTTTATGGCCCGACATTGATCTGGTATTGTGACAGTGTCTCGCGTTCACTGAGTACTAGTTTTTTTTTTTTGTGAACATGACTGTCAGTAACTCGCATTGGGCCGATGTCGATTCTTTGTTCTTTTACAATGAGTCGGCAACGGCTTCAATGAATGTGCTTTTAAATAAACAATTTATTTACTGATAATACATAATTTGTATTTGTATTGTACATTTTAATCAATAAAAAAAAAAAATATAGAAGTGTTTCACTATGTACAGGTGTTTGAATATGTGAAGGTGTTTTACTATGTGAAGGTGTTTTACTATATAAATGTGTTTGACTCTGTGGAAGTGTTTGACTATGTGAAGGTGTTTGACTATGTAAAGGTGTTTGATTATGTATAGGTGTTTGCCTATGTGAAGGCGTTTGACTATGTACAGGTGTTTGACTATGTGAAGGTGTTTGACCATGTGAGGTGTTTGATTGTGTACAGGTGTTTTACTATGTGAAGGTGTTTGACTATATGAAGGTGTTTGACTTTTTGAAGGTGTTTGACTATGTGAAGGTGTTTGACTATGTGAATGTGTTGGACTATGTGAAGGTGTTTGACTATGTGAAGGTGTTTCACTATGTGAAGGTGTTTGACTATGTGAAGGTGTTTCACTATGTGAAGGTGTTTGACTCTGTGAAGGTGCTGGACTATGTGAAGGTGTTGGACTATGTGAAGGTGTTGGACTATATGAAGGTGTTGGACTATGTGAACGTGTTTCACTATGTGAGGTGTTTCACTATCTATAGGTGTTTGACTATGTGAAGATGTTCGACTATATGAAGGTGTTTGACTATATGAAGATGTTTGACTATGTGAAGGTGTTTGACATTGTGAAGGTGTTTGACTATGTAAAGGTGGGTTTACTGTGTGAAGGTGTTTGACTATGTGAAAGTGTTTGATTATGCACAGTTGTTTTGCTATATGATAGGTGACGGTGTTTGACTATGTGAAGGTGTTGGACTATGTACATGTGTTTTACTATGTGAAGGTGTTCGACTGTATAAAAGTATTTGACTATGTGAAGGTGTCTGACTATGCGAAGGTGTTTGACTATGTGAAGGTATTTGACTAAATGAAGGTGTTTGACTATGTCAAGGTGTTGGACTATGTACAGGTTTTTTACTATGTGAAGGTGTTTGACTGTATAAAAGTGTTTGACTGTGTGAAGGTGTTGGACTATGTAAAATTGTTTGACTATGTGAAGATTTTTGACTATCTACAGGTGTTTTACTATGTGAAGGTGTTTGATTATGTACATGTGTTTGCCTATGTGAATTTGTTTGACTATGTACAGGTGTTTTACTATGTGACGGCGTTTGACTATGTACAGGTGGGTTTACTGTGTGAAGGTGTTTGACTATGTGAAAGTGTTTGATTATGCACAGTTGTTTTGCTATATGATAGGTGACGGTGTTTGACTATGTGAAGGTGTTGGACTATGTACAGGTGTTTTACTATGTGAAGGTGTTCGACTGTATAAAAGTATTTGACTATGTGAAGGTGTCTGACTATGCGAAGGTATTTGACTATGTAAAGGTATTTGACTAAATGAAGGTGTTTGACTATGTCAAGGTGTTGGACTATGTACAGGTGTTTTACTATGTGAAGGTGTTTGACTGTATAAAAGTGTTTGACTGTGTGAAGGTGTTGGACTATGTAAAGGTGTTTGACTATGTGAAGATTTTTGACTATCTACAGGTGTTTTACTATGTGAAGGTGTTTGATTATGTACATGTGTTTGCCTATGTGAATTTGTTTGACTATGTACAGGTGTTTTACTATGTGACGGCGTTTTACTATGTGAACGTGTTTGACTATGTGAAGGTGTTTGACCATGTGAAGGTATTTGACTACGTGAATGTTTTTGACAATGTACAGGTGTTTTACTATGTGACGGTGTTTGATTATGTACAGATGTTTGACTATATGAAGGTGTTTGACTATGTGAAGGTTTTGACTATGTGAAGGTGTTTGATGATGTACAGGTGTTTGACTATGTGAAAGTGTTTGTCTATGTGAAGGTTTTTGACTATGTGAAAGCGTTTGACTACGTATAGGTGTTTCACTATGTACAGGTGTTTTACTATGTGAGGGCGTTGGACTATGTACAGGTGTTTCACTAGTTGCATATGTTTGACTGAGTAAAGGTGTTTGACTATGTGAAGGTGTTTGACTATGTGAAGGTGTTAGACTATGTGAGGTTGTTTGACTATGTGGAGGTGTTTGATTATGTACAAGTGTTTTATTATGTGAAGGCGTTGGCCTATGTACAGGTGTTTCACTATGTGAAGGTGTTTGACTATGTGAAGGTGTTTGACTATGTGAAGGTGTTTGATTATGTGGAGGTTTTTGACTATGTGAACCTGTCTGTCTATGTAAACATTATGTTTCACCATGACTATGTCAACTTTTGTGAATGTGTTTGACTACTAGTATGTGATGATGTTTGTCTATGCGGGAAAATTTGGCTGTATGAATATGTTTAGATTGCATGAAAGTGTTTGATTTTGAATGTGTATGTCGATTCGTTGGCAATGATTGGCAAATCAAAAATACCTGAAATACAACAATAAACATATCATCAAGTTGGTATGGAAAGGTTCTATTTGCCACTTTACAAACTGGCAGATTCAACCGTCAGTTCAAATGTTTAATTTATACACGTCCTATTTCCAGAGCTTAGCTGACGTCACACAATCGTTGCTTGACAATCAAAAATCGTTGAAGACTCAACATAGCTACTTGTTCAATTTACACCCTGAGTGTAAACAGGCATGGGACAGCATAAAGGCATTCGCTCAACAGAAGGTTGTCAGTGTGGAGGAGCTCAAACTAAAATGTCCACACAAAAGGTGTATATTCCTGTATCATCAGCTACTGACATATATGCATAATATGGTGAGTTTACAAATGGCTTAGAAGGAAAAGCGGAAAGTTTGTAAAAGCTGACCTCAAGGACGACATACAGCTACATTGATAATCACCCCCCCCCCCCCCCACAGAGAATGACTAGTGTGACATGCTAGACATCTCAGTACAATAGATAGCATTTCCCCCTCGAGATTAAGCGGTGGTGGCAGAAATACTTTTTCTATTCCAAATACATAGCATGGCTATTGTGCGTGGTAGATCATATTTGTCAAAAGGATATAATGAGCCAAGTTAATGCTGATTTTTAATCGGCTATAAGAATGACAAGGGAAAATGTAGTGGGTATATCGTGTGTGCACAGTACATTGTAGATACACATGGCACCCAGCCAACACGATTCACTGCCCAGTGTTGAATGGATGTTGGCCAGCGCCAATTTTGTTGAAAATTGATCTTTTTTGTTGTACTCCTCCGGTTAATATTGAAAATGGTGCTTTGTTTTATTATTTATTCCTCCGGTTGCTGAGCTATTAAGCATTTAGGTTTGACATTTTGTAAACATCAAAACAAAACTGATTACATCAGATTAAGACACACTGTCAGTATGATGAGAACATTAAAAGTACCAAGTGGCAGATAAAGATCAGCATTAAAAAAATTGAGCATATTCAAAATTATTCTTGTTATGACAGATACATTTTACAGTGCACTGTTCATGCTGTCATGTCATTCAGGCATATCTATGGGTTATTATATCACGGTGGTCGAACGCTTCACAACTGCAGCTCAAAAATGTCTGTCAAATTTGAGGTGTTTTTTAATAGTAGATCATTTTTCGCTTTCCCAACAATGTGCTGCAAAAACATTTAGGTACAGGTTTGTGGGAAATTTATTGTAGTTTTCAAAAATGCACCTAATTTTTTTGTGTGAAGTAGAGCACAAATGTGCATAATTGTTTAGGTTAAGGATATCTACCACCTGTCAAAGAAAATTACCTTTTTACAATCACATGTTTCTTTATAACTGTCTGAGGGCAATTAATATATATTCCGCTACATTAACATAGTTTTTGTGCATTTATAAAGTCTTCAAACAATGTGATTGATATTATTTTAAAGGCCTTATAAATGCACTAAAACTGGATAAATGTAGCGGAATTAGTTCACCATGCGATACATCATCACGTATTATTAAATAGTGACTCTGTGTGTGTACAATATGTATGTAATAGTGGTAAGGTTATAGGCCAATATAATGTTACTTTGGCCAACACCAAACCGCCTTAATAATAGCAAACACCAGACGTTGAGCTGAATCAGCATAATGTTGGGCCAGTACCGCAGACGATAGGCCGGCATTAGTCTGCCATTGGATCAATGCCTCGTGTTAGCTGAGATACAAAGACCATATAACCAGCCTTAGATCTAGATGTCCAGACTGGGTCAAATCGGTTACAGTAAAATTTGATGTTTTTAAATAATATTTTATTTTACGCATAGCGCGATCTATATCACTGTATGTGATGATTTATGATAAAATAAAATAAAGTCTGATATTGTCTAGTAGCATTTTGACTATATTTGAAAAGTCCATGAGATACGAATAAAAAAATGCAAATGTTTTTCAAGAAAATCACGAAAATCAAAAGAGCGAAAAACATAATTTACATCACTGAATTTTTTGCTAATTCCGACCACAATTTCCCACGGTCTGAGGAGAGCGTCTTAATGGTGGGCCAAAGGCTCAGATGCTGGCCCACACTTAAAAGCACCATACTAAAATAGAGTTATATTTTTCAAGTGAATGATATTCTCCATACTGGTACCGAAATTAAACATGACAATACATGCAGATATCACCCATATCAAACAGGGTAATAACTCCTAGATATGTCTAAATGACATGAGACAATACACTTTGTACTGTGAAATGTATCTATGATCACTTGAAAAATAAGAATAATTTTTTCAATGATCACCGTTATCTGGCACTTAGTACTTTTAATGTCCTTATTAATACAGAAAGTATGTCTTACTTCACTGTGATCAGGTTTGTTTTGGTGGGGCAACAATATTAAAAAACAAAAAACTTGAATCCTTAATAACTCAATAACAGGAGCAGTGAAATAAAAAAGTAAAACACCATTCTCCATGGATTTTTCTTTTGAATAAAATAAACAAAATAGTTATGCAGCTTTAATTAACAGTAAAGGCAGGTTTATTTTAGTTGTTACGCGTCTATAACTATATTTTTGGGGTATCATCCCCCCTTCAATCGCTGCTACTAAACTATATTCGAAGCTTTTAAAACAATGCATTAAATCCTACTTGAATATCAGTTTATATTTTGCATTCATTTGAAGTATATGATCAACTAAGCATCTACCATAAAATTACCAACCAACTTGAATTTAACCTTTAAATTTCTTAGTCAGCTCTTTGCGATTTATTTTAATACTTCTTTTACGGCCATCATAAATAGTTCTACTCTTGCAGTGCGAGGATCGACTTGAGTCGTCAGAATCTGACGTCTACAGACGTCAGATTCCGACGAATAAAGTACATTCTAGCGCTGTAAACGTTAACTTGTTTGAAGGTGTGGGCCTACACAGTTACACTGCACAGTTTTTATGTGTATATATTATTCCAGGGAGAAGTGATTTACTCGCCCACAGCTGAGCCCCCTCTGGTGGTGACAGATCCGGCCTGGTTCACTGACATGTTGTGCAGATTAGAAGATGTGTCTGTTGATCCAGAAATACAGCTATCATGTGTGTCAGGTGGAACGCGATACTGGGTGGATAAAACAATGATGAAGCTGGCGCAGTCTGACGTCAAACCTTACACGGTAATTGTCATGTATATTTAGCGTGGAACAGTCTGATGTCAAACCCCACACAATAATTGTCATGTATATTTAGCGTGGTGCAGTCAGACGTCAAACCTCACACAATAATTGTCATGTATATTTAGCCTGGCGCAGTCGTATATCAACCTCACACGGTAATTGCCATGTATATCTAGCGTGGCACAATGTCAAAATTCATACTGTAATTGTCATTTATATTTAGCGTGGCGTAGTCTAATGTCGAGCCTCACACGGTAATTGCCATGTATATTTAGCATGGCGCAGTTTGATGTCAAACCTCACAGGGTAATTGTCATGTACATTTAGCGTGGCGCAGTCTGATAAAATGAAATGAAATGAATCGGGCTTTAGGCCACCTTTGTGCACATATAGGCTAAACTGGGCCAGGAGAACCTCCTGAGGATGATGAGATGATTGAGATGACACTGTCCTCCAGACACAGGATTCAAAATTCGAGCCCTGGCGGTCTGAGGCCGAGCACGCTACCTCTCGGTCACGGAGGCTCCCTACAATACTGACTTTCACACGTGGATGGGGAAGAAACATTTTTCTGTTTCTTTTAAACTGCCGAGACCGGGAACCGAACCCCGAACTCTGGCGTGAAAGGCAGCGGTGCTAACCACTACCCTAGGGCCCCCGCCCGGCGCAGTCTGATGTAAAACCGTGCACAATAATTGTCATGTATATTTAGTTTGGTACAGGCTGGTGGCAAACCTCACACGGCAATTGTCATGTATATTTAGCGTGATGAAGTCTGATGGCAAAGCTCGCTCAATCATTGTCATTTATATTCAGCATGGCGCCTTCTGATGTAGAACCTCACACGGTAATTGTCATGTATATTTAGAGTGGCGCATTCTGATTTAAAACCTCACACAATAATTGTCATGTATATTTAGTGTGGCGCAGTCTCATGTCAAAACTCACATGGCAATTGTCATGCATATTTAGCGTCAGTCTGATGCAAAACCCTGCACAATAATTGTCATGTATTTTTAAAAACTCTTTATTTGGGGTGGTACAGTCTGATGTCAAACATCACGCGGTAATTGCCATGTATATTTAGCGTGGCGTAGTCCAATGTAAAAACCCCGCAAAATAATTGTCATATATATTCAGCGTGGAGCAGTCTGCTGTAAATCCTAACACGGTAATTGTCAGTTATATTTAGCGTGGTGCAGACCGATGTAAAACCTTACAAAATAATTATCATATATATTAACGTGCCGCAGGCTGATGTAAAACCTCATAGGGTAATTATCATGTATACTTAGCGTGGTGCGGGCCGATGAAAAACCCTATTTGAATTATATTTAGCTTGGCGCAGTCTGATGTAGAGCCCCACATAGTAGTTGTCATTTACATTTAGCGTGTCACATTCTGATGTAAAAGCGCATTCTATAATTGTCATGTATATTTAGCATGGCGTATGTAGTCTAATGTTAAACACGATAATTGTCATGTGTATTTAGGGTGGCACAGTCTGATGTCTAACCTCACACGGTAATTGTCATGTATATTTAGCATGGTACAGGCTGATTGGAAACATCACATGCTAATTGTCATGTATATTTAGATTGGCCCATGCTGATGTTGAACACCACATGGCAATTGCCGTGTATTTTGTCTGGTGTATTATTATAATACTTATTCACATGCTTAAGTGTCACACTTTAGTGATTGTCCAGAGTTCCAGTTATTTTTTATTGCAAATGTTTAACTATATTGTAGGTCATTTGAGCTCACTTTCTGGGTGTTTTTTTCACAATATATATTATAATTGTTTAATTTTCAGCTGAAGCTGGCTCTACAATTATTGTTAAACAGTAAACAGTTGATTCAGGTTCGTCCACCAAGAAGCGAATCTACTGATGTTAAATCATGTCTGATACCAAGAAACTTACTGAAAAATGCAGGAACATCTTTGGTACGTGGAAATCCCTTGCTATGTCCAAATGGGTTTGTTCATGAGAAATAATAAATATGATCACTAATAAAACCCATGTATATTCGTAAGGTAAAATTATAGAAAGTAAATATCCAGTATAATTTTGAAGAACGAAAAAATAGAACAATGCTAAATTAAAATGCTGCATTATTTCCCATATATTTAGTGTGTATGTGTTTTTTATTAATTTAAAATTATTGATCGGTGTGCTTAACGTAATTCGATTTTGGATGGTTGATACAGGTACACAGCGTATGGCAGCTTCGAATAAAAATTGAAAAAATCTATGGGCTATACACAAATATTTCAACGCTTTAAGGGCTAAGGTGCCCGAGATACACCCCCACCACTCCACCCCCCTACCACCAATCATTGCATCAATGACCAGTGATGTGGCCACGGTACGACCTTCAACTAGTCCGAAAATAGAGTGTTCGACACTTGGGATGAATATAGCTATAGTCTCAGTCTCAGCCATATGGACACGTCTGGGGTTAAATCTATTTCGGCGACTGAATGAAAACACTCTCAATAACCTTTAATCATTATTCATCCACGCATAACACTATTGTTAACCTATTACAAAGTCACTTAAATTACTGTTTAAAAATACATGGTAATAGGTTCAGCAACAATTTTATTTAATTTCAAGTACAATTTGAAATTAAGGTTGTGCTCAAGCATCGACCTCACCGATTACGGCACTGAATATTTAAATCTGCCAAAATAGTTCTCCGATTGTTGATATTATTTTCTCAAATGTGCCAATATGTGGCCTATAAGGCTTACAATATACATATTATTTATTCGTGTTTCAGGAGTCCATAAAACCTCCCACAGATTGTGTGCATCTTTATCAGACATATACGTTTCCCAGTCAGGACAACACGGGCGAGCTGACAGCCATCACGTCAGCTCTGGTCGCCACATTTTCCAGGTTTTCTACTCCCGTCATCATCACTGAGGATGGAATGATGTGGCACCAAGGACCCACGGAAATGAAGTTATCACTAAGAGGTAATGTATTTCAATAGCGATCACGAAATTATGTGGCACCAGGTATATGCAGAGATTCATCTTCTCTACATCAAAGCCAGGCTCCTCCGGTGGTGGATAGACCATCTGATGAGCATAATAGCTTTGCTGTAGGGAAGATGTGGAAATACGGATCCCATTAAAAGTGTCGGGAGTCCTCATGTAATAATATATACAGTATAGGTGATCTTGTATTTCTTGTAGACACGTCGATCACGTTGAATGCTTGGGGCTGGAAACTCTCTCCAGACCAAGATTATGTTGACAGTGTACAGAGCAGTGTGTTTGCTGCGTTTCAAATCTTCACTGATTTATTGGAGTATCAGTTAACGTTAATGGCGGTCCCTCATCTTGCTTCTAGCATGGCAGAAGTACTAGGTCATAGTACAGGTTAGTATGTAGCTTACTGTATTATATAAAAAATACATTTTTGTCTTTAAGATCCACCCGTTTTTAATGCCAGTTATCATGTTTGACTGGAAAATGACATCGAGTCACCAAATTGATTATTTCCTTCTAAAGATATATTTTTTTTAAATTTACTAGCCATATTCTATGACAAAAAGTTCTTAACTCGTATTAGAATAAGTATAGAATAAGATGTATCACATCGTCAAAGGCGTTGCAAGTGTAATTACAATTTTAAGTTGAAGGCACTTGCGAAGGGGCCTCTAAGGTTTATCATGCTTGCTAATTTCCAATATATTTCACTCCTCTAACCCTATTTTATGTGCTAGGATTGTCGATCAAAGTGTCGTCATCAAACCATCAGTATATTTTGTTCTATGTTTGTCTATGTGACGTTTATCTATGACTTTTAGCCAAAATGTCCATTTGTGGCACCCACATATGGAATGATGAACATGCTGGATCTGAAGATAAATACACAATCACAGTGTGTACACTGTGCGAAACCTGCTGTGAACATGGTCTCTCTTGTAAATACAATGGAATCACTGGAAGAAACGCCAGGATCAGTTTGTGTGACACAAAACTACACTGCTGTAATGACTGTGGTATCTGCCGGCAGTGTGCGGAGACTTTGTGGGTGAGTATAGCCTACAACTACACAGCTGTAATGACTGTGGTATCTGTTGGCAGTGTGTAGAGGCATTGTGGGTGAGTATAGCCTACAACTACACTGCTGTAATGACTGTGGTGTCTGTCGGTAGTGTGTAGAGGCATTGTGAGTGAGTATAACGTACAACTACACTGCTGTAATGACTGGTATATGTCGGCAGTGTGTAGAGGCATTGTGGGTGAGTATAACGTACAACTACACTGCTGTAATGACTGGTATATGTCGGCAGTGTGTAGAGGCATTGTGAGTGAGTATAACGTACAACTACACTGCTGTAATGACTGTGCTATATGTCGGCAGTCTGTAGAGGCATTGTGCGTGAGTATAACGTACAACTACACTGCTGTAATGACTGTGGTGTCTGTCGGCAGTGTGTAGAGGCATTGTGCGTGAGTATAACGTACAACTACACTGCTGTAATGACTGTGGTGTCTGTCGGTAGTGTGTAGAGGCATTGTGGGTGAGTATAACGTACAACTACACTGCTGTAATGACTGTGGTGTCTGTCGGCAGTGTGTAGAGGCATTGTGCGTGAGTATAACGTACAACTACACTGCTGTAATGACTGTGGTGTCTGTCGGTAGTGTGTAGAGGCATTGTGCGTGAGTATAACGTACAACTACACTGCTGTAATGACTGTTGTATATGTCGGCAGTGTGTAGAGGCATTGTGTGTGAGGATAACGTACAACTACACTGCTGTTGTGACTCTGGTATATGTCGGCAGTGTGTAGAGGCATTGTGGGTGAGTATAACGTACAACTACACTGCTGTAATGACTGTGGTATATGTCGGCAGTGTGTAGAGGCATTGTGGGTGAGTATAACGTACAACTACACTGCTGTAATGACTGTGGTGTATGTCGGCAGTGTGTAGAGGCATTGTGGGTGAGTATAACGTGCAACTACACTGCTATAATGACTGTGGTATCTGTCGGCATTGCGCCCAGACATTGTGGGTGAGTATAGCATACAACTACACTGCTGTAATGACTGTGGTATCTGTCGGCAGTGTGCCTAGACATTGTGGTGAGTATAACGTACAATTACACTGCTATAATATACAATATACACTGTGGTATACGTCAGCAATTTGCTTAGATATTCTGGATGAGTCTAACGTACAGCTACACTGCTGTACTGCTGTAATGACTGTTTTATCCGTCGGTGGTGTTGTCATACATCGTGGATAAATAGAAAACACTACACGTCTATAGTATTTTTACCTTTCTAGTATTTATAAATATAGTAGCTGGGGTATATTATGTTAGTGACTCCGTTATAGTACATAGTTAAACAAGTAAGCATGATACCAGTATTGGTTTAATGCTGGCCCAGCAGCAAAGACAGTGGACCAATGTTAAACTGACACTGAGTCGACGTACCATATGTTTGTTCGGTATCTGTAATAATTATTTCTCCAACGATAGAGTGAAGGAAAGTTTTTTTTATCGATCTCCGTCGCTTCCGCTGCCACCGCTGTAATTTCTTTTGGCCGCAACGCCTTATAGCCTCTTGAATTTTTTGTCATATTATATTTGCTGTATATTTTTTTATTTACATTTGTGGTTCTCATACTTTTGTCACATCATTTCTGCTGCATCGTTAATTTTCTAACCCATAGTTATCACCCGATTTCCTTGGCTAATAAAGATATACATGTATAAGTATGTCAGTGTAGGCCTACCCATAATAATATGGGTTGCAGGATCGATGTCAAAGTCACGGGGGACTCAATAAAACTAGAAAGTTATCTGGAGCATTGTTGATCATGACGAAATATGACATATGACGGACTGAATATGTGAAGCATACTTACTAAAATAAAAGCACATGATATTTTGTTCTTTGTAGAATGTGCGCTCTACTCTCAGGCCTGCTAATACAACATCAGATGATGCTATTTCAAAGAACAGCGGGATAAGAAAAATTCTGGAAACACCATTGTCTGCATCCATATTTAATCAGATCGATGCTATACACGTAGGAGAGAAACAGATGAATAACATATGTTTATTGAGGTAAATATATGCGTGATCTGTTCGCTGTTATTTTTGTCAATAATAAAAAAACTGATCTTGCTGCTTTTTTATATGGCATTCATCAGATATTGAAAACAAATGAACTGACTGTTTTCTTATGTTTGTCGCACCTCAATGTGACTCGATAATTCTAGCTGGTAATCGTCACACATTTTTTTAACAATGTGACATTAGTGCTTTTTGATGGCATTTATTCTACATTATGATCATCAAGCTGCTGTTTTCTGTCATTTATCTCACCCAGTGATCATGCTGATGATAAAGGTAACTTACTGATGTTTGCTGTTATTTGTCCCATCATGTGATCATGATAAAGGTAATTTACTGATGTTTGCTGTTATTTGTCCCATCATGTGATCATGATAAAGGTAACTTACTACTTACATCAGCAAAGAAAACACTACTGTATTATGGCATGTGTGTGCCTTCAGCAACACTAAAAGCTTTAAAGGGACTGGCCCACGCTGAAATCATCAAAAAATCGGTGATTTTATTTCGGGTTCTTAATATGACCATATGATGTAAACATGTACATAGACTAGAACTGCAAATTTTTATAATTTTTGTGCTGCGCATTCACCAGTTAGGCTAGATATAGAGACGAAATTCCTGATTTGTAATTATTGACAACCATGTCAAAAATAGGAAATGCGGGAATTTCGTCTCTATATCTAGTCTAACTGATGAATGCGCAGCACAAAAATTATAAAAATTTGCAGTTCTAGTCTATGTACATGTTTACATCATATAGTCATATTAAGAACCCGAAATAAAATCACTGATTTTTTGATGATTTTAGCCTGGGCCAGTCCCTTTAAATCGAGGTAAAAGCAAATATTTTGACAAATAAAACTGGTGTAATACCGATTTTGCTCGTGTGAGACAAAATGTTGTAGATGACCTCTAAAAGACAAAACACATGTAGTCATCCAAAAATGACATCAGCACTCTCCAATTAGGATAAAATGAGTTATTACCCTTTTTTTTGTGCTGAATGACAAAAAAGTTAGAAAATTATCCAATTATTTTGCTAATTAGCTCAATTATGCCAATTATAAAATGGCCACCGTCTGAATTTTTGCACACCCTTCGAAAATTTCAACTAGACATCAACTCCGCAATACTGTATTATAAGTATTATGACTTTTGTGTGACTTCAGTAAGGACAACTCTACATTGATACAAGCATTCCCTATGGAGCCAACACTGAGCAAAGAAGAAAACAACTTCAACCTCGATGCCCGAACCATACAGAAACAACAGAATGATGAGCAGACATGCAGACGTGGAGATATGATTAGCATCAGAATATCGGAGCCACAAGTAAGCCACCTCACTAGACGATAAACCAATGATGACATAATGGTGTACCAGTGTACATTAACCCTTCAACCGCCGGTGCCGCATATATTCGGGTTATACTTTTTTATTAGCACATTAAGTACCACCTTTTAAACATGTTAAAAATAAAAATGTGACATCAATCAGCAAGATTTGAAAACAGTTGACCTCCATTTTGTCAAATCTGAATAATTTTCACTCACTTGAAGTTGTGGATCGCGTCAGCGAGACACAGCTTCAAGTGAGTGTAAAATTCAGATTGAATAATTTGGCGGTTAAAGGGTTAACCCTTCTAGTGCGAGGATCGTCTTCATACGTGTTTATATTTGATGTACAAATATGGTACCAGCACTGAAATAAATATTTATAATGGCCGTAGACCCATAACACTTAAAATGAAGCGGAATGAGCTAACTAAGATATTTATGATGATTTCAAATGGAAGAAACCCTTCGTTTATACAACATGTCGTTTCAATGTTTGCAGAGTTATGGAAAGCAGGCAAAGTCTAATGAATGCAGCCCTGCCATTACCTTTCGACGTTGAAACCTAATAAATAGAGTCCTCCTTTACTGCCTCATGGTTGAAGTCTAATAAATACAGCCCTGTCATTACTCCCTTATGGTTGCCTAATGAATGCAGCCCTGCCATTGCTCCCTCATGGTTGCCTAATGAATGCAGCCCTGCCATTACTGCCTCAGGGTTTAAGTGTAATGAATACAGCCCTGCCATTACTTCCTCATGGTTGCGTAATGAATACAGCCCTGCCATTATTGCCTCGGAGTTTAAGTGGATTAAATACAGCCCTGCCATAACTGCCTCGGGGTTTAAGTGTAATGAATACAGCCCTGCCATTACTCCCTCATGGTTGCCTAATGAATACAGCCCTGCTATTACTGCCTCGGGGTTTAAGTGTAATGAATACAGCCCTGTCATTACTCCCTCATGGTTGCCTAATGAATGCAGCCCTGCCATTACTGCCTCGGGGTTTAAGGGTAATGAATACAGCCCTGTCATTACTCCCTCATGGTTGCCTAATGAATGCAGCCCTGCCATTACTGCCTCAGGGTTTAAGTGTAATGAATACAGCCCTGCCATTCCTTCCTCATGTTTGCGTAATGAATACAGCCCTGCCATTACTGTCTCGGAGTTTAAGTGGATTAAATACAGCCCTGTCATTACTGCCTCGGGGTTTAAGTGTAATGAATACAGCCCTGCCATTACTCCCTCATGGTTGCCTAATGAATACAGCCCTGCCATTACTGCCTCGGGGTTTAAGTGTAATGAATACAGCCATGCCATTACTCCCTCATGGTTGCCTAATGAATACAGCCCTGCCATTACTCCCTCATGGTTGCCTAATGAATACAGCCCTGCCATTACTGCCTCATGGTTACCTTATGAATACAGCCCTGCCATAACTGCCTCGGGGTTTAAGTTTAATGAATACAGCCCTGCCATTAATCCCTCATGGTTTATTTGGATTGAATACAACCCTGCCATAACTACCTCGGGGTTTAAGTGTAATGAATACAGCCCTGCCATTACTGCCACAGAGTTAAAGTTTAATGAATGCAGCCCTGCCATTACTGCCTCAGGGTGAAAGTTCAATGGATACAGCACTGCCTATACTGTCTCAGAGTTGAAGTCTAATGAATACGGCCCTGTCATTACTGCCTCAGGGTTGTCTAACGACTACAGCCCTGTCATTACTGCCTCAGGGTTGAAGTTTAATTAATACATTGGCCCGACAAATTTTACACAAAATAATGTTTAGTGTTTCCTGGGTGTGAATCGAAAAAATTACTTATAATTTTTTTCCAACCTTAATACCGCACAAAATCAAAATCAGGGACACTTTGATAGCATTCAAAACCGCAATTTGGTACACTTTGATAGCGTATGAAATCATAATTTGCGACACTTTTTGACAATTTATTTTTCGCAAAAGGATAGGTCTAAATTTGTCACGAATGCGGAAAAGGGTGGATTTTGAAATTGTAAAAACTCCTTTTAAACAAATCTAGCGTGTTGCTATTCCTGAGCACCATTATCTTTGTAAGGATAAAAATCGATTATTGATCAGTGAAGAGATCAAAAAAAAATTAACTAGGCCTAGAACGTACAATTTTAGTGACCTTATCGGTCAACCATACTGCCATGCCGGGTAGTGTGGCTGGAAATATCACCAGATGTGTTGTGTTGGGTGCTCCCTAATTCAAGTAATAACCTCAAACAAAGTTACGTATGGGATAAAGCCCGAGGAGCTCTACATTCTTAGCTGTGAAAAGGGTCGAGGCCAAAGGCCGAGGCTTTTTCACAGCTAAGAATGTAGAACTCCGAGGTTTTTAACTGACTTAAAACACATCCGAACACAATGAGGATACCTCATAATCAAGAGGTCGATCAAGAGGATTTACTTGCATGGATCAGTAACTACTTGTGTGACAGAAAGCAGCGGGTGGTGTTGCAGGGTGAGTCGTCTTGCTGGGCTGATATAAACGCTGGAGTTCCTCAAGGCTCCCTCCTTGGACCACTTTTGTTTCTGGTTTACATTAATGATATGGAAGAAGGCCTAACATCAAAACTGACTCTATTTGCAGATGACAATTTACTTTTATCTATTTCAAATTGTCATATAATAAATTCGCAAATTCTAAACAGCGACCTCGAAAAACTCGAAGCGTGGGCGCAACAATGGATTGTCAGCTTCAGCGCTTTAAAAGCAAACAGTATGGTGGTTAATTATAGAAATATTACTCCCCCAAATAACCTTAAGATGTATAACCAAGAATTACAAAATATACCATACTCCAAACATTTAGGTGTTACCCTTCAACAAAATTTAAAATGGGACAAACACTTTGAGGAAATATCAATTAAAGCCAATAAACGTTTGGATATCCTAAATTTACTTAGTTTCAAACACAGTAGAAATAGTCTTGAAATTCTTTATTTTACCTTTGTCAGAAGCGTCCTGGAATACTCAAACGAGCTTGTTTTAAATGCAACTAGAGAAAATCTGGAACCTTTTGACAAAATTCAGAAGAGAGCAGGAGAAATAGTATCAGGGGCTATACGTGGCACGTCATCTATTAAAATTTACACCGAACTGTCATGGGAAAGTCTACAGTCCCGACGCGAAAACAAAATGATCATACTTTATTCTGATATACTTCACGATAGGACTCCTTCTTATTTAAAACCCATTATTCCCCAAACAGTTAAAGAAACTACTCAAGGCAGATACAACCTACGAAACAACTCAAATATAAACCAAACCAACACTCGTACAGAAACCTTTCGAAAATCTTATATTCCTGCCACCACCCAATTCTGGAACAATCTATACGATTCTATTAAAGACTTGACATCAAAAGAGTCACTAAAACAAATACTAAAAAGGAACAAGCCCAATACAAAATCATACTATAACATTGGCAAAAGGAAACTTAATATTATCTTGGCCAGAATCAGAATGGAATGCAGTGAACTAAATCACCATCTTTTTACAATAAACATTATTGATAATCCCCTATGTACATGTGGACGTAACGAAACAACCAATCATTTTTTATCGAATGTCCACAATACCATCTACCCAGAGTCGTTTTAATAGAAAATTTAACCCAAATAAATATAAACTTCAACTTAGAGACGCTTCTCCATGGTACACGTGACAGCCTTCTTGACCTTCAATTGATATCCCGGCTAGATACTTTTATCACCGCCACTAAACGATTTGCTTTGCTAACAAAGAAATAGTAAGACTCATAATCACCATTTTTTTGAAGTTACTGTCATGTCTGACACATTGGCGTTCGATACTTTATCCACGGCGCTGATGTGTCAGACATGGCGCTATTCCATCTTAATTTTATGTTATATATATTTAGGGCTTATTATATGTTATCACATGGATATAGCGCTGTCACATTGACATCACTCATCCCGCTGGACATCGGCCCAATGCTGCCATAGAGTTGACCCACCATCTTCAACGTCGGTCTAGCACCCGGCTGGCTGTGGGTCGTTGTCTTGTGTTTGCTAGAATGTGAGGTCATGCTGGCAATATGAGGTCATGTTGACGGCATGAGGTCATGTTGCCAATGTTATGATTCCAAGCATTTGCTTTACGACACTTTCTAGCTCTGCAAACGAGATTTGCACCCACATAGTACTCACACCATGACTCCGCAAGCATCACTCATTTTCTTTTTTTTTCCGAGCGAAGCCTTTGTATTACAATCCTGTATTGTTTCAATTGGTCAATAAAATATGTTTTAAACTAAGAGGTCGATCACCGCTAACTGATTATAGCGCCATAGGCCTACCATGATAATTGGTCTGCACTAGGTCAACAATAACTCTCCATTCCCGGCTTAGAATGTAGTGGTCGGACAAAGAAAATAATGTAGAGATGTGTTGTAAAGGTAAAATAGTGAGCTTGGTGTCACAGGATGGATCAACTCGGTTTACGAAAATGGACATACATATTTTTTTTTAAATCCGTTGAATCGACCTAAAAACAACGCGACCGTAAACTTTAAAAACACGAAAAACAGCCGCAGAATACGAAAAAAGCCGTGGAATGAGCAATCCTGTTGTCTTTTGGGTTTGCATGACAGAACTAATCATTGTCATTACTCTGATAAGCAGATGTGAAGACTTGTATATTTAGTGATTGAAATGTTTCGACACATACTTAGGTCTACTAGTAAGTAATAAATAGACCTACTAAGTGAAACATAATTATGTTTTTCACTGTTTTATACGGAAGAAGGGTATTTTTTTATTATACATTTTTTAAAAGATGACATCCTTTGGATGTTTTGGATGGCAGCCTCGGTTCCGTCACAACATAATTGTGCAGCACATATGTATTATTGTAGATATCCGGATGTCAATAAAACATATACCTATCTCTTCCCAGCAAACATGAGACATTGGGCCAACGTTGGTTTACTGTTGGGCCAACGCCGTAGACGGTCACGGTGGGCCAACAGTAAACCAACGTTGGGCCAACGTCTAATGTTTTCTAGGTTGTTAGAAGCAATGTTATGTATTCAACTGTTTCAGTGTCTGATGTATTAAAACGGTCCCCGCACTGAAAGAATTAAAAAATGTATTGTAGAGCCGATGAAGTGAAACACAACAGAAACTGTAGTCAGCTGGTTTATTAATTCATATGAACACATTATATATCGTTTGTGGTGTGTACAAAATGCTTACAGCCGCTATGGCTTGAAAAATGACAGTCAGGCATCATTGCACACGGCAATGCTGCCTAACTGTTCACCTGTAAAACTCTTGGTGTCCTGGGTCACCACATGTATAAAGGCCATAGACACATAAAATAGGTAGTCAACTGATGCAGAAAGAGCTAACTAAAACATTATGATGATTTCAAATTGAAACAACTCGTTGATCTTTATGGTTTAATAAAAATAGTTCAACGTTTTTAGGGTTAAGTGGCTGATAGGACGATTCCAACTAAATATCTGAGATCTAGTAAAAACCGTTTCTATCAGCATGGAATGATCAATCTGTTCAAAACATTAACCCTAACCCTTTAACCGCCGGTGCCGCATATATTCGGGTTTTCATTTTTTATTAGCACATTATGTACCACCTTTTAAACATGTTAAAGATAAAATGTGACATCAATCAGCAAGATTTAAAAATAGTTGACCTCCATTTTGTCAAATCTGAATAATTTTCACTCACTTGAAGTTGTGGATCGCGTCAGCGAGACACAACTTCAAGTGAGTGAAAATTCAGATTGAATAATTTGACGGTTAAAGGGTTAAAGCGCTGAAATATTTTTGTATAAACCATGGGGATCAAAGGATTTTTTTCAATTTGAAATCATCATAAATGTCTCAGTTAGCTCTTTCCGCGCCATTTGAATACCTATTTTATGGGTCCACGGCCATTATAAATATGCCAACTCTTTCAGTGTGGGGATCGACTTTAGACGTCAGAATCTGACGTTTACTGACGTCAGATTCAGAGTTTAAAGTAGATCCTCGCACTGTATGAGTTAACGAAATATGTTTGTGAAATGCAAGTGTTTTAATTTGTTATTATCTTGATCACAGCATTCACCGTTTTCCAAAGATGTGACTCTAACAGAAGAGCAAGCCACGAAGAGCGTGACTCACTGCTGTGAACGTGTTCACTTTGAACCTGATGACGCCACAATCAGGTACAGCACAATAACTCGTCCCCTTGAATATGAAAAGGTGAACACCCTTTCATATCCAATGAGACGAGATATAAAACACGAACCGTTCACACAATGCTGCTTTTTTCTATTTATTTTTTAGCCGTTCAGTGAAATCACTGTTACTCGGAATGAAATGTGCCTTTTAAAACCAGGTTTTGCAAGTGTTCCGTCTCAAATTAAACATATAGTGAGTAATTTTCACCCACTTGAAATGAAGCGGCAAAATCTCACTATGACATTTATGATTATGTCAAATTGAGAAAACCCTTTGGTCTCTATGTTTTATCATGTACAGTATGTATAGTATCACTAACATGACTATTTTTTTTAATTATTTTAAAGCATTTTCCACTTGTACATATATTTACACCATTGTCTATTTTATCAAATTATGCACTTTATAATATAATGCATTGCTCATTTTTAAAGACGCCTCAGTCTACACACACTTTCTTTCGTCTATGAATATTTATCCAGCCATAAAGCTATTTCAGAGCTTTAACCCTTTGACTTCCAGGCCGGGGTGCATGCCAGGATCCAGATATACTGGTGTACGAGTTCTATTTTTCGTCATTTGAAGCTGGAATTGCTAACGCAATTTCCAGCTTCAAATGACGAAAAATACATAAATTTAGTATATATTTGACGAAAATTTGTGTCATTTTATGGTTACGTTCATTGACGAATGACGACGGAAATTTCCGTCATGTATGGTAGTGAAAAGATTAAGGGTTGAAGGGCTGTTAGTCCAGAGTTGAATGTCTCATGTTTGCTTAGTAAACGTTTACTGGCCAATGATCCTTACTGAAAATTAAATTGCACCACATGTTATATTCCCAATAAACCAATCGAAGAGAATGTGGCATAGTTTTTCAACTATACTAAAAGTCACATTAGATCTGTAACTTTTGCGTTGCATGTTTTTCGCAAATTTCTCAGACCATTATTATCCAATTGTCAGGAAATTTGGTAAGCAATATTTTCTAGTCTTATGCAAACTACCCTGAGAATTCAAGAGCAAATATTTTGCAGTTTGAAAGTTAGACTATTCGACATGTAGTAAATTTCAAATTATGACGCTCCTCTATCAACCCATTGATTTCATTCAGCTTTATTCTCGAAATTCCACTACATGTCAAATGGTCCAAGTTTCGAAATACTCACTGAAATGTCACGAAATTTTCTGTGTGGAATATATGCAAAAAGTTGTGAAATTTCATTGAAATTGATTGAGAAAAATAACCGAGAAATCAGGTTGAAGTTGACTGCTACATTAAGGACATCTTGAGGTATAATTTGATACCTGTACCCCGGTGAGTTGATCATGAACTGTTCATGAACATTTATAAATAGTTCATGAATGCTCGTCAACAAAAAACTATGAACGTTCAACGTGTTCAGGAACGGTTTATGAGCATTCTTGAACAACAAATGAGACTCCGGTGAAAGTTCATGAGTTCATGAACTTATTGTGTTCATGAACTCTGACCTTGTTCATGAACATGGGTTATTCATGAACAGTAATGAACTCAGAATATTCATGAACCAAGGCTAGTTCATGAACGACCATGAACTAAAAAAACATCACGAACCAGATAGTTATTGAACATTCATGAACGTTCATTAAATGTGTTATTCTGTGAACTATTCATGAATGTTCCTGAACAGCAAATGAGACATTCACGATATTCATGAACTGTCAACCTATTTCATGAACGGCCATAAACTCAAATAATTCATGAACCAGACATTCAAGAACGTTCATGAAATGTGATCATGAACTAATCACGAATGTTCCTGAACAACAAATGAGACGTTCATGAAATTAATGAACTGTCAACCTGAAGTTCCCGAGCCTTGTTCATGAAATTGTGGTATGCTCACAAACTAAGTTTATGTTGATGTTCATGAATGTTCACGAATTGTTCATGAATATTCATTAACTTCCAAGTTTCAGTCTTTTGACTTGTAAAATACTTTATAGTATATAATATTTGTGAGGTTACCTCTTACCTAAACACAGCAAGCTAATTATGCGTTATTTTGTTAATTAAAAAATAGATCTCCCCCTTCACAGTAGGCCTATTACACAGAACTAAACAGAAAACTGAGAAACTAATTATTTTAAAATATTATGTATTCTGTGGTTGATAATCTAACGAAGAAAGTCCCAATTTTCTAATAAATTAGTTAATAAGCCATTGCGTAGTTGACACAATACTCGCCAGGGTAATTAGGCTGTCATTGAACGTTCATGAACAAACCATGAACTAAATTGAGATTTCAATCTCATAACAATTCATCACAGTTCATGAAACTGTCCTTCATGAGCTTACATGAACTAGCCATAAACAGAATTAAGTCCTATCAAACTCATAATAATTCATCAAAGTGATGAACTTTAACGAGCAACCATGAACTAAATAATGATAGTAATAAGTTCTAAACAATTCATCACAGTTCATGAAACTCTCCATATGAACTTCATGACCTAAATCATGAGGAACATTAGTTCATCAAGTGTTCATCAATATTCATCATTTGTCATGAACTGTTTTTGGCTTGATGAACCATTGAGGAATGTTCATGAATGTTCATGAACATTCATCAACGTTCATCACTTGATGAACTTCATCTCACCGAGGTCATTGTTATACTCAGGTATTTTAGATGATTCAGTAATTCTCATTGACCTTAAGGTTAATGAGAATTACTGGATTTCATCCCCTCCTAAGTTTCAAATACACAAATGTAGTATGTGAAATACGAGCTCAGGATTGACTTTTATGCAACACTATGTTATGTTGCTCATCTAGATGCTTGGATGGTCAACCCTTTAACCGCCTGTGCCGCATATATTCGGGTTTTCATTTTTTATTAACACCTTCAGTACAACCTTTTAAATATGTTAAAGATTAAACGTGACATCAACCAGCAAGATTTGAAAAGAGTTGACCTCCATTTTGTCAAATCCGAATAATTTTCACTCACTTGAAGTTGTGGATTGCGTCAGCGAGACACAACTCCAAGTGGGTGAAAATTCAAATTGTATAATTTGGCTGTTAAAGGGTTAATTGAATAGCTATTTCTTTCATTTACAGATATCAGGAAGATAAGGTTTACTCAAAAAAACCTGCCCTGATGATTTTCTCAAAGCCACTTTCGAAGAAAAGTCCTGATTTTGAACTTGGTAAATATACTATAATCAGCGATAATTGTAGGATTTTAACTGAATATTCAGATAGCATACCACTGCTAGAAACTATTTTTTAGTTATGATTTTGTTCTTGCAAAATTATCTTAAAGGACTCCAGACGTTAAACA
The DNA here is from genome assembly GCA_964017125.1 of Flabesymbios commensalis. Lineage (NCBI taxonomy): Eukaryota > Metazoa > Annelida > Polychaeta > Terebellida > Flabelligeridae > Flabesymbios > Flabesymbios commensalis. The sequence goes on from OZ024917.1 coordinate 20,217,984, forward strand.
TTTTGATGTGCAATGTAATTGTTAGATTACTACTTAATTGCAGTTGATCATTATTGGCATATAGATAAGTAGAGAGTTTTGAGTACTTTAGATAGATAAAGGTTTAACTTGGCCAGTAGAGTACACAACAAATTAGGGTGGGGCCCTATACTAGGGTAGTAGTTAGCACCGCTGCCTTTCACGCTAGAGTTCGGGGTTCGTTTCCCGGTTTCGGCGGTTTGAAAGAAACAAAATTGTTTCTTCCTCATTCACTCGTTAAACTCAGTATTATGGTGAGCCTCCGTGACCGAGAAGTAGCATGCTCGGCCTCAGGCATCCAGGGTTCGAATTCCGAACTTGTATCTGGAGGGCAGTGTCATCTCACTCATATAACCATCGTCCGGATGTTCTCCTTGCCCAATTTAGCCTGTATGTACACAAAAGTGGCATAAAGCCCGATTCATTTCATTTCATTTACAAAACAAATTATAATTACATTAACACAATAACAAAATAGACGCTCTATGCATATTTTGCAGAAATTATTGATGAAGGACGACAGAATATTTACGTCGGCTTGGTGGATGGAGTCAAGATGACAGATGTGGATATGCCTGGCTGTGTGCCCAGCTCTATTGGTGTCAGAATCGGCATAACTAAGTGCGTATATTATGTACTAGTAAACCTACACAGCTTGTCCCTGGGAGGGAGATGGACAGATACCTGGTTGCGTGCCTGGGCGGGGGCTGGTGCAGTGGTTAGGCTGCCTTCTTTTTAAGTTCTTCAATCTCGTTATCCCCAGAAGGTTATTCCAGTTTAGCCTATATGTGCACAAAGGTGGCCTAAATCCCTAATTATTTATTTTGGTAGTGTACCTAACGCGATAGGTGTCAAAATCGACTGAGAGCGTATAACCCAGCTAACACGAGGCATCGACCCAATGTTGTTCTAATGCTGGCCCGCCGTCTTCGACGACGGCCCAACATTAAAACAACACTGGTTCAATTATTCGTGTTTGCTGGGTAATATACTAGTAAAGGTACACAGGGGAGGAGATGTAGATATGTCTAGTTGTGTGCAAGCTCTCTCTGTGTATATTCAGGGTTTCCTAGAGGCCCTTTAGCGGTGGGGGGGGGGGGGGGGTTCCCAATTCCACCCCAAACGCAAAATCCTCCAGGAAACTCTGATCCTGTTGATGGCCGTATGTTGCCAAACATTACATAATGTTACATTTTTTACGGTGTGCCAACATTTTTACAATATGTTATTTAAATAATTTATTTGGTAATAAATTTGATCATTGTCTCGGAATTAAAAAAATGAATTGGATCAGGAATTGAAATGAAAAAATGGAATGGAACCTTGGTCTTCCTCCAACCGCAACATCGTGTGGATAATTGGAGACATTCCAATTTCAGGCAAAAGGCTCGAAAATTTTTAGATGATTTTTTTAATTATTAGTTATATGATCTACAGTATATTTGTAGATGTTGTATATTTGATATATGTTGATAATGTTTTTAGCATCTGATATTTATCACAGGTTCATGAAGTGGTAGGAGTTCCTAAGACTTGTATTTTACCAGCTGTGGGCTTTTCTAAACCAGGTGGTAAAGAAGCCAAACTTGAGGGTTGTGTATGTGTTGTTATTGCATACCCCGACCCATTATCAGATTGGTCCGACTTATTGTCTGTCTATGACATATGTATGTATATAATATACTACTAAATATACTAGTAAATATACTGGACATGATCCCCAGAAAGGGATTTAAAGATGGCTCGTTTTGTGATTGGCTCTATAGGTGGCATAATTGGAATGATTGAGTATGTATATAATATACATGTACTAGACAAGGCAATTTAGTTGTACAACTAATATTTCAAATATGTAAAAGTGTGTTTGTTTTCCAGATTGTACACAGGTTCTGCTGAACATCCAGATAGCATACCACTGCTAGAAAATGGAGACACCGTCGGATTTAGTTTGAATGACACCGACACCACTGGCAGCAAAACTGTATTCATCACAATAAATGGAGAAAAGGTCTGATATATTTATTCAGGAATACAGATAGTCAGCGCAAATATTTGTATATCCAACTAGTTTTGTAGAGGTAGCCATTTTTCATAGAACTAAAATCACTCCTCCCTAACAACGTGACACTGAACCAGTTTTCATTCACATAATTAAAATGCCCGTGGTTTCATTTTAACAAGACATGCGTTTACTTCATATTGAATGTATGCACCACACTTCACATCATTTCACACCTCTATACGTCAGAATCTGACGTTTAAAGACGGTCCCCGCGCTGAAAAAAAATCCTTTTGATGGCCGTAGAACCATAACATTGATATTCAAACGAAGCGGATAGATCATAATTTATCATAATTTCAAAGTGAAAAAACCCTTTGGTCGCTATAGTTTATACAAAAAAATTTCACCGCTTTAGCCCTTTAACCGCCGGTGCCGTATATATTCGGGTTTTCACTTTTTATTAGCACATCAGGTACCACCTCTTAAACATGTTAAAGATAAAATGTGACATCAATCAGCCATATTTGACAACAGTTGACCTCCATTTTGTCAAATCTGAATAATTTTAACTCACTTGAAGTTGTGGATCGCGTCAGTGAGACACAACTTCAAGTGGGTGAAAATTCAGATTGAATAATTTGGCGGTTAAAGGGTTAAGAGTTAAACTACACGCAACAATTATCAAACTTGCCGAAGGTTGGTCAAGGAATCGTGGATTTGGACCCTCCTATGTTTACATCTACCCATTACATCCTCCGTAATTATTAGTTATATGATCTACAGTATATTTGTAGATGCTGTATATTAATATGACGATAATGTTCTTATCATCTGATATTTATCGCAGGTTCATGAAGTGGTAGGAGTTTCTAAGACTTGTCTTTTGCCAGCTGTGGGTTTTTCTAAACCAGGTGGTAAACTTAGATTGATCAGCCCCTCCACGTCTTTGCTGCTGAATATCATGGTAATATAGCATAGCAATTCTTTATAATCATTTAATTTTATTAACGGTTATACGAAAGTGACTGAATAAAAAATTGGATAAATATCTGGACATATACATATTTAATAGAAACTTACATGTAACGCGTATCTTATATTATATTCGTTCTCATACAAAACATTAATCTGTTGTTAGAACAAGATAAATTTTTGAATCAATAATACTTCGTGCCTTTTGATATGAAAGGGTGTTTCTGCCACTTTGTAGTGACAGATAATATTTCATATCCAAAAGGACGATTTCATTCTCGCTATAGTGACACCACTACTCCAGCTGCGAACACAAAACACTTGTATACCATTTGTACAACGTCGGCCCAACGTCTTTGACGTTGGTCCAACATTGTACAAATGTTATGCAAATACGAACGCCATATTAGCACTACACTCTAATTGTAGCATACCCTACTGGTTGTGATAAAACACGTATAAGATACATGTAGTATACCGTACTAAAGTTTATATAACCCCCGACATATATATACTAAACATTACGAGTAGCGAGTATGTTATCCACCCTTTCTTTGTTAAAGATAAAACCATCTTTAATTTTATTTTCAGACTGATGCTGAAGAAGATCTTGTTGAGTCTTGGTGTGAAACACCACTGGCGTTGGTTGGGTGAGTTAGTCCAGGGAACCTGGTGTGATAGGGGTTGATATCAATATTATGTGACAATGACATTATTTATAATTTTATACCTACTTTAGTAAACACTTTCCTGCTCAAAATTGTGATTTGAAAATAGTATCTGGATGAGCAGTGACAAAATGTAAAGGCGACTAAATTGCATTATTATTATTACCTTTTTTCGTAATCAACATATAATAGAGAGTGATAAAGCCTATCAATCAATACATGTCAGAGGTATTGACCCAGCCTTGATTACATGGGTGAATTGACAACTTAGAAAACACGATACATCTACACAATGTCGGTTCAAATGTTGGTCCAGCGTCGTGGCCAGTGGACCAATATTGGTCCAACATTGGGCAGATGTATCGTGTTTGATGGGAACTATCCCAATTCTTGGTGATCCCTGAGCTCAGTGAATCGAAACGACCCGTTTCTTCCACAAACCATTATTCTGTTTATATTTTGTAATAAATAGATACTAGGAAGATGCACTACTTATTTTTTTATATTATCGTATGCTAGCCCAGAAAAAGTGCAGTTTACCAAGAAGAAAAAGACAAAAGAAGAGGAATCGGGAATAAATGAGCAGAACAAATTCAAGTTTGGGGATAGACACAAATTCAAGTTTGGGGACAGACGTACTGCTCCTCGAAAGCGTGTATCCAATTATGATTCTGATGACACAAGTGATGATTCAGATGACGATGGCGAGAAAAAACTACTTTTTGACCCCCACAGTAGACCTTCAGTCAATATCTACATCAAACCTGTTGTTCGTCCTGTCGCTTTTCAGGTAATGTCGCTCATCCACCTCTAGCAACCAAACTGCTGTATGAATAGCAACTGAGTGAGACATGTATACATACAACACCTTGGTCGCAGAGGCACGTTTCAGTCTTTTATTTTATTTTATTTTAAAGATATGGTGACGTTCGTTTATAATGCTCAGCTCCAACCGATAATACTATACGGGGAAATCATTTTTATCAATTAGTTACATTTTAGCGAACAATTCCAGCTGAATAATCACCCTGTACATTCTATTCAGTCACTACTGTAATATAGGTTGAGCGTCATCATCTTGAGGTAGGAATTGTGGCATGAAAATCAAATGGAAATGCCAGTGAGATATATTTAAGGCTATCTATGTCTGTCTCATCTACCTATGCCTTCTAATTTAGCCCTTTCAGCGCTAGAACCGTCTTTATACGTCAGAATCTGACGTCTGTAGACGTCAGATTCTGACGTATAAAGACGGTCCCCGCACTGAAAGAATTAAAATAGTTCCAATGGCCGTAGATCCATGCCATAGGTATTCAAATGAAGCGGAAAGAGCTAACTAGGACTTTTATGGTGATTAAAAATTGAAATAAAAACCTTTGGCTTCTATGGTTCATGCATCCTCTTCGTGATTTTTACACAGGTGCAAACCAACAAACCTGACCTCTACATTGTCAAAACTACCAGTGGCGTCATATCAGATGCCTCATATGCTGTGGTCAACATTGAGATGACAAGCGGTGAGTTCTCAATCAAATAAACAATGATGAGATTAATCTTGGTAACGCTTAATCCTTACACCACCAGATATAGTCGTTTTAACCCTTTAACCGCCAAATTATACAATTTGAATTTTCACCCACTTAAAGTTGTGTCTCGCTGACGCGATCCACAACTTCAAGTGAGTGAAAATTATTCAGATTTGACAAAATGGGGGTCAACTCTTTTCAAATCTTGTTGGTTGATGTCACATTTTATCTTTAACATTTTTAATATGTGGTACTTAATGTGCTAATAAAAAATGAAAACCCGAATATATGCGGCACCGGCGGTTAAAGGGTTGAGGTGTCTTATCAGCATGGTTAATCTACAGTTATTGAGAATGAAATGTGTGTTTAAACATCCAAATTTGAAAATGTGTAGTCGCAAACTAAACGAATATTAGTATTTTTTCCTCTCTTGAAGTTGTGGGTCGCGGTAGCGAGACACAGCTTCAAGCGAGTGAAAATTTAATTTATTTAACTTAGCGTTTTAAGGATTAACCCTTGTGGCGCTAAGTCTGTATATATACAATTTCGAATTAAATTGTATAAAACTGAAACTGAATAACTATTGTGTGCTGCTATGTAGTACATTCTCAGCTAATAAAGCAAATGGTTTTCATAAATATAAATATGTTTAGTCACCTAACTCGAGTTGAATGTATGATCAGAGTGGCATTCAAAAGTCGCGGTAACGTCATGAGTAAGTGAACAAGTAAAGAATATTGGTGCTTTACCTAATTATATCAGATGTAATATGAGCATTGCTTACACGTTTGTGATCTGCTGAATGGTAAATTTTACTGCCATATAATGAAGCAAACAATATCGTAATCGTGGTGCAGCAAGAAACAGTTCAAATAGCTTCTGAGATAAACAATGTGGGAATTATTTGCTACCTTTACACAGATGATGCCGTTTGCACTGATAAGGTTATGATAGCTCTCGTTAAGCTACCGGAAGAGGTGGAATCTAAGATCGGACTGGACCCTGTAAAAGCTTGGGCTGCCATCAGCCGGACAGTACCACGCCCTACTATCACAAGGTAGACTGTATGTGCTTGACATTACACATTATAGTCATTATGTGTAGCATACGAGCAGAAAATTATGTCCTTCTATCACAAGGTAAAATGTATCGTTCCCTTGGATATGAAAGGGTGTGACATTACAAAGTGGCAGATACACCCTTTCATATCCAATGGGACTGTATGTGCTTGACATTACACATTATTGTCATTACGTGTAACATATACAAAATGTAATTATAATTGACCCTCCCACTGCTAGATCTACCCAGCAAACACAAAACACTTGTATATCAATTGTACAACAATATTTTAATCTGGTAAATGTCTATTTTTCCTAAATGGTATTTTTTGCCATTTTGAGCTGGAATTCCGTTAGCAATCTCAGCTTGAAATGACTAAAAAATATAAGCAAACAATTCAACATAAACGGATTGTATTACATATATAAATTACAATTATATAAAAAAAAAATTCAAATAAAGTAACTTTAAGCAGTTTTTGTTTCACTGATATGGTCACTGTAATTAATTAATATATGATATGAATTCACTGTGAGTTGTTTTTGTTTCACTGATATGGTTACTGTAATTAGTGTTCCCCTGCTTATAGCTGTGCCCTGATGTGTGATAGATACCTGAAGGATGCCCCTGTGGATCTTAACTACCTTCTACCCGTCAGCTCGGGATGTTTGCCTCAGGTTAGTACCCCTAACCCTTTAAGGCCTCACGATGCATTAAAGCATCATCTTACATCCCTGAAAACAGACCTAATTTTCCTACAAGCAAGGGTTTTTAAATGAAAATTTCCCTGAAACTGGTTTGCCAATACATGATAATTTTCCTTAATTTTCCATTCACTTCCAATCCTTTTTATCCACTAAAAGTCGAGAATTGCGACAGCAATTCGATTCTTGTAGAGGATGAAGATGAGAATGGTATGTTCAGGCTTAAAAGGGTAAGATGCAAAACAGACCAACACGAGCACGAGAGCGAACACGCAGGAGGCGACAAAATGACGCGAAATTCCTTGCTTTCTGATGCAAAACGCGCACAGACGCGAAATAAATCGAACCAGTTTGAAAATGTTCGCGTTGACACTTACAGCTGAAAATTGCGCCAGCAATTTCATCTTCGAACGGCTGCAAAATGACTGCAATCAACTAAAGTCATGTACACAGAATGGAGAGGATTATTTTTATCGTGTATGTATAGACAAACGAAAATTGTTTTTAAAAAATACTTCCTCGATGTATGGGTAACGCTACCGCATGTCAGGTCGTAGTTCATGGTTGGTTCCCTGTTCTCTGTATTAATAAAGTTGTAAATATAAAAGCCCATCTGTCTATTCGCAATCTCGTTTCAAGAAATTGTATTTATTATGATCGACTATGTTTTTCTTTAATTTATTAAGTCTACATGAGACATAAAAATAGAAAGAGTAAATGCTCACGTTGTTACTTTTTGTATATAATATGTTTGCTGCTCATTTAGCTCTCTTACAGAGCCGTTGTACATACAATACGGCTACCGATGATTGTGTAATTTCTTCGACTTAAACTGTTTAATACACATGATATGCAGAATCCCATGGGCTGACATATTTTTAACCCTAGACGTTGGCCAATGCTTGTTTCAGCATATGCCCACCGTCTGTGACGTTGGCCAACATTCAATGTACGTTAGGTCAACGTATCGCGTTTACTTGAATAGGCTCTAGGGCGGGGGCCCTAGGCTAGTGGTTAGCACCGCTGCGTTTCACGCCAGAGTTCGGGGTTCGGTTCCCGGTCCCGGCGGTTTGAAAGAAACAAAATATGTTTCTTCCCCATCCACGTGTGAAAGTCAGTATTGTGGGGAGCCTCCGTGACCGAGAGGTAGTGTGCTCGGCCTCAGACCACCAGGGCTCGAATTTCGAATCCTGTGTCTGGACGACAGTGTCATCTCAATCATCTCACCATCCTCAGGAGGTTCTCCTGGCCCAGTTTAGCCTATATGTGCACAAAGGTGGCCTAAAGCCCGATTCATTTCATTTGAATAGGCTCCAAGGAGTTATTTATTTTATATTTGCACCCACTTAAAGCTGTGTCTCTCTACCACGATCCGAAAATTCCTAGTGGATGAAAAATAACGCATATTTTTTAATTTGTGAAAAAAAACATTTGCAAATAATGATTTTAAACCACTCATTTCATTCATCATGTCCATATGGTGTCCGGATAGGGCCATCTTGCCCTTTCGTTTTTTCGCTGTTGTAAAAAGTATAATCTCTTTAAAATCTCGCTCTTTCGCATCGCCCTTCGCATCGCTCTTTCGCTATTTCGTTGTTCCAGCGTCGCTGTTTCTCATCGCTCTCTCGTTGTTTCGCATCGCTTTTTCGCAATTTCGTACTCTCGTTGTTTCGCTCTTTCATTGTTTCGTTCTTTTGTTGTTTCACACTTTCGTTTTATCGCACTTTCCTTGTTTCGCGGTCTCGCAGTCTCGTTGCTTTGTACTTTCGCACTTTCGTTGTTTCGCTCTTACGTTGTTTCGCACTTTCGTTGTTTCGCTTTTTTGTTGTTTCGCAGTCTCGAAGTTTTGTTGTTTCGTAGTTTCGCTGTTTCGCACTTTTATTGTTTCGCTCTATCGTTGTTTCGCACCTTCGCAAGTTCGAAGTTTCGTTGTTTTGTACTTTCGCAGTTACCCACTTCCGTTGCTTTGTATTCTCGTTGTTTCGCACTTTCGTTGTTTCGCAGTCTCGCACTTTCGTTGTTTCGCAGTTTCGTTCTTTCGTTGTTTCGCTCTTTCTCTGTTTCGCACTCTCGTTGTTTCGCACTTTCGCATTCTCGTAGTTTTGCACTTTCGTTGTCCCCCCCCCCCTCTCTCTCTCTTCCGCTCCACTCGCCTCTGCTCGAGAGAAGATTTGTAAGAGATATGTTTTTTTATTCAAATTGTGCGAACACAACTAATTTTACCCAATTAAAGTGGTGGGTTGCGGTAGCGAGAGTCAACATAAAGTGGGTGATAATTTACTGTATAATGTAGCGTTTCAGGAATTAATACCTAGATTTAAAATACACCTGTAACGTCAGTCTATTGTTGAAACAGTAGATTCTGATCTACGAATCTACTCTTCTTTTTAATACTGGCCAGGTCGGGCACAATATACGGGATTAACCATAAAACTGCTTGGCTAATGTTTTGTCGTGACAATGAAATTATATGTTTTTCTATATAATATCTTGAAACACATGTACCTATTTTGTGTATTTGAAGTCAAAGAAAGACCGCAATCACAATATATTCGAAAATCTGAATATACTCGGCGCTGTGCGCTGTGTACATTCGGATCTACGAATCTATCGAATTTCGTTCTTTCTTTTTGACTTGCACTGTAGATGTTGGTATCGTTTAATGATTTTCCCCTTTCCAGCCGTCCTATCGGATGCAGGTTTTGAAGAACAATCAGATTGTATCCGACTGCTTCATTCCCAGGATGCAGTACTGTTTTACAATTGACGGAGATCTCGGAGATTCAAAAAGTCGCCGGCAGATAGCGCCAGGGACATACATCAATGTTCCCAAGATGCCGATCAGAGTGAGTAAGCCAGCAAACATGGCAAACGTGGTACTCTAGTCCTCGTGCTGAGGGGGGTCCTGTGGGCACTTTTAGGTCCCCTAAGCTTCTCAACAAATTCGTTCAAGGGACCACCCAGGAGAAAGAAAAACTTGAGTAGACATGCTGGATCATGGGAGCAACTCTAGGATGTAATTATATTTTGCACCAGTTTTTTGCCAATATTGATGATCAAAATGTTCTATAGGTGTTCCCCTGAACAAATTTTAAGTAACTTAGAGGACCTCAAAGTGCACACAGCCCCCCCCCCCCCCTCAGTAAGATTAGTTTTGTGTTTTTTTGATGTTAGGCCATCGTTGTAGACTGTGGCCCACAATCAAGCCAGTACAAAATCAACTTTTCAATGTGCCATATCAATACATTGACCAGGAACATATCTTTTTCAGTGAGGGAACCGTATTTATACTTTAGAATCTGACGTCTAAAGACGTCAGATTCTGACGTATAAACTCTGTCCCCTCACTGAAAGAATTAAAACATTAAAATATTCGTATATTCTTAAAATACGTATTCAAATCAAGTGGAAAGAGCTTGATGAGACAGTTTTGATGATTTTAAATTGAAAAAATACCTTTGGTCTCCATGGTTTATACTAACCTATGTCAGCGTTGTTAGAGCTAATTCGCCATGGTAGGCCTATCCCTAAAAACATTCATTTTTCATGTTACTGTTTTAACAATACACGACAATAAGGTCACCTGTTTCGGGTCAATTCCGAAAAAAAATTTCAACTACTGTAATAAATGAGTACGGTCTTTCTTTTTAAATAATAGCAAATTGGATAAAATGCGTTAGAAATTCAGCTTTAAATTGATAGGATAAAAACCTGCATAACCGGCATTACTTTTCATCTAGCACCAGGTGCGTGCACAGGGAGAGAGTCAGAGGGGTCCAGACCTTCTCTTCCCGGAACTCCCATATTTATCTGAATTATTATAACCTCTTGACCCCCCCCCCTATATCAGAAAGCTGCGAACGCCCCTGAGTATTATCTTTGTCTCACTAGTATTATTATTATTATTATTATTTTTTTTTAATTTAACAAGTTCAAATGTTTATTCTTTAAGCCTCACATGGAGGAATACAAGAAAATAACAGTGAATGTAATAAGCAAAACATACAACATAACTAAAATAATGTATACATTATTATACAATCAATTACAGTTTTTTCACTTCACACTTTCTAAAATAATCTTAATGAAATTCGCCAAACTACGTAATTTTGTTTTATCATTCATTATGCGTTTGAATTTGAGTGCCGAAGGGTGTACATGACAATACTTCGATAGGTATGTGAGTCTCTGATCAGCCAAAAATGGACAGTTAAATATATAATGAAATTCATCACCAATTTCTGACTGAGTACATTTAACGCATACTCTTTCAGATCTTGGGATGTTTTTATAAATGCCAGTTTCTACAGGTAATTTGTGATTTCTGCACCTAAAACGACTAAAAACGGTTCTTAATTTTATAGGTGGAAAAATAATGTAGAATTCTAACGATATATCCGACTTATACATACGGTAATTTATACATTTTGCATTTGATGCTACATCATCTGTCCAAGTCTGAAGGTATTGATCCTTAAGTCTAGTTTTAAAAACTTTTTTTTAAATATTCAAGTGTACGGGGTATCTTTTGATCTCGCCAAACATATCCAAACCCAGCAGACAATAAAGTAGATTTGACAAAAGATAGCCAGGGTGAATTATAAATACCTAGATTATACATTTTATACAATAAATTATACATTTTTACTGACAGTTTTAAAACTGGGCCTGAAATAATACGTGCCCAAAATAAAATACATCTTGATGTGTATTCAATATTCAATGGATAACGGCCCAATTCGCCGTATACCATCGAAGATGTGGTGCTTTTATTAACACTTAATATATATTTACAATATCTCAAATGGAGCTTTTCGATGATATCGTTATTTTCATAGGCCCAAATCTCACTTCCGTATAAAAGTATTGGTGTGACAAGCTTGTCAAAAAGGTCTAGCTGTAAATCAATCGGTAAATTCAACACTCTAGATTTTTTTTAAAGTGAAAACATAGCTCTACTGGCTTTATTAAAAACATTTTTTTAGCTTTGCCAAACTTTCCATTATAATTAAATACAATGCCAAGGTATATGAAATTGTCTATGACATCAATACTTGAATTTCGGAAGTTACACTTGGGATATTTTCGAACTTTTCCTCTTGAAAATATTACTATTTTTGTTTTGCTGGTATTAATATTTAACTTCCATATATTACAGTACGACTGCATAGCATCTAATGACATTTGAAGCTATGTTGGTGACCCTGCGAGAATAACTGTGTCGTCTGCATATAAAATAATGTACATTTTAATATATTCGTAAAGATCATCATCATTTTCTGTCAGTTCGGAAATATATGCTAAACCACCGTATTTTGAACTAAGGAAACTTTCCAGATCTGATAAATAAATAGAGAATAACAAAGGCGATAAATTATCACCTTGTCTGACCCCTATCTCTGACTTAAATACATTTGATAATTTACCATTCATTTTTATATAGCATTTGGCATTTGAATACAGGTTTTTTATTACGTTTAGTATTTGGCCATTTATATTCAAAGATATCATTTTTGTCCATAGACTAACTCGGGAAACAGTGTCGAAAGCTTTTTTGTAATCTATAAAACAACAATATATACGTTTCCGTTTATTGAGATATAAATCAATAAGTGTTTTGAGGACAAAAACGTGATCAATGGTAGAATGTCCTTTTCTGAAACCACCTTGCTCGGAACCAATTAGGCCATAGCCATCAATAAATATGCCTAACCTTTGGTTTAGGACTGACGTAAATAATTTTCCGAAACAACTAACAATTGAAATACCCTTGTAATTATCAGGGTTACATATGTCGCCTTTGTTCTTGTACAAAGGTATAATATTACTGATACACCACTCTTCTGGGACTATTCCCGTTTGTAATACCAAATTAAAAAGTTTTGTAAACACATTAATCATAGAATCACATGACGATTTTAAAAATTCGTTTAATACTTGATCATTGCCACAAGCTTTATTTTTTTTCAATTTTTTAAAAGATTTTTTAACTTTATCTGGTTCAAAAGGTTTGTTTAATTCTACATTTAAACTGTCAATATTTGTGTTATCACTTACATCTCCTTATATATATATATATATATATATCTTATGAATTATTCAAGCAGAAGCAAATATATATATTTGAAAAAATTAAGGTCTACTGTTTTTTGTTAGTTGAATACACATCTCAATGATAGGGATTTGATCGGCTAATAAAATTAATTAAAAACGATTATATTGAAAAAATGTTTATGGATATATCTTTGTTACAGAGCGAAGAGTTTGTGAAGTGTAGAAACATGACATATCTCTCAACAGGTGAATATAGAGGAACTTTTTGTGAATACCGGTTCACCATAAAGGGTGTTGACAACATATAGTTTGTATGTTAGCAATGGATGTCGATGTGTACGGCCTATTATGTCAGCTACGTCGCAAAAAACAACCATTTTGAGCCAAAATATAGTTAAAATGGCACCATTTGGAGCCTTAGATTTCGAAACGTTCCACCAATCTTCCCGGACTTCTCTGGAACATAGATGAGGCTACAGGCCCTATAGGACAAAGTAAAGTTACACTATGTGCCTACATCGTGCTCGGTGTTACTAATCTAATAAAAAGAGAGTAAACAGTGATAATTAGTGCGTCCTATCCGTTTTATTTTGGCTTTGTACGGCAGTATGTGTAGCGTCCTGTTAGAAATCGGGAGTCGTCAGTACCTGGATCCGTCGCTGCTAATGTACATGTTTTCAGTAACGGGAGAAATTGGATCGTAAATCGTCTTAATACGTCAGAATCTGGCGTATAAAGACGATCCCCACACTGACAAAATACAATGTTTATAATGGTCGTTGACCCATAGCATAGGTAATAAAATAAACCGGAAATAACTAACTAAGACATTTATGCTGATTTCAAATTTAAAAAAAACCTTTAGTATCCATGGTTTAAACAAAAGTAATTCAGCATTATAAAGGTTAATTAGCCACGTTTCTGATTTGGTATTTTTCACAAATATAGAAAGATATGTATCGTCTTGCTGATATTCTACATTTGTTTCAGTGATGGAGGCCAATTTGTGTCACGTTGCATACCAGCTCTCTCACCAGATGGCGAATGAGGAACTTCCGGATCCGGCCGTGATTCTACCGTACCCGCTCACACCTGATCTACTACTCTATCCATCACTCGCTAAAATATTCGAACAATCCAAGATGGGCAGATTCCCTTTATGTCACAAACAAGGTAAGGAAATAGTGGCTCAATGTTGGCCCAGTGTCAGAAGCGTCGATCAATCATTAAACCAACGCTGACCTAATGTACCCAGATGATGCTTAGGGTGCTGTACTGAAGCACATCCTTAATTTTCAGGGTGCTGATTTTCCATCTGAATAATTTTGCCAGCTTCTACATACTTTAATTTTACAGCAAAATTAACAAGTAATTGTATTTTGTCACAATGGTGTGACCTCCACCCCACCATCAGCAGCGGTGCTTCTCAAATATCACAGCGCCCCCTTTTTATCCCCCGCCCGTAGGGGGAGGGGCATTTTAATCGCGCCAGGATTCCGTCCGACGTCCGGTGTCACACTGTTTTGTTGACTCAGAAATGCAAAAACTATTGGTCAATTTTTTTTATTAAAAAAAATGAGGATGTGCCAGTGATTTTTTAAAGATGCTATCAAAATTCAAAATGGCCGCCAGAGGTCAACCCCATATTTGTGTGGGCACAAAAACTATAAAAACTTAAAGGCAAAAATCATTCAAATTTCACTATCACATTCCCCAGGATATAAAGATGTACAGGTGTTTTTTTCAAGGTTTTACTGAAATTGAAAAGAAAAAAAGGCACAAAAAAGGCAAGTGCCAAAAGGGCACAAAAACTCGAAAACTTGAAGTCAGAAATTATTAAAAATTTACAATCAAATCCCCCACGATATGGAGATGTTCATGTAATTTCAAGGTTTTACTGAAATTCAAAATTTCCGCCATGGATCAACTTCACAATATATAGCGGGCGCAAAAACTAAAAAATTGAGGTCAGATATATTTCAACTGAAATTTAAAATGTCCACCACAAGTCGAATTTTTAAATATTTGAGACCACAAAAACTTATTTATGGCAGTGGATAATATAGGACTCCAGGCCACTTCTTATATCTGGATACCTGGATAGTAAAAATGTAATTACAAAACATTTTAGTTGTTCTTAATCTAAAATAGCATGTTGTATAAGATGCCATTTAGTTGATTACCTTACATTTTTAAATTAATTTTCTCACATCTGAAACTCCAAATAACGACAGCACAGATTTATTTTTCCAATAAAGTTTCTAGAAATCAGCTGTTTGCTTTTGCAGTTGGATAAAACAACTATAACTACATACTACTGCTGACTTCAAGCGGGCATGCAATTACGATTGTTTCGATATGAAACACATCCCATTTTTGTTATGGGCTAAGCAAAATTATTGTTTGTTTCCTGTAGCCCGACTAACCCTATTTAGGAATGTCAATCCTAACGACTTTATTGCATTAAAAGGAGCGGTGGCCCTAGGGTAGTGGTTAGCACCGCTGCCTTTTTCAAGCTAGAGCTCGGGGTTCGTTTCCCGGTTGTTTGAAAGGAACTAAAATGTTTCTTTCCCATCCACTCGTAAAACTCAGTATTGTGGGGAGCCTCCGTCGCCGAGAGGTAGCGTGCTCGGCCTCAGACCGCCCGGGTACGAGTTTTGAATCCGGTGTCTGGAGGGCAGTGTCATCTCACCATCATCAGGAGGTTCTCCTGGCCCAATTTAGCCTATATGTGCACAAAAGTGGCCAAAAGCCCGACTGATTTCATTTTATATTGCATTAAAAAATAAGATTTATTTTCATAAATATGTTGTCTCAATTCTTGCATCTTCATCGAAAGTGGTGTGTGAACGAACTTCCTTTCAGTTTAACTCAAAAGAGACATGGCAAATAAGAAATCAACATAAGTATATGGATGCCCTAATTGAAACAAAAATGCAAAAACAACTTCCTACCTACCTACCGACCCTATTTTGTCCACCAGTTACATGAAACAAACAATTAGTTTTGGCCTATCCGTGTTTATTCGGAATTGATGTCTCTTTGCAAAAAAAAAGAATCCTTGCAAGTACAATATATTGACTCGATGGTAATGCTGGTCCAGCATCGGGCCAACGTATCATATTTCTGCACATTATATGTTTATGACACAGATTCACATCAGCATTGGAAACATTTTGTGAACACAGACGAGAAGAATCTCCAAGTTCCTGTAAATATAGCGGACGTCCTCACTAACTTCACGCAGATCTATCTCAAAACCGACCTCGCCACCACCAAGGTAACGTCCCAGCCAACACAAAATATTTGTATGACATTTGTACAATGTTGGGCCAACGTCAAAAATGTTAGACCGACATTGCACAATGTTATACAAATGTTATGTTTTACTGGGGTAGATCTGTGATCATATAATACATCGCTGTCTGGATAGTGGAACGAGTACCGTAAAGTTCATAGCTGTAACGGCACAAGACGAAATCGAGTGACGTTACACTATGACATTTACGATAAAAATGATTAAAAATAATTCTGTGAATGATATCATATGATTGATAGCATTGCACGATAACCATGTTCTCCAAATGGATTTGTCGAATATACCATATTTCTATATATCTTTTCTCATAAAGAGATTACATGTTTTCAGCATTATTAATAATCTGTCCACTTTCAGTTGTGTTTACCAAAAAAGATGTATGAATTATGCGGAGATCCTTCTTGCGAGCAAATGTCCCACATGCAGGTACAGTTTGCCTAATATTATTATATGCATTTGTTATTTCTTTGAAACTGTAATTGTTTTCACTGCTTATGTTTCTGCGCCATGCCAGGTATCACTATGGGTAGCACCGATGGCTCATTTGGTCCGTACTCGAAACCCCGCCGAGTCATATGTTTGTCATCAGGGTTGTATATATTCAGGGCTCTAAACAGTTCAACTGCCTGGAGTGTGCAGCGCTCTCTCTAGTACTGTGCACTATAAAGAACCCTTGAGGTCATACTTTGGGTTTCCTTATGTCGCGATATTGCCATGATCTTGCGATCAGCCCAATGAATTAAAGTGGTGCTAATATGTGGTAGCAAATATTTTTATGAAAATCACTGTAACATGATTAAATTTAACCCTTCAAGCACATAGCACGACTATAGTCGTTTTTTATCCGTTTATCACTGTTAATGGGAACGAAATGTGTTTTTAAACATCAAGATTTGCAAATGTTTGGTCTCAAATTAAACACCTATGAGTACTTTTCACCCACTTGAGGATGTGGGTCGCGGTAGCGAGACACAACTTTAATTACGTGAACATTTAACCTTTTCACTACCATACATGACGGAAATTTCCGTCGTCATTCGTCAATGAACGTAACCATAAAATGACACAAATTTTCGTCAAATATATACTACATTTATGTATTTTTCGTCATTTGAAGCTGGGAATTGCGTTAGCAATTCCAGCTTCAAATGACGAAAAATAGAACTCCCACACCAGTATATCTGGATCCTGGCATGCACCCCGGCCTGGAAGTCAAAGGGTTAAATGATTTAATTTAGCGTTGTAAAGGCTAAACTTACCAGTGCTTACTGCTGAGTGTTTTATTTAATATCTACAAATAGCATTGTGTATCTACGTACTGTTTCTTTGCATGTTTTCCTCTTTTGAAGGCTTATGGATGCTATGTTAATTGATATAAATTTTCATCCACTTGAAGTCGTGTCTCGCTACCGCGATCCACAACCTCAAGTGGTTGAAAATTACTCACATTTGTTTAATCTGAGACCAATCCTTTACAAATCTTGATGTTAAACACTCATTTTGTTACCAATATCTGCGATTTAATCGGCTAGTAAAACAGATTAAAAACGACTATTGTCGTGAATAGCAGGCAAAGGGTTAAACTGTTTCACTCGAGTGTATATAAATTCCCCATCCTAACCCTTTAAGCGCCGGTGCCGCATATATTCGGGTTTTCATTTTTTATTAGCACATTAAGTATCACCTTTTAAACATGTTTAAGATAAAAATTTGACATCAATCAGCAATATTTGAGAAAAGTTGACCTCCAATTTGTCAAATCTGAATAATTTGGCGGTTATAGGGTTAAACTTCAAGTAAGCAGTTATGTAGGATCCCTACTTCGTTATTTTAATGTGGCAGTTATCCCCAGCTTCCCGGACGCGAGAATCTGCGGACGACTGCCTCGTTTCGGTACTTTGGTGCCGGGCGCAGAGGGCCGAAGCCCATGCGGCCTTGGTACTTTTCCCGCACTTCAGATATTACGCTCAGCGACTGCGGACGTGCCGCAGGTCGCTCTCTCTGAGTCAAGTTGGACGATTCGTGCGCGGGGTTGTACGTTGCTTTTACCAAATGTCTAGACGAATAAACATGACAAGTGGAAGAAGAGTTTTGTGATTTACTTAGAACCGTCGATTCGACGGGGAGAAGAAGTTTACGTTATAATGGAGAATGTTGGGCAGTTTCTCTCGTTCACCCTTACAAGCCCATACTGGAGACCGTAACGGTCACTCACTGGTATCTCCTGCGCGAGGGACTACCCCATATTCCCATACTGGTGACCCCTGACGACTGATAGACAACGCAACAGTATTTTCACCAAGACGCCAATTGAAAACTGCTGTTTTCAAGGATAGTTTTATTTAAATTTTAAGGGATTTTTTTGAAAAAAATCAATAGCATTTTTTTCATCAAGGTACATGAAAGCTGTGGGTCATTTTAATATGCCAGTTTAAACTAGTCAGAAAGAGTTATCAGAGGAGAAGCACGTTTTTTACGTCGAAAACGGCGTAATTTTCTTATTTTTGGACGAAATTCCACGTGTTTGGCGCTTTTTCAAAATGGCAACCATGTCGGTTTCTCTAGAAGAATCCTGAAAATTTTTCTCATAGACTTAGTCTATCATGTTTTCATAGTAAGAGTTTTTTAAATGCTTTCATCCTATTAATGCCACTGTAGGCGAATAGGAAGTGGGTGTTTTCGGAAACTCAATTTTTATCAGTAATTGCCATAATTGGGTGACTCGATTTTAAAGTCCATAGACGAAGCTTCGTCATTTTTTTCGATTTTTCAGTAAAATCGACAAAAAATTATAAAATATCGCTTCGACTCGGGTAACCTTTATTAGGATTAGGGCCAAATAAAATTATTTCCCTAATGAATGTCAATAAACGGTCCTATTTGGTCTGTTAAATATATTCTCAGGACCGTAGGTCAATATTTTATTACTATTATAATATGTTATTTCAGAGAATGCTGATTGTTGTAAATGTATTTGGTAAGTGAGCTCCATTTTGGACGCTGGTTCCCCTTGATTAGCTGATCGCCCGCCGTGGGCAAACACGTGTCCCGCCATAACCGGCATACATTTGGATAGTGGACCTGTGTTGCCACATCACATTAGCATAAATTAGGCCGCCATTTTGATTTGGTGGAGCAGATTATTCACGTGTTCAAAATTATACACGGCCTAGTTTTAAATAATTTTTTTTTTATTATTTATATATTTTCTTTTTCAAAACGGTTGAAAGAGAGGAAATATAAATAAGCAGTTTCGGAAACGAAATTATAGCACTAATTGTGCGAGATTTTAATAAAGTCATAGTATAATTTTTTCACGTTGAGACGCCCCCTGGTGTTTGTCGTTGCTCTAGCCTACTTTTAGCGCCTTATTTGGCACGGAGTAGGTAATAAATATGCTACTGTGAGGCGAGACGCGGCTGCTGTTCACTTTTATATGTACACACCGTTACACACATGCTGACACAGGCACGCAGCCACAAGCTGCAGGCCACACATGTTAGCAGTACCCGATAATACACCATACACACACCCACCACAGACAAAATAAACACAACCGCTACGACGAGGGGTACTGGGATGATTGCTAGTAGTAGTACTTTTCGCCCCCATCTGGGGAGGGTCATTAGGGATCTGTTTCGTCTGTTGGATGCTGTTACGGCGTTGTACGAAAGCACTAGTCTACAGCAATCATCCAAGGGCAGCTGCAGCCTCCTCGTATCTGGCTATAATCTTCGGGCGGATTGCCAGTGGCGTACCCTGGTTCCTCCGCTCAACAGCGGAGCCAATGCAGCACCCGCATCAGTGCTGGCGCTGATGTAGGCCGTGGTAGCCTTAAATAACCGGCAATAGCGTGTTTGACATTAGGTCTCTCACGTGGGATGAATGGAGTTACCCAGAGGGAGTGATCCTTCCTATTGTTACTCTGGGGACTATCCGACCCGAGGATAGCGGAGCTGCGCGAAATGCCACAGAGTTTCATCATTAAATTGTACAGCGAAACTCAAGTCTCCGGCCGTCTGGGCATGTCTGGGGGTATATCCCCTAGACATGCCCAGAACCCCTTATTGGGCGAGCGAAGGAAAACGCTCTCAATAACCCACCATGCCCTATCACCCCCACCCTCACATCATCATCTGTACATCATTCATCTCATCAATTGACTACAACGTTTTTATCGTATTATAATGTCACTTAAAAGACCTTTTGTGCCGAAAAGTGACGTAAAGCAATGATTTACTACTACTACTACGCTACGACGACAGCCGATTTATACGTCAGTCAATGAATCGAAGCGAGCGATTGATTCGGACGTTGGGAAGAATGACTCGGTGATAACCGTGCCATAAATAAAAAAAAAAGTGGAATGTTCATCACATAAATCATTTTTCAGCGAAATGATATACTATATCATCAATCCGCATAGACTACTGTCAGTCACGTTTTAAATATTTTTCTAAAATAAATGTAGCTGTTTTTATTCGCAGTCACATTTAGCCTATCAGTTTGAGAACGAAATTTTCTCATGATAGTTGATTTCTGAAGATTAAATTTGTATAAATACAGAAATATTCGATTTGACAGTTGCGCTATCGCGAAACATTGCAAATATTTGCATGTGTTTTTCGACTTGTGTGAATTTTTTTTTTTTTTTTCCACCCTGGTCGATTTACAATATACTGTTATCTTAGCTTAGCATAGCATGTCATAATTGTATCTGGCATTTTTTATGTACAATTTCGACCTACAGTTTTCACTATACCATTATGTATGTGTGTGAATAAGTGAAAACATTTTATGTAAAATCTAGACCTACAGTTTTTACTAAGTAAATATATACGTGTGTGAACTAGTGCAAAGAAATTATGTGCAACCTCAGCGACGCATTTTCAACTATATCTGCAACCCCTGTTTCTCGCAACATGCGACATAGCATGAACACTTTCTACAGTCTACATTTCTAAGATTCAACATATACAGACATTTTTTCATTTGGTCTAGACGGCAACGTACAACCAATCCGCGCACGGCACGTCAAAAATAGTTAGTATGTGTCAATACGACATACCATTTTAAACACCAATAGGCCAGCTATCTCAAATGCTTCAATAGTTAAATAATTTCAAAACAACATTTCACAATGTCGACACAGCACGATAGTGAAGGCTTCCTGTCTACGCCCCTAGAAGGTGCGGGTGCTCGACGCAAAGATAACTATTATCAGGACAGCGAGGACAATGAGGTTCGATTCTGAGAGGCAGACGAAGAGTAGCAACGTCTTAAAGAAGATTTCGCTCGAATTGCCCGAGCTAGACGAACGAGTCCTTATTCTAGGAGCGATTCATCAAAGAGCCCTTCACCACTAAGAAGGCAGCCTCAGAGACGTTCAACGAACTTGCCTAAGTTTAAAATCACTACGTTTTATGCTACGGACGATGAGCTCTGGTTTAACCAGATAGAAACTGAGTTCGCTCTTCATCAGATCAACGACGATGACGAGAGATATAGCTTAACCTGCGCAGCACTTTCGGGCGAGGTCGCATCAGACGTGAGGGACGTTCTACTTCAGCCTTTCAGATCCCATTAATACGAAAGCCTGAAAGCGATTTTGATTGAGCGACGTGGTTTGACTATACCCGAAAGGGTTAATAAAGTAATCTCGGGTGAAAGGATGGGTACAGACATTCCCTCACGCTTCCTACGGCGTCTACAAAAGACAGCAGGCTTTGGCACGAAAGCCGTTGTGGGGAAGGCAGTCATACGCCAAGCGTTCATCCGGCAGATGCCCGCTTCAATCAGAGCTCATTTGGCAACTCAACCAGACAGTGCCACACTAGAAAGTTTGGCCGTGAAAGTTTGGCCGACCGGGCACTGGCCTCTGAAGCAGACGTCGAAGAGAGTAAGCCGGGGTTTGCGGAAATAAAGGTAGACGAAACCACTAAGCTAGTTAGTTTGCTTGAGGACTTGTCAAGGAGATTTAAAAAGTTAGAAACCGCGAATACATCAGAGAAGAAGAGAAATAAAGGACGTGGACGTGTAAACAACAATTATACTCCTACGCCTACATTTGCTCCCAATGTACAGGCCACAGGTTTTGTTCATAACCAACCTGGTAATTTTAATAATGCACAGGCCACTGAGTTTGTTAACAAACCAAATAATTGTACTAATGCACAGCAAAATATTCGTCCGCACGCTCCGCCGCCGCAAACGCCGCAAAATAATGTCGCACAATCGCCACATAGCCACTGCACAGGTTTGCTACTACCACCAGAATTTCGGTGAAAAGGCGCGCTTGTGCAGTGAACCCTGTTCGTATTATAGCACATTAGGTCAGCGCGAAGTAGCGAATCTTGCGTTATCACACTCTAAGTTATTGTATGTCGCAGACAAGGGACATAAATGTAAGTACTTGATTGACACAGGGGCAGCTGTCAGTGTTTTGCCGAAATCTTGCGCTAACGGGATTTCGGACGCAAATAGTCTCCCCCTGGTGGCAGCGAATGACAGTACTATAAATACTTACGGCAACTGTAAACGCGTCGTCGATGTCGGCTTAAAGCGCGAATATCCGTGGACTTTATAGTAGCAGATGTGAAGCAGCCCATAATCGGAGCTGATTTTTTAATTCACTATAATTTGCTTGTAGACTTGAGAAGCCGATGTCTCCGGGACATGAGAACAGGTCTAGTTATTGCCGCTTCACTGTCATCGATTACACCACTGTCGTTGAACAGAGTAGACACTGTTCAGAATGAGTATACTAAACTTCTCGGTCATTTCCAGGAACTGACTCGCCCTACGACAAAGGGTGAGACCGTTAAACACGGTATAACGCATAAAATAGTCACCAAAGGACACCCAGTGTTTGCGCGCCCACGACGATTGGCACCCGATAAGCTTGTTACCGCAAAACGCGAGTTCGATGAAATGATAAAATTAGGGGGTCATTGAACCTAGCGACAGCAAGTGGTCCTCAGCACTTCACATGGTGCCAAAGAAAAATGGCGATTGGAGACCATGTGGGGGCTACCGCAGTTTAAACGCACAGACTGTACCCGACCGTTATCGGATTCCACATATACAAGATTTCACGCAGCGTTTAGCCGGCTCGAAGATTTTTTCAAAGATCGATTTGGTCAGAGCTTATTACCAAATTCCAGTGGAACCGTCTGATGTACATAAGACTGCCGTTACTACACCTTTTGGCTTATTTAATTTCACTAGAACACCGTTTGGTCTACGAAATTCCGGTCAAACGTTTCAGCGTTTTATAGACCACGTTACACGCGGACTTGATTTTGTTTTTGTATATTTGGATGACCTACTGGTAACCAGCCCAGATCATAAAACGCATAAGAAACATCTACGAATTCTTTTTGCCCGACTAGCCGAATACGAAATAATAATTGGTCCTGAAAAGTGTCAGTTCGGTACAACTGAATTAAGTTTTCTAGGCCATCACGTTTGTGCCGAAGGAATTTCGCCGTTACCCAGCGCCGTTGACACGATTGTAAATTTCGTAAAGCCCGAAAAGCAACGAGCACTGCGTAGATATTTGGGAATGGTAAATTATATCCATCGTTTCATACCGGATTGCGCTGCGAAGTTGACACCACTAAATAATTTACATCCAGCTGCCAACGAAGGCCATACAAGACTGTCACCGAAGTCAAATTTCGATTTGAAGTGGGATAAAAATGCAGAGACAGCATTTTCTGAGTCAAAACAAATATTGGCAAACGCTACTCTTCTGGTACACCCAGATCCCACGGCTCAGATAAACATCACGTGCGACGCTAGTGATGTCGCCGTCGGTGGCGTGTTGCAGCAGTTTTTGAATGGTATGTGGCAGCCACTTTTGTTTTTCAGCAAGAAGCTGAACCCAGCAGAGACACGATACAGCGCGTTCGATCGTGAGCTTTTGGCGATATATGCCACAATTAAACATTTTAGACATAATTTAGAAGGACGAAATTTCTTCGTTAATACCGATCATAAACCGTTGACATTTGTAATGTCATCCGTGACTGAATGCGCGTCCCTACGACAAACATGACATTTAGCTTTCATCGCTGAATTCACCTCCGATATTAGATATGTAAAAGGCGAGACAAATTTCGTCGCTGATGCGCTGTCACGACCATCAGTGTTCGCGATAAATGATAGACCAGTGATAAACTATAAGGAGTTAAGTCTCGACCAAGCTAAAGACGAAGAATTCACGAGATTGTGACACTCGACTACATCCACTATGAATTTCAAACTACTCGAATCGTTCGATAATCAATTGATCTGGTGTGATGTGTCCACGGGACACAACCGGCCGTATCTTACCGCAAAATTTCGCCGAAAAGTTTTTTCAAGTTTACACGGTTTAGGCCACCCATCGCATAGAGCTACAAAACCTTTGATTAATACCCGATTTGTCTGGCATGGCATGAATATCGACATTGCTAGATGGTGTCGTACCTGTAAGGGTTGCCAGACTGCCAAAGTTTCACGTCACAACACCCCAGTTTACGGAAAGTTCACTGAACCTACCGAGCGATTTGATCATGTCCACATCGATATAGTCGGACCTTTACCCTATGCTAATGGCTTTAGATATCTACTGACTTGCGTCGATCGTTTTACACGTTGGCCGGAAGCCATACCTATTGTAGATATTCGGGCCGAAACGGTCGCCGATGCTTTCTTCAGCGGGTGGATAGCACGTTATGGTTCTCCAGCCACTATCACCACTGATAGGGGCGCTCAATTCGAGTCCAAATTGTGGGATAATTTATGTAATCAATTCAGGATTATACGGAATCGTACCACGAGTTATCACCCCCAGTCGAACGACATGGTCGAACGTTTCCACCGTCAATTGAAAGCCGCCATTATGGCGCACGATTCACCGAACCCGTGGACTATTACGTTACCCGCTGTACTCTTAGGAGTTCGTTCCGCAGTTAAAGAGAGATTAGGCAGGTCGGCTGCCGAGATGATATACGGGACAACCCTTAGACTCCCAAGAGAGTTTACGAAACAGTACACCGTCGACGCTAACACTGATTTAGAGAACTATTCGGACAAGCTACGCGTGGCCATGTCGCGTCTCCGTCTATGTCCGCCACGTGACACACAACAACATAACATTTTCCATTACAAGGAAATAGCTACATGCACACATGTATTCTTGCGCCGAATCGCAATTGCGCCGCCTCTGACCGCCCCTTACGACGGACCATACAAGGTCGTCGCGAGGAGTGGCAGAGTCATGAAAATCTTAGTGAAAGGCAAGGTTGAGACGGTCTCTTTAGATCGCGTTAAACCCGCACATCTCGAGTGCGAGTCTACGACAGGTACGAACATACAGCGTACTACACCAAACAAACGACAGAGCTCGAAGACTACCAGGATCTCTAGTAGGAATCCACAGGGTCCACCACCTAGACCTGGTAGTGCGGACACTCAGACGTCCAACAGGACGAGTGTTAAAACGAAAAAGTCGACGGCAGTCAGAAGCAGTAGCAAATTGGCCACGGTCCCACAGCTACTAGATGCTAAAGTCAAATTGCCTAACAAAGACAATACTTATATAGCGCCGCATTCGTGAGCCCCCGGCGTATCCCGCGCTAACGGGAACGGCGGTGGTTTACGAACGTATTCCCGCATACCTTTACATCTACGGGGTAAAACCCCGGGTGCTGCTGACGCCGTAATCGACTCGAATAAAAGCAATCGTTCGAACATCGCTAATCGCGACAAAATTTCGACAGACACAACGGTGCAAAAAACTAGAGTCGGACGAATAATCCAGACTCCTGCCCGGTTCGTGCAGATGGTCCACGCCATAGTGGCGCCTAACGACATCTATGGCGGGCCCAACTGCATGCACCGTATTAATAATGTTTTTAAATTGTAAATGAATGTGCCAGGCCTGGCAATATTGTGTAAAATATGTAAAATGTAAATACATTTTTCAGCAAGTTAATTGCTAAATTATAATGGAAATTTATGTTAAGTAAATGAATCAGTTGGTCGCAGCTGGCAGCATATAAATACGTACATACAGGACAGTTGGTGTTAAGAGGATGGGACATTTTTTATTTATAATGCTGCGACGTCAACCACCCACGCTGTAACCACACACGCTATAATTTTTTAAACTATGCTTAGTTATAAGAGGTTACATATTATTACAGCCCCCGCTACTTGCATGAAACAGTCTCCTACACGTCAGTTGGGTCCTACGTTATCACTAACCCAGGGGTAATGTGGGATCCCTACTTCGTTATTTTATTGCGGCAGTTATCCCCAGATTCCCGGACGCGAGAATCTGCGGACGACTGCCTCGTTTCGGTACTTTGGTGCCGGGCGCAGAGGGCCGAAGCCCATGCGGCCTAGGTACTTTTCCCGCACTTCAGATATTACGCTCAGGGACTGCGGACGTGCCGCAGGTCGCTCTCTCTCTGAGTCAAGTTGGACGTGTCGTGCGCGGGGTTGTACGTTGCTTTTACCAAATGTCTAGACGAATAAACATGACAAGTGGAAGAAGAGTTTTGTGATTTACTTAGAACCGTCGATTCGACGGGGAGAAGAAGTTTACGTTATAATGGAGAATGTTAGGCAGTTTCTCTCGTTCACCCTTACAAGTCCATACTTGAGCCGTAACGGTCACTCACTGGTATCTCCGGCGCGAGGGACTACCCCATATTCCCATAGTTAGACGGCTTCTTAGCTTTGCAGAACAGATTATATACATATATTGCATGTATGTTGCAGATGGAGAAGAGTATGCTTCATATAATCAAACTGTTTCTATTCGTCTCACTACTTTTACAAAAGCTGGAACTTTCTGAAGGTGACATACCTGGACTCGAACCTCGACCTCGAGAGAACGATGGACAATGTAGTAGTCATTATAACTGTGTGAGCTCAGGTCGAGTGGATGAAGGCGTGTTTGAACAAATGTTCAATCCTTATCCCGAAAATGTGACGATGTTCAACTGGAATGATCTGAGGACAAAAGAAATACCAGATACATTTGCCACATTGTTCACTAATCTAGAATATTTAAAGCTGGTCAATTTGGGTGATTTAACCCGTGTACCATCAGGGCTGAGTAATCTGAGCTGTCTATTGGAACTGGATGTCAGTGAATGTAAGCAGCTGACATGTCTGCCAGAAGATCTAGTGGATTGTACACGTCTCAGGAATCTTATGTTCTCTTTCACTAACATATCTGACCTGCCAGAAGCCATCGGCTCCTGTAAGACACTCACCAACATCTGTGGCTCCCACTCTCTGATCACCAGACTACCTGACTCGTTCACGCTCTTAGCTAATCTGGAAGTCCTACAGCTTAGTGGATGTCCTCTTGGGCGGCTACCTGCTGGATTCAGAAGACTACGCAAGCTTCGCAAGCTGGAACTGGCAGGTAAATAATACTTGTTCTTATTTATTTAACCCTTTAACCGCCGGTGTCGCATATTCAGGTTTTTATTTTTTATTAGCACATTTAGTACCACCTTTTAAACATGGTAAAAAATCAGCAATATTTGAAAAAAGTTGACCTCCATTTTGTCAAATCTGAATAATTTTCACTCACTTGAAGTTGTGGATCGCGTCAGCGAGACACAATTTCAAGTGGGTGAAAATTCAGATTGAATAATTTGGCGGTTAAAGGGTTAAACTCAAATAACTTATATAATCGTTGTTAATATTTCTTATGTTAGCACTTCAATCAACGGCTTTAGAGGCTAAATACTTTGGTTAATATAGAATTTTCGGGTTGTGTTGCGGAGACACAATTTCAGTACAACTCTGCTGAAAATGTTTTGTCTTGTTTTCCAGCATTGTAAAAAATGTCATCTGACGCATGAAGCTCAGGGTTGGGTATCTATGCTTTGACGTGCATTTATTTGTCACCGGCCACACGAAAAGGCATGCGAGACATCCCCAAATAGCCATATATCGCTTTCCTTAAAGTCCCCATAAATTATGTGGCTCGTTTTGACATAAACGGCCAATATCCAAGATGGCCGCCAGCGAACGAGCGGTCATTTTTTTTCAAACATTTGCTTGCGGACACGATAACGTGGCAAGTTTTTATGTATCCTGCTCAAATCTGTTTTGCATTACGTGTTGCTAATAATTTTTTTATCGCATTTGTCGTCGTTAATTTTACAAGTTTAATAACTGCGGCGGGATATTGTCGCATGTGCGCTTGTTTTAAATTGATATTATGGATCTTGATCAGTTTCCCGCATACACAGCACCTTGCCGGAAACCAAAAGCGCATCGTCATACAACATTATCTTCTATAGCATTGACGTAATTAAAAAAAAGCAATGGAACACATACGTAATACTCTGTAAAAAAAGAAAAGGCGTAGGTTTATAGTCTGATATCAAGTCTGAATTCGACTTTACATTTCACCACTTGGTCACTGGACCTGTTCACGCGTGTTCCCTTTCAACTCCACGGAGAGCATACAGTCCTGCATTCGAATTTGTTTACTTCAGTGATATACATATTTTTTCTTACAGGCATGGCATGGGTGACTGAATACGACCAAGCTAAAGACGATATCGACACGTACGTCCGCTGGTGTGCTTCTAAAGGAGATGTAAGCATGATTGATTATCATTTTTAACACCATTATTAACCGGATATAACCAAAGCTAGTCATGTCCAGTAAATCCTAATAAAATCAAAACACTGTTTTTTATGAAGTGTATGACAATTGTGTCATTCTATTTTGTCATAGAAGAAGTTGTTGTCACCATTACACCAGATTCAGGAGCGTAGGAATGAATCGTCATATGTACAGCCAGATGCGAAGATGTTCACAGAAATTAACAGCCAACTCTACCTTCTGGTTCCAAGATTAGGAATGGACACTAAAGGTTTGACTTTATAGACTAATCCCTTACAACGCTGAATTATTTTGTATAAACTATGGAAACCAAATGGGTTTTTTCAATTTGAAATCAAAATTAAAACATTAACCGCCGGTGCCGTACATATTCGGGTTTTGATTTTTTATTAGCACATTTAGTACCACCTTTTGAACATGTCAAAGATAAAATGTGACATCAATCAGCAATATTTGAAAACAGTTGACCTCCATTTTGTCAAATCTGAATAATTTTCACTCACTTGAAGTTGTGGATCGCGTCAGCGAGACACAACTTCAAGTGGGTGAAAATTCAGATTAAATAATTTGGCGGTTAAAGGGCTAATGTCTCAGTTACCTCTTTCTGATTCATTTGAATACCTACAGCCCTTATAAATATTTTTTATTTTTTTCAGTGCGGGGACCGTTTTCCTACGTCAGAATCTGACGTTAGATTCTGACGTATGAAGACGGTCCGCGCGCTGAAAACGTTTTTAATCTGTTGTTAGCCGTTCAACCCTTTAAGCCCTCACGATGCATTAAAGCATCATTTCACAACCCTGAAAACAGACTGAATTTCCCTACAATTAGTGGTTTTAAAATCAAAATTGCAATGAAACTGATGTACCAATAAATTGCAATTTTCTTTAATTTTTCACCCACATCAAGTCATCTTCATCCACTACAAGTCGAGATGACAATGGTAAATTCAGGCTTGAAAGGGTTAAATCGCAGTTACTACTGGCCATGAAATGTGTGTTTAAACATCAGGATGAAATGTGTGTTTAAACATCAGGATTTGTAAATGTGTAGTCGTAAATTAAACAAATATCAGTAATTTTAACCCACTAGAAATTGTGGGTCGCGATAGCGAAACACAACTTCAAGTGGGTGATAATTTGAATTATTTTAGTTAGCCCTTTAAGGGTTAAACATTTATCCATCTGGGCTGTCTTGCTCCATCTATTGACCACATCGTGTAATGGATATTTCCGAACACACATTTACACAGAAATCATCAATTCCTAAAAAAAGGGCATTACAAGCATCCATTTGACTTATCATGCTTATTTAACTTTTCAACCACTTGTCTAACTACCGCGATCCACAACCTCAAGTGGTTGAAATTTAAATAAATAAACTTAGCATAAGATAAGGCTTAAGCAAATGATACTGTGTTACAGGTGATGCAAGCAAGGCGCTGGAGGAAATATTTGATTTACCGAGTCTGGTGGAGTTGGACCTTCAGTATCAGGCCCTTACGTCTATACCGGACCAGGTGGGTGGTCAAGACTTGTCCTGCTGTGTGCTCTGCTGAGCGGGGGCTCTAGGGTATTGTGGGGAGCCTCCGTGCCCGAGAGGTAGCGTGCTCGGTCTCAGAAATCTAGGGTTTGAATTTTGCATCCTGTGTCTGGAGGGCATCTCACCATCCTCAGGAGGTTCTCCTGGCCCAATTTAGCCTGTATGTGCATAAAAGTGGACTAAAGCCCGATTCATTTCATTTTTTTGTGCTCTGCTTTTCCATTCGTTCGAAACTGGAACTGTTAATTAACTCAGCTTGAAATCACGAAATTTATCTATATTTAATTAAAGTTGACCGCTTCCATATTTATTTATCCGATTGACTGACTTTCTATCACACAGGCATACTATTTTATCGATTTCGATGATTTTTCATTTGAACTGACACACTGTACATGCAGTATATACTAAATCTAGAGATAATCGTTTAACGGAAATACCATAACACGCCATGAACGAGAGTTGCAATGATAAATATATCACTGAAATTAGGATAAACTAAAGGGATAGCTAAGACAATTTTGTCTTTAATAGGCCTAAGTTATAGGGTGAAAACAAATAATTTTATGTATTTACGTTTTTTTTAGACATGTAGACTTTTTACGTATTATGCAGTGCGCTAGAGCGCTGCTATGTTTAACCCTTTGACTTCCAGGCCGGGGTGCATGCCAGGATCCAGATATACTGGTGTACGAGTTCTATTTCTCGTCATTTGAAGCTGGAATTGCTAACGCAATTTCCAGCTTCAAATGACGAAAAATACATAAATGTAGTATATATTTGACGAGAATTTGTGTCATTTTATGGTTACGTTCATTGACGAATGACGACGGAAATTTCCGTCATGTATGGTAGTGAAAAGGTTAAGTGACATTTTCAGTCCCTTGAATTTCCTGAGGATTGTGGATGGTCTAGTTAATGCTGGGTGACTATCGCGATCCACAATTATTACATATTGATAGTGATGTTATCAAATCAATTATATGTAAAATAAACCAGTATTTTGATGTAAAAAAAGAATTGATTTACAAAAGTATTTCCAAAATACGTTATATTAAATCGAAGGGAAATTTGTGTATTTCCACATTAAGTAGGTTGGCATATTTCAAAGAATAACATATCTTACATAATTATATTTATTCATTTTCCATCCTCATCAACGCTACATAGTTGATCGAATAATTATAACCTTGTTAATTTAATCTTACATTATATATTTAAATACTGTATGCAAATTTCATGAAGAAGAATTCACGGCTGACCCCGCCTATACACAGAGTATGGATTAACAAATTACGGAACGTGATTTATGTTAAACACGTGAGGAAAACACATGAAGAACATATGGCAATTAATATCATTTTATTAAAGTTGACATAACAATTACATACGCAACATTTTGGCTTAAACGGGGGTACTTGGATCCCAAGCCCGACCCCTGCATATCTATGGCGGGATGTGGCTTATCCCGGCACGAGGCAGGCAGGATACAACCACATCCCAGCACGACTGATATACAAGGGTATGACTTGGGGGATCAAGAAATAATTGATATCCAAGCATCCGAAGGTGTTAGTGTTAGTATAGTGGATGGAAGACGGGAGGAGGTGGGTAAACTTTCCTGTAGTCTTGATTTGCGAAGGGGCGACCTCAAGACCCTCTCTCTGAGATGGAGTGACTTTTCGTACAGGGGCCGCCACCTGGTGGCGATCCTTAGATACTGTAGTATCCCGAGGCCAGTATATATTGTTAACAGCAGCTCAGTCGTGAACAAACCTATGTAATGTAGCACATAAATACCATTAAAATAATCATTGCTTTAGAGCTAGAAATAAATTTTGTGTGGCTGATGCACGTTCTGGCCTTTTTTATCTATCTTGCCTCACATAAATAAGTTGTTTTTGTTCCATTTTTCTGTTGTACTTTGTATCGCTGAGAGAGGATGGTTATTATTGTTTGTGACTTTAATAATCAGCCTGATGCAGGAATTTATACAAGTGGTGTCAAAACTCACATTACTTTGTGTAATATAACGCACATTATATTGACACTAAGTGGTCCAAGAAAGTCTGCCTTGCCGAGTTTCCAATAGCCAGTAAGCACAACACACTGTACAAATGTAATACAAATGTTTCGTGCTTACTGTGTACTCAGCGTTAGAAAATAATATTGATAAATACCTTTATTTTACAAATGTCAATGTAACGTGTTGTTTGTGTAGCGTTTGTTTGTTTGACGCGCTTGTTTTACCCATATATAACATTAGATACGAAAATTTAATTTACTGTTCAATTCACCACATGTGTGATGTACTTAGTTAGAAAACTACAATGTTCGTGACGTACAGAATAGCATCAATGCCTATAAATCATCATTGTAGGCCTAAATATAGGCCTATATTAAAATTTTGTCGACGTTTATTTTTTGGTCGGGCATTGATGTTCGCCCACAAAGCTGCCTGTCACTCTTTCCAAATAGTTCTGCTTTGTTACTTGGCAACGCAAAAGTAAAATAATGCGTTTTGTTTGGCAGTTTATTTTCAAGGTGTCAACGCAAAGATCATAGGATGTTAAGCCGTGCTCTTCTGATTTTTTGTTTTATTGAAGCTGCATTGCTGAACCTATTTTCATCTTCAGATGACGACAAAAATTTCTATTGGTGAAAGATAGATACTTAAATTCAATAATTTTAATTTACATGTAGATGTACTGAACATCTACCACGAAATATTGAATCAATTTCAGTTACATTATATTTGTTTTTAAAACATTCTTATACACGGCGTACCAATATCGTTTCCACATCACAAGGGTTAAGTTGCTGTAATCTGATTAGATCATTCTTTGAAATTGTTATTTTTATTTTTTTCAGGTTCAAAGAATGACAGAGCTGCGATCACTGAATCTTAATCACTGTCCATTGCTGGATAGTCTATGTCCAAATCTGGGACATCTTGAGCTGCTACGTGGTAAGTTATCTGCATCTGGGTCAGATAAAGAAAAGCTAGAGTTAGGGTGAGTGGCCCATCTCACTAAGAATCTTAAAATCAAGATTATCCTAACTTTCTTTTATTTTCATTGGAAAAGTTAGGATTTATCCTAACTTTTCAAATGGAAATGAGAGAAAGTTAATCTTTATTTTAATAAACTTAGTCATTTGAGAACCAAGGAGACAAGTTAAAATACATCGTCAACGTTTATTCTTTCCACCACAATCGCCGTGCTGGCCAACATCCATTTAATACTTGCCAGTGAATCGTGCTGCCGCGTGTCAAAATACTAGAACATTAGTTCCCAAACTCCGAGTGTACGAGGTATGCCTATATCGTACACACGATGTAGGCCTATACCCACCCAATTCCGGTTCAATGCCCATTTCTGGGACAATGCCTGTCAATCGTCTACGACACTGGCCCAGCACTATTCCAACACTGGGTCTGCTGTATAATTTGCGTCAGAATTATGCGTGTGACGTTTTCTTCCGTCGCCAGAAAGGCCACTACCCAGATAACACGATACATTATTGGCCCAATACTGGATCACCCGTCTGTGACGCTGGGCCATCATTATTACAACTTTATTCCTTTAAGCTCTAGTCACGAATATAATCGTGAATATATTTTTTCTCAACACTTTTTAAACACCCAACTATTTGACCTAGCGACCTCAAACGCTATATGTGACGTGTTCATAAGGATTGTTTCTCAGAAATGTCAATCGTTTTCCACACACGGCACCCCTCTTTCCCCAAAAATGGGACACACATTTCAGCGGAAAAAACTTAATAGTCTCCTGATCCCCAGCGAGGCCCAAACCAGCAAGCACGACACATCTAGCCAATGTTTGACCAATGTTGGCTACGACGTTGGGCCAGCATTGGTCAAACATTGGCTAGATATGTCGTGTTTGCTGGGAATAATTATATCACCCCCCCCCCTCCTATTGCTTCCTTCTTTACTAATGACACTGCTTATATTTCAGCGCTACACTTGCGCAGCTGCCCCTCCCTTCGTACCCCTCCTCCCGAAGTTGTGAAGAGAGGTACAGACTCGGTGAAGTCCTTTCTGAAGAGGATGTCATGTGGGAGTGTTGAGAACTGGAGAACCAAACTGATGCTCGTCGGTCTGGGAGGCGCTGGGAAAAGCAGGTAAAATCAGGTCTACAAGGATTTTTACACGATTTACATTTTGTTAATACATTGTTTATGTTAACGTTATATCATGTCAAATTTATTACGTGCTTTCGAAGGTATCGTTCTCCTATACCCAGCAAACACAAAACATTTGTATAACATTTGTACAACGTCGGCACAACGGCTTCGACTTTGGTACTATGCAGATGTTTTGTGTTTGCTTGGTAGCTGGTTAGTAGGTTGAACATTCACACCTGTCATCTGGCTGTGTCTGACATTATAATTATATGGATCTGGTAATATTTGCGAAGGCCGGTTGGGCCATCGTCTACAACGCTGGCCCAATAATAAACCGGCATTGATCCCACTTGTCTTGTTTGCTGGGTAGGAATTGATGTTTACACAAGATATGTGTCCTAAGATTGACCACAGCCAGCCATATATCGCCTAAACACGTTCGCTTGTGATAGGCTACACTCAATGCCTCATCAGAAGGTCTATACCGTCCTTAGGGGCTTCCATTAAAATAACAGGGGCTGGAGTTTTTTCTGGAAATAAATGATTTAGACCTTTTTTTGAAGGCTGGAATAAATAAATTTATTGACAAAACTGTCATTTGCTCTGGGATTATTCCGTAGATTAGATAGCTGTGTAGGCAGCCGGCTGAAAGCACCACCAAAAACGCGGCAAACGAAAAAAATCTATCCAGATTTTTAAGGGGGAGGGGGTGTATTTTACTCATAGCCAGCATAGCTGCCATGTGTGTCACGATGATAAATATGTATTTGTACTAATAGGGTAGAGACCACCATGATGTACTCGGTTTTGCTCCTAGATTTGTTGAAAAAATGCACGTGCAGAACAACAGTTAAAATTATATGTTGTTTAAATATTTCACTCACAGTTTCTTATCGTAGTGATAAATGATGTTTCGTATTTAATATTCTCCATCCTTTATAGTTGGAGAGCTATGGAAGCCTGCTTCTTGTTTCAGCTTAATTTGAGCTCTGAGTTATTTTAGACAACGTTTACTTATGGTTATCCCCAACCGCAGGCGTCATGCTTTTTGGTGGGCCTAAAAACTCAAAACCTAGTTGTCAACTTTTATGAAATTTAAAATCACATTCCTAACAGCATGGGAATATGCAAGTGCGTTTTTAAAGATGCTACTAAAATTCAAAATGGACGCCATAGGTCAACTTATAATTGTTTTTGGGCGCAAAAACTGAAAAATGTAAAGCTAGAAATTATTCATAGTTTACCATCACATTCCCGACGATGTAGAGATGTGAAACTTATTTTTTAAGGTTTTGCTAAATTCGAAATGGCCGCCACAAGTCGACTTTTCAATTATTTGTGGGCGCAAAAAAACATCAAAACCTAATTTACGGCGGGGGATGCTACCAGGATTTCAGGCCTCTTGTTATGTATCTAATTAGGATTTCAGGCCACTTGTTATGTATCTGAATAGGACTTCAGGCTTCTTGTTATATATCTAAATGGTGTATGCTGGCACCTGTTCATTTCCAGTTTGCTACGAGCTCTGATGGATGTTGACAATAAGACCACCCCGCTGACTGATGAGGATATCACAGACGGCATCGAGATCAAAGACTGGAAAATAGACGACTATCAGGACGAGACTATAACATTTAGCACGTGGGATTTCGCGGGGCAAACTGTTTACTACAATACACATCAGGTTACTTTTAGCATACTGTGAATTTGAAGAGCAATCTGTTGACCCTTTCAAGCTTGAATTCACCATTGTCATCTTCATCCACTGCAAGTCGGGAATTGCTGTCGCAATTCTCGACTTGCAGTGGATGAAGATGACTTTAGGTGGGTGATATATGAAAAAATGTTGTTATTATAAAAACAGTATCATGCTAGTTTTAGTTCTAAAGCCCTCAGGTTTTCGGAAATTCAGTCATTCTTCAGAGATGGAAGAGGAAATGAAATGAAATGAATCGGGCTTTAAGCCACCCCCCCCCCCCCCCGCCCGATGGAAGAGGAAGCTTTGTTGCATTGTGAGGGTTCAAAAGGTTTCAATTTGAGGCCCGATTTGGGCGATTCGAGCCAGTGAACTAAATAATTCACTGATTTGAGCCCTGCTAGAGTCAATTGATCACGATGCTGGACTGAGGGACTAATTTACACTAGTGGGTGAAGATGATCCATCGTTTTTAGTAAATTACCGACCGATTTCAATCTTACCATCCATCTCGAAAATTTTCGAAAAAAATATTTATAACCAAATTAATCATTATTTCAACTTAAATAATTTATTCCATAGCTGTCAATACGGCTTTAGAAAGAAAGCATCATTCAACCGAATCGGCTGCTATGGAATTAATTGACAGAACAACACAAGATATGGATAGAGGAGAAACTCCTTTTGCTATATTTTTGGACCTCTCTAAAGCCTTTGATACCCTGAATCACACAATACTCTTAAATAAACCAATGATTACGGTATTAAACACTGTCCATTAAAATATCTAGAAAGCTTTCTCTCAAATAGATTACAATATGTAGAACACGACAATATTAAGTCGAAATACATACCAATTACCACAGGAATTGCTCAGGGTTCTATCTTGAGCCCACTATTATTTATTATTTATTTAAACGTCATTTCTTTTTCGAGTATTTTTTAAAAATGTATTGTATACGCAGATGACACTCCAGTATTTGCTATTTTCAGCAACCTCAACAAAAATAATAAATTGAATAAGGAATTAGCAGAAATATGCACTTGGTTGAAAGTAAACAAATTTTCACTTAATTCAGCTAAATCGAAATGCATGATATTCAAAAAACCACAGAAACAAATTAAATTACCAATTGTCAAAATTAGTGGAAAAGAAATTGAATGTGTTGATAATTTTAGCTCTTTAGGGGTGATCATAGACAAGAATCTCACTTAAACTTGTCATTTAAACAAAGTCTCAAATAAAATAGTCAGAAGGTAGGTATAATTAATAAACTAAGATTCACCCTTCCTCAAAATATTCTTATTAATATCTACTACCCTCTAATAATACCACACATTAACTATTGCATTATTTTATGGGGCGGCGAAAACAATTGATTTTCTAAATTACAAAAAAGAGCAGCACGAATTATACGTAAGGAATCGCGCCTGTCGCACACAGATACGATATTTAAAGAATTAAACCTCCTAAAAATAAACAACATATATCGCCTCCAACTATTTAAATGTTACTTTAAATATGAGCTAGTCAGGGCCCATTTTCGAAATTTCTGACTTGGTAAGGCATTTTTTAGTAGAATTTGGCATGCAGTTGTTCTTACACAATTTGGGAACGCTGATTCCAAATCTGCCCCATGCCAAGCTATATTTTGTGTTTTTCTTACTCAAAATTCAAATACAAAATGGCCGCCAAAATTAGTGAAAATGTCACAACTTTACATCACGGCTTGGCTTACAATGAACATAGAAACATTTTTTCGGTGTATTAAAACCCACCTGAGCAAAATACGTGAAGTCCCCTGAATTTCATCTTGTGCGTTTGCCGCTAGAGGACAAAATCCAAAATGGCCGCCACTTCAGGGCAATGTGCCATAACTTTGCTTCCAAATAACGTAGAGATGTGTTTTTGGTGTCTACATATAAGTTTCTCACACCCGTAAACCAATTCAGAGCCGTGATAATATATATAATCAACATTTCACAAAGTTATGGGGAAAATACAAATGTTGCGCCAGGAAAACGACACATCGTAGTCCAGTGTAATAATAATGATTTATTTAATAAAGTCATTATTTTACATTTAGGGGCTTAGGTAAACAAACGTTATATC
Organism: Flabesymbios commensalis; assembly: GCA_964017125.1. Lineage (NCBI taxonomy): Eukaryota > Metazoa > Annelida > Polychaeta > Terebellida > Flabelligeridae > Flabesymbios > Flabesymbios commensalis. Next base: position 20,256,458 of record OZ024917.1, read on the forward strand.
CGGCATGTTGTTAAAATGTTTAGACTATTGACCAAAAATAATTTATTATTGTTGATCATTGTCCGGCACTAGATAACCTGTCGCTCACCATATATCCGTTCTAGGCATATATTTGTACGTGGCCTATGTGATATCCACTTGCATCGTGTTTTTACAGTACCGTAAGGAAGAAAGCAATAATTTAAATGTGTGTTGGCCACGGGTGGCACCCTCCTGCCCAAGCCCTGTACTAGGGTTAAGCAAAACATGAAGTTAATCCATCAAGGTGGTCTGCATAACCATGTCAATAATGACACACATACATGTTCCATTCCTATTGAGACAAGAAGTCGTTGAAATTTAACAATTTATGATTCTAGTAACTAGGTATAATGTGCTGGTTAGAACCTGCATATCATATAAAAATTATGTTTCACAATCGGATTGACAATTTACATAATTATGATAATAGTATCATCCTAATTTTTGATCAGATTAGATACCGTACAAAAGTCTGGTAATACACTGATAACACAGTTTTCAGACATAATTAAACGAATAAAGTCCCAACCATTGGCTCCGAGATCCACACAAAGCCGTAATGTAGGCTACACATATTTCACTCCCCTAACTTGAATGAGATAGATGATATCACCATCAATAACTATGATAAAATACAGTTACACGATATCAGAAATCTGTAATTGGGTGCAGAAGTTGACTTATATATGTTTTTGGGCATATAAGATTGATGGTTGAGGACACGCTAGGGTAATGTTGAAAATACTGACGATGGATTTATTTTATAAATATAGTATGAACATACACCATCTTCAGACGATGTTAGTAACTGACCTAGTCTTGGCAACTATATGCTATAGAGTGTCATGAACAAGTCACCAAAGATTATTGGGTACACTATTGCAACAAAATATGATGCAGAATATGTGGTAATTGGTAATAATACCGTTCGTAGCACGATCAGGATGTCTTTATGAAGATTAACATAAAAAACTTTATAGATGTGGTCATGATATGGTAGAATGTATGAGGAATCAGTAGGTTCTGGTCATGCATGTTTCTAATCAGATATAAGCTCTCACTCTCACATAATATACAATAACCCAACAGGTTCAGTTGTGTCTTGAAGTGGTATGGGAGCGATATGATGAAATCATATGATGGACGTGAAGATATTTAGGTCCCTAATAACTATAATTTGTCTCCTTCAGACTTAGTAGATTAACCCTTTAGGCCCTAACTATGCATTAAAGCATCATTTTACATCCCTGAAAACGGGCTTGATTTTCCTACAACCATGACAACTAGGGGTTTTAGAATTAAAAATTCCATGAAACTGGTTTACCAATACATGACAATTTTTCACCCACTTCAAATCACCTTCATCCACTACAAGCCGAGAATTGCGACAGCAATTCGCGGCTTCTAGTGGATGAAGATGACAATAGTAAACTGGTAAAGGCTTGAAAGGGTTAATTATCATTCATACAGAGTATTTATTACTTATATATTATATTATTTTATAATAAACATTAATCATCTAATAATCTATGCAAGACACATGTATCCTACATCAAAAACATTTTCATGCACACTGCGATGTTATCTCAGATGAATATATAACATATAAAGTACAGAATCAGGGAGGAGGGCAATACAGTTTCAGTTCAATGTTCAAATTAACCACTTTTGGTACATAACAATGCCATTCAACTATTCAATGAACTCTGGTATTTAGGTGTAAAAAATACTGAGGTACATGATGGACCGTTAAATTATTACGGCAATCAAACTGTCAGATACGGACAATGTGGTAGTCGTAGGAACTGATGTAAACTTGCTCGTTCTGCTTTCGAAACGTTCTCATCATAGCAATGCCTAGCTGTGTAAACCTAGAACTGGTGGTGATATTAACCGTACCATTCAACCGTCTCAATGGCTTCCACAACACCACCACATCAATTCTAAAAAAAAGACATTTAAATTATTACATAAACATCCAGAACAAGAACTTAAGCCAATTGGAGTATTTCAATGTATTCTCTTCGTCAATAACCCCTGCCCCAAAAAGTGGATATATTGTTTCCGTTGTATTTTAGCTCTGGCCAGATAACAATATTATAAACATCTATGAGATTGTGGTTGGAGCTTCATTGCTGGACAACTGCAACTAGATCTCGTGTAAAAGCTTCTTGCTCAACCTGAATAACTATCACATTTAGTTTGAATAATTGAGAATTAGGACCACGAGAAAGTAGCCAATGGCGACCTATCAAGGAGTCGCCACATCAATTCCGAAGCTGCACATATATATGATCAATATATTGATGAGGGTGACTATTCTAGCATTAGCATTATGCAAGCTGATGGCATTCATGCGAATCTGAGATATACACAGCAAGCCTATGTAGCTACAGTGATGAAAGTAACACATGCTATTTTTGTGCAATGTCCCCATAGTTAATGTGTTGTTTTTAAATAATCATATTTTTTTGCATTCCCCGTAACTACATGCAACATGGAAGTTGAGTTTTTTGATGCTGTGTAATATTTTTGTATCAGAAAACTATTCAAGCGCAAAACATAATTTCCTACGACATTTAGAAAAATGGTTATAATACTTGCTGTATAATTGGCGGCCATCTTGGATTATTCCCTGAAACTACATGTAATATAGAAGTTATAGGTTATTACTGTATTGTACTAGACTTATTGGTATTAAAAACCTATATATAGCCACCAAAAACAACTTTCTATGACTTTTTGAAAAACGTTATGGTACTTTCTGTATTATTGGCGGCCATCTTGGATTTTTTGCGTGACAGTTGACCAGGTCTTAGAACATGAAATTCCTCAAAACAAAAATGTTATTTTGAACTCAAATGTCAAGTTTGTATGTCCGATGTGCACCCAGACGTGATGTATAATCATGATAATTGAGACTTTATCTGCTATTTTGGCGGCCATTTTGTTTTGCAATTTTGAAAGGGAAAAACTCAAAATAGAGCTTGGCATGGGGCAGATTTGAAATCAGCATATCCGAATTGTGTGAAAACAACCACATGACAAATTCTACTAAGAAATGCCTTACAAACTTTAGGAATGCCTCTTTTTGAAAAATGGGCCCTGACTAAGCATAATTCACTCCCGAAATACTTTGATGTATTTTATTTTAGGCTTAATTTTGAAATCCATGCTCATACTACAAGAAATCAACATAAATTACGCATATCTTTTGTAAAACATTTTGCCAAAGCTTTTGTTCGATATCAATTGCCAAAAATTGTAAATAGCATTTCACGATCAATAACCGATAAAGTACACACTCATAGTTTTAGCGGGGTTTCTACGTTTGTCAAATTAAAATTTATAGACACATACGCTACTGATCGTAATATCAAAAACTGTTATGTGTGCAGTATCAATTTGAGCTAGTGAACTCTGCACTGCGGGGCCAAATGGCAGGATCTGCTTCTTTGTATAGTAGGCAGAACCTGCCTTTTGGCTTTGCACGGCAAAATCAAAGCTTATTTTACCAAATTTATTCTATACAACTACTTATATAGACCATATGTATACTACTCATAATTTCAAAATTGTATATGTTTAGATAGATGTCATCATGGGTGGCCCTTCATGCTACCGACCTTGTGGTCCTAATGGAGATCTCACAAACCTGTAACTTGTTTCACATATCTTATGTTTATTTATTTTCATGTTGAATAAACCCTCCTTCTTCTTCTACACTGGTGGGGTGAAATTGTACAACAGGGGTGTCAAATTAGCACATTGCGAACGCTAACTATTACTACATAAGTGTTATCACAATCTAGCTATCAACCCTTACCACGCTGATTTTTTTTTTGTAAAAACAATGGAGACTAAAGGGTTTTTTCCGTTTCAAATCATTGTTTAACCCTTTGAGCCCTCACGATGCATTAAAGCATCATTTTACATCCCTAAAAACAGACTTGCTTTTCCTACAACCAAGGGTTTTAGAACGAAAATTTCCATGAAACTGGTTTGCCAATTCATGGCAATTTTCTTTATTTTTTAAACCACATCAAATCATCTTCATCCACTACAAGTCGAGAATTGCGACAGCAACTCGCGGCTTGTAGTGGATGAAGATGACAATGGTAAATTCAGGCTTGAAAAGGTTAATGTGGCCTACCCCTTTGAACACCAATCACGACTACAATCCGTTCCTGGGACAAAAATACGATTACATAACTTGTTGGTTAACCCTTTAACCGCCGGTGCCGCATATATTCGAATTTTCATTTATTATTAACACATTAAGTACCACCTTTTAAACATGTTAAAGATAAAATGTGACATTATTCAGCAATATTTGAAAACAGTTGACCTCCATTTTGTCAAATCTGAATAATTTTCACTCACTTAAAGTTGTGGATCGCGTCAGCGAGACACAACTTCAAGTGCGTGAAAATTAAGATTGAATAATTTAGCGGTAAAGGGTTAAAGGGTTAACATTTAATGAAAAATGTAGTCATTATTTTTTTCAGTTTTTTCTTTCATCTCGTGCTGTCTACCTTCTATTGTGGACCACACGGCTCGGGTTCGAGCACGCGGGATTGGATTTCTGGCTGAGCTCTATTCATTGTCACGCCCCACATGCACCGATATTTGTCATTGGAACACACAGTGATCAGGTTATTGTTGTTCTGCAAGCTTTTTATTGTGATTCCGCCTTATGCTGCCCACTCAGAATGAAAATTTCAATATTTCAAGCATGTATCTTTTCCACTTCTTTTGTATTACGGTATTTTTTTAACACATTGAGTAGATGTATACATCAAAAGCTGAGTGAAGCAATACCAGCTAAACTACCTGAACATCGGAAAGTTGTCTATCTGCTATGTGTGTTTCATATCATTATATATATAGTTAGGTTTGGTATTTATATAAAGTGAAAGTGTAATGTTATATTACAAAGCATTAGCAGTAATAAAAATAACCTAAAAAAAATAGTCGTCTTTTTAATATTTGTTGTGGTATACAATGCAATAATACACTACTGGTCCTGCTGATTTATGTATGTCTTAAGAATTTGAACACACAGTTATAGTAATCACTGCTAACTATGTATATATTCACATACATGATTAAAAATAAAAATTCCATTTTGTTTATTATTAGGTATTAAAAGCAGAGCTACCAAAAATAGAACTACAAAAGAAGTATTCTCAAATAAAGGGATTCCATTTTGTCAGCTCAATATCGGGACAGGTATGTGTTTTTGTGACCCCAAACATATCGTCCTCTTGGGTATGAAGGGGTGCACCGGCGACTTGACAAAGTTTTTGGGAAAATCAAAACAAATCTATCTGCAGGAATTGTCAGACGAGAGAGCAGAGCATGGTCGGGACACTTTGCACTGTAGGAAGCTGCTGATAATTGCCAACACGAATCCATGTTTTGTTTTACATTTTACTTTTGTCACATCCAGTTGACCCTTCGACGTTTGCCCAGCATTGTCTTAATGTTATGCAGTTGTTCCGTGTTTGCTGTGCATGAGCCTGACCCCTGTGAATTTGTTTAATTTTTATCAATTTTTGGGAATGAAATTTGTAAATGATCTGTCGCTAATTCATTTAAATTTTCATCAATTATTGGAATGAGATTTGTAAGTGTTCGGTCTCAAATTAAACAAATATGAGTATTTTTCAGCTACTTGAGGTTGTGGATCGCGGTAGCGAAACACAACCTCAAGTGGTTGAAAATTACTCATATCTGTTTAATTTGTGACCAGACATTTACAAATCTCATACCCAACAATTACTCATATTTGTTTAATTTGAGACCAAACAATTACTAATCTCATCGCCGATAAAGATGATTCAATCGGTAAATAAAACGGATTACCCTTTAACCTCCGAATTATTCAATTGTGATTTTCACCCACTTGAAGTTGTGTCTCGCTGACGCGATCCACAGCTTCAAGTGAGTGAAAATTATTCAGATTTGACAAAATGGAGGTCAACTCTTTTCAAATCGTGCTGATTGATGTCACATTATGGCCTTAAAATGCTTAAAAAGCGGTACCGAATGTGGTAATAATTGAGTGAAAAACCCAATATATTCGGCACCGGCGTTTAAAGGGTTAAAAACAACTATTGTCGTGATCAACAGGTGAATAGGGCTGATCCATTTTGCTGCTGTTTGTTGACAGGGTATACCAGAGCTGAGGGAAGCCATCCTACAGACGACAATAAAAGAGAGTTACATGGGAGAACAAGTACCCCAGGTGTATCTAACGTTGGAAAAGAAAATAATGAAGTAATGCAACAATAACATGCATTTCAGTATACACTTTAAAAAATATTTAGAGACGATGCTTTTTAAGCATGTTGCAACTCCATCGGCTTTTTTAAGCAGTATTGTCAGTACCTTTAAATAAAATATTCAATCGCACAAATTACACACAAATTATATTCTCCACACAAAAATGTCCATTTTACTGTTTTTTCTATAAACATTTTTTAATGAATCGTTCTTCTTTGTACTGCGCCTCTGAATAATCAGCACGTTTAAAATTATGGCGCATGAAAAATGCAATATAATAAATAAATAATAAATAGATAAATTTCGACGGCGCTGTGTTGAGATGAAGGCCGACTTTGGAAATTTGAGCGCAATCAAGGCCGTTATCAAATAACCCTTGTAGAGCTCAAATTTCACAAAAGGGGCTTCAATTCATTATATTGTCCCATTAACCCTTGCAACACTGAATTATTCTTGTGTGAGACATGGAGACTAAACGGGTTTTTTCAATTTGAAATCATCATAAATGTCTTCGTTGGCTCTTTCCAACTTATTTAAAAACCTATGTTATGGGTCTACGATCATTAGAAATATTTTTTTTCAGTTTTATGCAGAAACTGTGGCATTTCGCACAGCTCCGCTATCCTCGGGTCGGATAGTCCCCATAGTAACAATATGAGTGGTAACTCCATTCATTCCCCGTGAGAGACCTAATGCCAACACACGCTATTGACGGCTACCACGGCCTACACCGGCGCATGCACTGATGCGGGTGCTGTATTGGCTCCGCTGTTGAGCGGAGGAACCAGGGTATACCACTGACAATCCGCCCGAAGATTATGGCCAGATACGAGGAAGCTGCAGCTGCCCTTGGATGATTGCTGTAAACCAGTGCTTCCGTACAATGCCGTACACAGCATTCAACAGACGGAACAGATCCCTAATGACCCTCCCCGGATGGGGGCGAAAAATACTACTACTAGCAATCATCCCAGTACCCCAGGCTATAGCAAGGCTCAAATGAGAGGGTGTATATGGTCAGTTGTGCAACGCCCTAGCAAACACGGGGCATTCACCAAATGCTGTCTCAATTTTGGGCGCCGTGTTTGCTGGGTCTGCCCAGCTGACCGTTTACACCCTGTTCCCGTGTGTCAGTCTATCTGACAGTGTCATATATTGATAATAACGTGATCTTAACCCTTACAATGCTGAATTAGTTGTGCTCAAACCATTGAGCCCAAAAGGGTTTTTCCACCTTGAAATCATCATAAATGCCTTAATCAGCTCTTTCCGCTTCATTTGAATACCCATGTTATGGGTATACGGCCATTAAAAATCTTTTAATTCTTTCAGTGCGTGGGCCGTCGTTATACCTCAGCATCTGACGTATACAGACGTCAGATTCTGACTTTTAATGACGATCCCCGCGCTGAAAAGGGTAAATTATCCCCAGAACATAAGAAATATACAAAATATATTAGCCCCTGAACCGAAAAGTTATATGGTTGACATGTCCACCACTTGAAGGTGTGTTTCTCTTTTGCGATCGACAACAGATGGGTGACTAGATAGGTAAATAGGAAAAAAACATAATTTGATTGTGAGTCGCAACAAAGGGATTACACTCATGTCATCTACTGGTGGTGTGCATATTATCTTTGGATTCCTCCAGAGCCTTATCTGAGCAATCACGTATAGAAAAAAGAGCACTAAGATGGATCTTGGGTTGTATAGCGTTAATTTATGGGATTTCTACGAATATTTTCAATTTTCTACAATGTGGAACACTATTATTAATTTGTATTACTATGTGGGGTAATTATTATGTGAATCATAATTCATTATCACGTGTATCAACAACGGCTGTATTTATTTGATAGAGAACGACTGAACACAGCAGTAGTGGAATGGAGTAAGACCAAGAAGATGGCGATGGAATGCGGCATCTACGATGACAAAGATGTATGTGGTCTAGACATTGCAGTTCACTGCCTTGATGTTTTGTCTCGAACTTAGGCGTCTTGTCAAGTTAAAAAATAAAAAAATCCGAGAAAAAACTGGGTGGGTGGATCAATCGCCAACTCGAATTTTTTAGTGTTTTTCGGTGTGTTTTTTCGCACATTTTTCAATAACAATTGGATTGGGGGGTGGGTGGATGGCGACCAGCCAATCCGAGTTTTTCATGGATTTTTTACTTTTAATAACTTGACATGAGCCCTTTCCCTGATCGCTGGATATCAAACATCAACATGTAGCAGTGTTTAATGATTTAATATAATCAAATTCAAACATTACTCGCTGCACCAATAATCCTTTCAATGTTATATGTTACTGTTGAAATACTGTTTTTATATGATATTATTTTGTATTTTCTTGTATTGTTCATTGTCGCAGCAAATGGGGGCTTATTATAATTTGCTCTTACTTTTTTCTTTATTACAGATCAGTCGAGCATTACAGTTCCTTCATGATTTGGGAACAGTACAATATTTTGACAACGAGTTTTTGAGTGATCACGTGGTCATTAATCCCCAATGGATTGTAGACGTCATGAAATGTGTGGTTTCTGTAAAAGATTCAAATATCCTGGTAAGATCTTACGAAATGTGTGATTTCTGTAAAATATTCGGCCAGATTCGAGGAGTATTTTTTCAAGTTGATCAATGTTTTCTGCACCCCATATTTCACAACAGTATAGCATTACCGGAATAACAAGTCTATTGTATAATTTGAATCGATAATGATCATGTCACACTGGTAACCTGCAGTAATCAGATAAGGAGTCAATATATTTTTCTAATGACTCTTTCAGCGCGGGGACCGTCTTTATACGTCAGAATATGACGTCTGTAGACGTCAGATACTAACGTATAAAGACGGTCCTCGCACTGGGGGAATTAAAATATTTCTAACGGTTGTAAACCCATAACATAAGTATCCGAATAATCTAACAAAGACATTTATGATGATTTCAAATTTAAAAAAACGTTGGTCTTCATTGTTTTTACAAAAATAATTCACCGTTGTAAGGGATAAGAAGACGACCTCTTACATTTTGCTGTTTTCAGGATGGCAGATTGTACCATGCAGATATTCCGTCAGTTTGGTCCGGTTACCCTCTGAAGCTACATGAATGGCTTCTCAGACTCACTGAGGCGTTTGACCTGACCTTCCCTCTGCAAACAGAACCACTGAACATCGTGCCCTGCCTGCTGCCTCAACACGAACCAGAGGTAGGCTGATATGTAAAGCCAAAATGCAGTACCTGCTTAGCAGTTTCTAAAGGTTAGCAGGCCTCCGATAAATAGGTTCGTGCAAATTTTCTTTTCCTACTTTTTGGGCATTCGTAAATAGTTGTGTGGCGTCACATTGTTTTTTTTTAATTTCTTACGAAGTTGTTTAAAGGGACTGGCCCAGGCTAAAATCATCAAAAAATCGGTGATTTTATTTTGGGTTGTTAATATCACCATATGATGTAAACATGTCCAAAGACTAGAACTGCAAATTTTTATAATTTTTGTGCTGCGCATTCACCAGTTAGGCTAGATATAGAGACGAAATTCCTGATTTCTAATTATTGACAACCATGTCAAAAATAGGAAATACGGGAATTTCGTCTCTATATCTAGCCTAACTGGTAAATGCGCAGCACAAAAATTATAAAAATTTGCAGTTCTAGTCTACGTAGCCTACATGTTTACATCATATGGTCATAATAAGAAACCAAAATAAAATCACCGATTTTTTGATGATTTTAGCCTGGGCCAGTCCCTTTAAGTTGTTGTTTAACTAGTGGCCTGTGTGTTATGAACACTTTACTCACACCCGAATCATCGTACGAATGTCTGCTCCTACGGGGCTCATACAAGCATTGTAAGAGGCCCGTGATAACAAGATGAATCAATGTGGCATGCTTACGATCACTATAGGAATAATGCTGCTAATAATGGTTCTGTACCTATATCATTTAAACACTGGCCACGTATGAACGACGTACCAACGATTTTTGAACCATTTATCATGACCTTCTCAATATGGTCAGGTCTGCAAGTTCATGTCTACGAACGCTTCAAGAAAACCTGTCATCGTGGGGTGGACGTACGACGGCCTTGTGAATACCTTATAAACTGTATAACTGTTTATTCGATAGTGCACTTTGTAACGCTACAGCTAAAATATATCATGATATTGTGTTATTCACACTTGTGGCCAGCATATGGAAGTCTTCTTCTGTTCTTGTTCTTACAGCCAATACTAAGTGTATCGCCTGGCTTTCACATTTCCATCAAGTATAACACAGTTGGTACGTTTCACATGGTCAAGATTACAACAATCACACAATGTGCACTCTCATCAGCACGCAGACCTAGATATCGAGGTTTTCATTCCAACACTCTTTCAAGCAAAAATGAGTTTTTGTTTGGTGATTTGTCCTTTCGTTTATTATATTTTATAAAACTAACTATAAAACACCATTTATTGAATATCAATATAGGCCTATACATGTTTATTTGGGGTGCTAATTGAACGCATAACATGAATCCTGGTTTAATTTATGCGGTCCAGGACTGCATATCATTAACCAGAAGAGCGGTGTGTCAACTCTTTCAGTGAGGGGATAGACTTTGGACGTCAGATTCTAACGTCAAAAGTAAATCCCGGTAAGAAGCAGCAAGTGATTACGCGAAAAGCCAGAAGTCACTGCTGTGTGGCTTTGCACTGCAAAATACATGTCGTGGTGATATTTTTAATTATTGTAGATTAAGTGGCCTGTCTTAGAAGACAATCCTGAATTGAAGGAGACTTTTACAGTTTATAGATTTGCCTATCTACCAGGTGGACTATTCAATAGGGCTCAGGTAATACTGTTTACTCATGATGCCTAGTTTATTAAATAGTTTGATTTTAAATTTCATCGGCTATACATTTAACATGTTCTAAATGTGTAAGTGAAAAATAACAACTATTTTTGCTTTGATGTAACATATTCTTACTGTATTCGATTGTAAAATCATCCCTTGTCTTTTCAACAATATAATTTTAAATTCGTTTGTATGATGATCATTTTAATGGGGGTTTTTCTAGGTTAGATTGTTCCAGTTCACAGACGCAGAGCAGATTTGGAAGCGTGGAACTCTACTCAACAAAAACGGTCATACAGCTTTACTGAAGCAGACAAAGTAAGATGAGATAGATTAAAGCCAGATTATGAAATACTAGCTATTAATTATTTTGTATTATCAGATAGAAAGAATAACAGTAACTCCAATATAATTAATCAGATAACTAGAATAAGTAGTAACACAATACGCTAATAATGTTGCTTCTAGTGAGTGGATGCATTTAATTACCCCCCACCCCCCACACACACACAAAAAAAATCCCATTAGTACACAAAGTAAAATAATCCTGGCTATTGTCCCACCCTTACGGTGGAACTTCGTCAGTGTGTCCGGTGTAAGCGTGATATATACGCTCGCCAATATTTTACCGGATTTAAAAATACTCCCTGTTTTCCATGCGGACTGTTCCATAATAACTCAAGTTACCATAGCCGTTTAAAAAACATAAAGTTTTGTAGGCAAAATACACATTTTAATATTCTACTGATTGCTCAGATATTTTAACCATGCCGGCAACTTCACGGTAGTCTGGACACAGTCGAAGATGAGGGGTGTTCGGTAATGATTGGTATTATCACGGCCACTTTTAACATAGACATTTCGTGCAATCATGATACACTATATTTGTCAACCGATTGCGCTGATTTTTTTTACCATGCATGCAACTGGCTTATAGCCTGGACAAGTTGTTCCCCATAATAATTGCGGTCAAAACAACCATTAGAACTATTTAAAAAATATTGTACTGTATCCCCGCGCATTAACGTGCATGCACTTATATTTGAAGATGTACTTAGTTTTCGAAAAAAAAGTGCATGCACTTATATTCGAACATAAAAAATAAATTTTAAATTCTGCATATTCTTTAAAATCGCAATTATTTCATTTATTCCAATCCAAAGTAAACTAAGCTAACGTTAGTAACCACTGACTGTTACTTTGAAGGTAACTTGCAGGAGTGACTTAATGCAATAGGTGTTGACACAACCTGAACTGTCATATCACACCTTTTTTCCACGATTTACAGCTATCACACCCATGCATACACTAACACTTTGACGGCTTGAACTCTCGGCGCATATCTATATTATGGAACAATTCTTTCTTAATGTCTACCCGTCAATAAATAAAAGTAATCATGTAGTTTGTGCTTACGATTCAACATAATATATATTTTTAAAACTTATGGACATTTTTATACTAGTAATGGTTTATATAAGTCAACACATATCGATATTATTCTCACCTGCAGAGTTACACAGTGGTGCGCGTAGTAGTTTTCGAATATAAGTGCTTGCATGTAGTATTCGGATATAAGTGCATGCACTTATAAAAGAACACAAATATTTTTGGAGACATGTCTAAAACAGTCGATTTTCACTTATACGTGCATGCACGTTTATGTGCGGGGATACGGTAAGTACGATACACATTTTACATTTTCGGGGGACATTTTTCTATTTCAATATCAACTATGGTTAAGCCATCATCAGTGAGTGTGAGATGACTGTGTGGGTGGTGAGACCTTGACCGCATAATGTCCTGTTTTATTTTTTTTCTTTCTGTTATTGTTATTTTCAATAAGGATTAGATGATTGTTCAGGTGGTGGGACCTGGTCCACATTCCCGTTAACTAATACCCGTTGTTACTGTTATATTCAGTGAGCGCGAGATGGTTGTGCTAGTGGTGGGGCCTAGTCCACTAAATGTCATGTTTCGTTTTAACTATTGTTTTTGTTATATTCCGTGAGCGTGAGATGGTTTTGCAAGTGGTGGGACCTCGTCCACAAAATGTCATGTTTTGCTTCAGCTATTGTTTTTGTTATATTCCGTGAGCGTGAGATGGTTTTGCAAGTGGTGGGACCTCGTCCACAAAATGTCATGTTTTGCTTCAGCTATTGTTTTTGTTATATTCCGTGAGCGTGAGATGGTTTTGCAAGTGGTGGGACCTCGTCCACAAAATGTCATGTTTTGCTTCAGCTATTGTTTTTGTTATATCCCATGAGCGTGAGATGGTTTTGCAAGTGGTGGGACCTCGTCCACAAAATGTCATGTTTCGTTTTAACTATTGTTTTTCTTATATTCCATGAACGTGAGATGGTTTTGCAAGTGGTGGGACTGGTCCACAAATTAGCATGTTTCGTTTTAACTCTTGGTATTGTTATATTCAGTGAGCGTGAGATGATTGTGCGAGTTGGAGTGGTGGGACCTCGTCCACAAAATCTAATGTTTCACTTTAACTATTGTTTTTAATATATTCAGTGAGCGTGAGATGATTGTGCGAGTTGTGGGACCTCGTCCACAAAATGTTCTCTTTCTCATACATGAAGTCATAGAGAGTTTGGTGACGGAGTCATTTCAAGGCGTGGAGTATGACTACCTCGTTCCCTGCCCTGACTGCATAGCAGGAGGAGTGAGTACTTAATTTATTGAACAATTATAGATACAGCTTCGAATTGTTTTAATTTTGGATTATCTGTGTTGTTAAACCTCGTTCAATATATGTGAACTGTGTAACCTTAAGACAGATAAAAAACTAAGACATTCCAAAATGTCACAGCAATTATAAAATTATATCTGACAAAACAGCTGTGCAGATCCATTTTAAACGTTCTTGTAAATATACTTATATACCGAGGATTGATATTTAAACTTTGACATCAATGTTTTTAACGGTACAGCATTAAATGTGTATATCATAAAAGCAGTTTGGTGATTTAACATATTGTTTTTAACCCTCATCCTGCTGATCACGACAATAATCGTTTTTAATCTGTTTTATTAGTCGACCAAATCACTGTAATTGGGAGTGAACTGTGTCTAAACATCAAAATTTTCAAATATTTGTGCTCACATTAAACAAATATGAGTAATTTTCAGCCACTTGAAGTTGTGGATCGCGGTAGCGAGACACAACTTCAAGTGGCTGAAAATTGAAATAAATTACCTTAACACGATATGTATTAAATGCAGTCATATTCAATTCTATGCTATGGTTTACATTTCCGTTCCTCTCTATCACTATACAGATATCCAACGAGGCTTCTCTGTTTAAATCTTCACTGGTGAAGAAAGCTGCCCAGTGTAAAGCTCCATTCCTACAGTGCAGGGAACACTTTCACACAGTCTCCATGGGAATACTTCATGGTGAGATCAAAGAAATCATTTAACCCCTTATATAAAGCGCTGAATTATTTTTGTATAAACCATGAAACCCAACGGGTTTTTTTATTTTTGAATCGTCATAATCGTCTTAGTTAGGTCTTTCCGAATACCGAATGGTTGGGATGGAACCTACACAGATCGGTTAAAGATGTTGTATGAAGCCATCTTTGACGAAAATATTGATTTCGGTGATGTGGTTCAAGAGCGGTGTATTAACCCTTTCAGCGCGGGGACCGTCTTTATATGTCAGAATCTGACATATATACAGATAAATACGGCCCCTGCGCTAAAAGAATGTGTCCGTCATACGTCTTTATATATATGCAGAAAGAACAGATGACTTGCTGCTCCATGTTCATTCTGTAAAGCAAATTCCCACATAGTGGCATGGTACAGGGCACCCTGCCTATGCCATGCCAAACGTGCATATCTTGACATTACATTTTAATAAATGATTGACATTCACAATTTATCTCCTGAAAGAAAAGAATACAAACAATTCACAGAAAATGGATATTATACTATTCAGCGTACTTACATTTAAGTTCTAAGAAGGACCCCAAAAAATTATATGATGAAACAATTAAGCAGTTTCTAATCAGGATGTCAGAGATATTAAAAACAGCTTGCAAAATCCTTGCACTGCGAGTCCAATGATCCACCAGCATCGCTGGATTTATTTCCAGGCTTGTAATGACAACGAACTCTCATGCTGGGTCTCATGGTCAGGATTATCTCTTCCTCTCTTTAGTAATGGGATGCCTTTACATCATGATCATAACAGTGATAAATTGTTTTAACTCATATGACATCGGACAGTGAGTTTGCGCCGCTATTACATTTCAGCACACATGTCACTAGACAGTTGGATTGAGTTTACTTTGGTATTTTATTTCACCACACATGCCACTAGACAGTGGAGTTCAGTTTGTGCTATTATTATATTTCAGCACACATGCCACCAGGAAATTAGATTGCTTTTTGCGATTTTATCTTATAGCTCATAATTATGCCACCAGACATCGAGCAAAAACGACACATTGACCCAACACTTGGCTAATGCTGGCCCACCGTCTACGACGCTAGGCCAACATTAGAACAGCATTGGCTCAACGTGTCGTGTGTTCTGGGCAGTGACATTGATTTCCCATTGTTAGTATTTTTCAGCACACACGCCACCAGACAATGACCAGACAATGACATTGATAGTGACATTGTTATTATTTTTAAGCACACATGCCACCAGACAGTGGTGCAGAGTTTGACATCCATCTTGCTGAGAGTGTTAGAGCTTTAGAGGATCTGAGATCTAGCAGTAGTACGGATATCTTCATCAGTTACTGTACAGCCAACTTACCAGGAAGTCATGATGACGATAAACTACATCCAAGAACTGTCAGAGATGACCTAAAGAAATCTGGATACAAATGGTATGTTAACAGAGCCATATGCCTAGGAAAACATTATGGCGTAGATGATTCTTTGAGAGGTCATGAAATGTCAAGTGATTCGGTATTTTGTTTTTTTTAGATTGATATAGTGATTTCGATAAATCTAAAATGTTTATTTTATAAGCATTCAACATTAGTCACACCACATACAGTTCTATCTTTAGCAACCCATTTTGTTAATTTAATTGTATTATTTTAACTACATTTACTGATGCCATACACTTAATTTTTCAGTGAAGAATTATAATGTTCTAGCAGATATGTATCACCCTTTTAAAATGTTTATAGCTGGTATCATGAAGACATGGACAATGTTCCTGTGCACGATGTAGTTATTGCTCTTCAAGATTCAAAGGTTGGTTTGGAACGCTTATCGATTCGATAGTAAGATTTATTTGTTCACTTGTGTACGATTTCGCGCAGTGTGAACACACTGAGCGTAATCCCATCTCCCCCCTTTTCGACAACCTTAAAATTATTATCAGTTTTTCTTATCTGATTGCTATAGATTTGGGTTTCTATGCTTGATTGTGAAATGATATGTTATATATAATGGTTGCCGATAATAAAGGTTCAGATGTTAATTAATGATGTTTTATATGAGTCTTAATTAGAGGTTTTGATCTCGAGGGGTACAGGTCTCCCAATTAACAAATAATCAAACACAAGTTTTTTGTCATAGCAACCATCTCAAGTTTGGATTAGGCATATTATTGCATATTTTTAGAAATGTTTGGTCTTGCATTTTGTCTTGCAAAAGGTCAACAATTAAAATGTCGCATGTCAACCATATCCACCAAGCTATGTGTGTTATCTTATTTAGTGTGTGTTATCAATGCTGTGAGCATAAATAATTATAACCTACCTACATACGTTAACCTACGTCCTCTTCTGGAAGCAGTCCTCTGTGCTTTATACAACGTCTTCGGGATTTTATGTCCCTCCTCAGCAGTGTAAATCTAGCCCAATGGGTGATCAGTCCAAACATGGTCCAATTTTCTCTCAAATTCAAAGACTTTATCCGATACATATTCCGGTAGAGAATTCCACATTTCAACCACTCGGTGACTGAAGTAGTACTGTCGTGTGTTGTGTCTACTTTTATTTGTATAAAGTGAGAGATGGTGACCTCTAGTGTTTACATTATGTGAAAAAGATAATATTTCGGAGCTTGCATCCGAGTCATATTTTCCTGTTGCAATCTTGAAGGTTTCAATGGCATCTGTATGCCAATGACGGTATATTTAGCCTGCGTAATCGGTCTTCATATGTCATATTACCATATGTTTGTAGTTGTTTTGTACCCCCACGCTGGACCCCCTCTAACAGATTAATGTGTTTCCTGAGGTAAGGCTTCCACACAGCATGCGCATATTCTAGATGCGGTCCGTACTAGAGCTTTAAAAAGTAGAGTGAAATTTACTCCATTTAAATGCCTATGCGTTCTCCTGATTGCTCCCATTACTCTATGTGCTTTATTGACTGTTGACTATATATGTTCCGAAAAAGATAAGCGGCTGCCAATTATTAGTCCAAGATCTTTTTTTCTGAAGAGACTCTGTCAAGGTCATGACCCAGTAGTTTGTATTTTGCGTCTTTCCTTTGCGACACGTCATATTACTTCTGGCTCGTCTATGACTCGGCAGAATATAGAATCATCTGCAAAAAATGTATGCAAGTGATTTTGTGGCCTCCGGTAATTGTTGATGTAAACAACAAATAGAACTGGACCTAGAACACTCCCCTGTGGGGTTTCACTTGTGACCGGTCTGTATGATGATATAGCATTATGGAAAACAACCCAGCAAACAAAATACATCAATACAAGGTCGGATCAATGTTGTGCCAGCGTCGTAGACGGTGGACTAACATTGAATCGACATTGCCTTGCTGTGTTGTGTTTGCTGGGAACTCTCTGCCTCCTGCTGCATAGGAACGATCGAACCCAGCTCAGTATTGGGTCTCTTACGCCATAGCCTTCTAGTTTAGCCATCATACGCTCATGTGGAATAGAATCAAAGGCCTTCTGGAAGTTCATATATACCACATCCACTTCCCCGCCTTTATCAAAAACCTTGGTCAATGTGTTGAGCAGATGTAGTAGTTGTAATGATGTAGATCTCCCTGATACAAAGCGGAACTGTTGAGGACTCAATATGTTGTTTTCTCTCAAGTGGAGTACAAACCAGTCTCTGATAAACTCCTCCACAACCTTCCCCACCACTGAAGTTAAGCTAACTGGGCGATAATTCCCAGGGTCTTGTCGGTTACCCTTTTTGTAGAGTGCTGATACATGGGCCTGCTTCCAATCTCCTGGTAATGTCATGGAGGCCAGAGATTTTTTCTTATATGATTTCCAGAGGTTTTGATAGAGCACTACTTAGATGTTTCAACTATTATATACAAGCAAGCTTTTGTGGGATCCAGGGCTCTTAGTTTATTTTGTTATTTCTTCACAGGTCATGTCGCCCGGATCAGAGGTACAAATATATCAGGTGCACTTGGTTTATTTATTGGGCCTATTGGCTCGGATGTAAATACTGCACTAAACTGCTGCGATACTACGTCTGCTTTGTCTTCATCGAAACAAGCTAATGTTGTAAAATCTTTTTTATTTAAATCAGCTATACCTGATTTGTTTTTCATCACCATGTCTGGCCGTGCGGCCGTGTTTCGTTTCCGGACGATCTCTGAAACCGTTAGCCAGATTGCTTTCATATTGCATACACACATCCCTTAGGGGTGTAGATGTGCCTTTTGGGGGTTTTGACCTGACCTTTGATTTTGAGGCGATTATCGACTTTAATTGATTGCGAATAATAAGTTCAGTTTCCGCACGATATCTCGCAAAGCGTTTCCTATATTGTTTTCATACTGCACACACAAATCCCTCAGGGGGTGTAAATGTGCCTTTTGGGGGTTATGACCTTTGACCTAATTTTTTACCTTTGATTTAGAGGCGATTATTGACTTCAATTGATTGCGGATGATAAGTTCAGTTTCCGGACGATATCTCACGAAGCGTTTCCTGGATTGTTTTCATACTGCACACACACATCCTCAGGGGATGTAGATGAGCCTTTTGGGTGTTATAACCTTTGACCTAATTGTTGACCTTCAATTTTGAAGCCATTATTGACTCAATTGATTTTGGATGCTAGGTTCAGTTTCCGGATGATATCTCGGAAAGCCTTTGCTTGATTGTTTTCATATTGCATACACATATCCCTCAGGGGGTGAACATGTGCCTTTTGAGGGTTGTGACCTTTAACCTAATTTTCTTACGTTTGATTTTGAGGCCATTAATGACTTTAATTAATGGCAGAAGATAAGTTCGTTTTCCGGATGATAGCTCGGAAAGCGATTGCTGGATTCATATTGCCACACACATCCCTTAGGGGTGTAGATGTGTTTTTTTGGGGGTTTGTGACCTTTGACCTATTTTTTAACCTTTGACTTTGAGGCCATTATTGACTTTAATTAATGACGGGGGATATCGTTAGCGTCAGCGCTCTTGTTTTAATTTTGATTGAGAATAACGCCCAAACTTCTTTGGGTTGGGAAATTTGGGTTGGTTTTCGAAGTTTTTGCAAGATCGCTTTCAAATTTCTTCTTTGCTCTACTTACTAAGTTTGCTGCTTTATAACGTAACTTGGTATATTCTCTCCACTTGTTTGTGGTCTTATGCTGAGATGCATTTGGAGTCCTGTGTTCCATGTAAAGTTGATAGGCTCGGTTTTTCTTTCTGATAGCCTTCCTGCTGAGGGGTACTCTGTGTCTGTTATTTGCTCGTGACACATCCACTAGCGGTGCTTCGTCTACAGCTCCTGGATTATCTTTATCAGTATATTATATTGTCCATCTACATTCTGGGGACATGCTTTGAATAATTCCTCCCAGTCGATGCTGTTCGACTGTGCCTCCATTTTCACGTACTCCCCCTTATTGTAGCGCTTCGCTTTCGCTTTTGAAGGTTCAAAGTAACACTTGTAGGTATATATAAGCACTGCGTAGTCACTTTTGTCTAGGGGGGTGGCCTGCTGAGCTAGTTTTGTGATCATGTGTTCTTCGTTGGTGAATATCAGGTTTAATGTGCTTGGTTGGTCTCCTGATCTTCCCCTTGTGGGTTTACGTACATGCTGTTATAAATAACGATCTCTAATTGTCACCAAAAATGCTAAGCTCTGTTGGTTTTTACCTTGCAGTGAGTATGTGCTCCAGTCAATAGATTTATAATTAAAGTCTCCACAAATCAACAAATGAGTAACTACTCCAGTACAGTGGTTCCTAATATAATTATTTATTCTAAAATCATTTTCAAAGTCACTGTTAGGGCTCTTGTATATACATCCAAATGAAAGACATTAAGTATTGTGCGTGAGTGGGTGAGTGAGTGAGTGAGTGAGTGAGTGAGTGAGTGAGTGAGTGAGTGAGTGAGTGAGTGAGTGAGTGAGTGAGTGAGTGAGTGAGTGAGTGAGTGAGTGAGTGAGTGAGTGAGTGAGTGAGTGAGTGAATTTATTCCATTCACAATTTTGTTTTTTGCTGGGAAATTCGGAGAGAAACCAACGCTTCGACAACTGTTGTAGTGTCACCGTCTTCGATATATAGTGTTATATAACAATTTCTCGATAATTTGTCATCTACACTACTCTCCACAAGAAATATTATAATATCGATCACTGTAATGTTTGGTTACAAACACATGTCAAATGAAGCACATATGAACAATGCTAAATTTGCATTTGTTTTTCTATCAAAACCTGTGAAAGTCATTTTCATTATTGACAAATAAAGTATCAAGTCATATTTTATGGGTGATAGGGCATTCAAATCTATTAAATTTAAATTAGTAATTTCTGATTGGAAATACCGAGAAACAAAAATGATTTGGCATTGCTTTGATAATTGATGTTCGCCTGCAGGTGATGGTTGTGCTGCTGTCAGACGAGTATGAGAAAGATGAGAAATGCCGGGACATCTTCTTACATGCTAAATCTATTCTGAAGAAACCTGTGGTCATCATAGTGGTTGGCAAAAAAATGAATTGGCAAAAAACACAGCTGGGTTATGAAATCGGCCCATCTGAGGTATACATGAAATACCATATTTGACGTAAACATGTTTTTAAGCTGGGTTGGGCACTTAGTTGTAAATTTTCTCTTATTTATAATAATAATAAAATGATTCATCAGTTAGTAACTAGTCCTTTATAAACGTTGCAGATTGCCGGGTGAATATACAATTTAAGGGTCATTTAGTGTCTTTTGGCTATTCTGAGCAAATTTATGTATTGTGTGGGTCCAATTTTTTTAAATATTGCCTTATGGGCAATACTATAAACTGAGAAAAAAAACTCAATATCTCTGACGAATATTTTTTTATTCAACATGCAATGTGCTAAAATAAACGAATTTGTACACAAATGCAATGTCTCCCAATATCTAACACCTGAAACATAGACTGTTTTAACATGGAAGATCTCTTGGAAATAACTTAACCCCGAGTTATTTTGTAGCGCAATTGTTATGTTCAACGGAATTTATTCATATACAGACATGAACTCAATATAAAAAGTTGCCAAGAATACATTTACTGAGGCTTTTTAGTTGTCTCATGCAAACCGGTCAACTCAGCAACGCCAGTGTTATCTAAACTCCTCAAATTGTGGTGTGATACCATTCAATTACTTTGATATATGCAGAGACAGCTGCAAAGTCCCGATATTTTGAGGTAGGTGAAATATTTGTAAACATTCAATCTGAACTGCTATTTTATTTACCGCATTGGTGAGCAATGATACATCTATTTTAAATACATTAAAGATCGTTTTATGTTGTCCGTATTCAACACAGCAACATTATTATTTCGATCAACTCAGCAACGTTTATCAGTTGATCACTCAACTCAGAAACGTTGCTGAGTTGACCAAATTCAGTTTTCTGTTTTACTAATGTAATTAAGACTAAAAATGTAACTCTATAAATGTAAAATGCAATTAAAAAATATGTTTTTAATTAAATTAGACTGAGTGAGTATTCGCTTATGTAGACATTTTTACAACAATGAAAAAACGTTTCTGAGTTGAAAACAAAAACGTTGCTGAGTATACTGAATTCTGCTTTCTGTCCCCCTTATTGTAATTGAAACTGAAATTTTAACTCCGTCGATGTAAAATGCAGTTAAAAAGAAGCTGCTTTTGATTGAATTAGAGTGAGAGAGAATTTTAGAAGTTGTTTACATAAATAAAACTACAAATAACACCTAGTTAAATTCCTAAATCAAATTTACCCTCATTATATTGGCATGTATGCATTGTACAATGGCCTTCGAAATACATTTTTAAGTTAAGCTTGTTATGTTCCAATTTCTTTTTTGTTTTTATAATGATGAACCAATTTTATTTCAGAAAATGGGGCTGAAGTGTTTAGAGATCTCGTAGATGCGCCTAAAACATGACTTTTAAGGGCAATTATCGTGCTTTGTCAACTCAGAAACGATAATGTCAACTCAGCAACTATATAATTTCACAATAAAATCACTGTTCTGTCTTAGCAATTTTTATTTCGAAAAGTGTTATAAAAACTAACATATCACTAAACTATCATACAAAGCTAATTATGCTCTTTAAAATTTGAAAATGATCAAATATATATATATATAACTCGTTGCTGAGTTGACATTTTATTTTTACGGTCCTTCACAAAAACACATTTTTTTTAGATTAAGCTCAGATATTTAAAATGTGTATCACATAGACCCTACCCTCAATATCTGACCCTAGTATATATAATTTGAAACGACTTTTTTTTCAAAAATACAGATTGAAAGAAATTGTATATTCACCCCGCACCGTATAAATAATTGTTTTCACCAGTGGGAATGGTAACTACATGTACACCCCATATGTTCAAAATATATTTTTGTGTTACTATGATTTGATTTTATTGCTTAATCCATACACTCATTTTAAATCTAATTTTTTTAGTAATTATATTACATTATGTTGAGTTGAAAACATCTCCATCTATCTAGCTCGTAAAAATTGTATAGTGTATTCGAAACATGACTTATTTGCACAACGTTAAAAGGCAATACACACATACGAGTCTTTATCATTTTATTGATTATTTAAGCGCGGCGAAGTCAATTTAAATACTTTTAGAATTACAAATTGCTGTAGTACATAGTACACAGTACTGCATGTAGATCTAAGAAACACAAGTTTGCGGTTCAGCTCTTAAACGTGTACATTGTGTCAGAGATTCTAGCGTTAAATAAATAGTAAACAAAAGGATTACAGTGTTCAATTAATGTCTCCAATTACAGATATTTATTTCGATGAAAAATATGGGTCAGTACAAGAAAAAGTTCTCAACGTTGGCTGAAACCATTACCCAGAAAATGTCAGTTCTGCCAAAGGTACGCAATAGTACATTTATCTCATAGGCATATTTTTTTTCTGGTGATAAAAACAATAAGGCAGTTTTAATTTTAATGTCATATCTTACCAAAAAAAGCTTTTTAGACATCAGTAAACTATTTTCTGTATGAGCATGTAGAAGAACAGAGCATGTGTCAACAGTTGCAATTGTTTTTAAATATTTTTTGTCTTGATGATTTTTTTTTTAAAGAAACATCAAATTTGGTTACCTCATATATATTGAATGACTTGTTATTCTGGTAAGTACAGTGTGTTACTTAAAATCACCCTGGAAGTACACTATGTAATGCTATATTGCTGCGGATGATTGTCACCCTTGTTTGTTTGTTATTGTTGGACAATTGCATTATGATGTGCTGTTTATTGCTGTCTATCACAAGGCTGCGGTGTTTATTGCTGTCTATCATACAATTCTGTGATGTTTGAGACTAAATCCCAAACAATTTAATTTGCAAAGGCTGCGTATTCACACGGGATTGTGTCTTTTTTCGCTATATCTCAGCATTTCCACGCCAACCGCCATGACGGACATCTTATTGCCTGGCCATCTACCTAGTGGCAGCACACAGCGCTGGACTCCTGATGCTACATTCTACATTTCAGCTATATTTCTGTTTTATAACATTGGGCCTAGTCGGCAGCACGTTATGGAGCCGAGTCTATAACATCGGTGGGGGTCCCACTGCTACATCCTACACAGATGTGCAACCACAGTACATTTTCAGTATTGTACACTACTGCTGGGGCCTCACATGTGTAACAGAGCATCCTTTTCCAGTTATATTTGATTTATTATACCATGTTGTGCTGTTTACAGTTCGTCAATGCTGTGTTGTTTATTGCTGTATATAATACTATGATGTGCTGCTTACTGTTGGTATATTTACACGAAGATGTGCTTCTTACTATTCGTATATTATGTTATAATGTTATTTTATACCACACTTGCTTAGGCTCATCATCATCCTGAGTGTTTTGTCAGTTATTGCTGGTCTAACTCTCAGAGAGCTGTGAATTTGGACACACGTGTTGTACCTGGAGCGATAGGATGGGGAGATCCCAGAGTGATCAAAGATACGCTGGAAGAAGCGGGCATCACATGCTGGCTGGATATAGAACAAGCTGGAAAGGTAAGCATTACAACACAAACTGCAAATTATTAAAAGTGGGCGTCACAAGTTGGCTGGATATAGGAAATGCCAAGCTGTCGCATGTCGAAGACTAGCTAAAAAGAGATTAAAGGGACAAGCCCGAGTGCTGCAAACCTAAAAAGTGTGTTTTATTATAAAGTGAATTATATGGTTGCAGATGCTTGAGTCATGTTCTACATGTATATTATAAACAGAAAATATCAGAACTCATCAGTTCCCATGTGGTCCACGGATTAAAATCACCGGCATAAAAATGAATATCCAATTAATATTTTCAAGATATGTTGAGATAGCTAAATTGATAAAGACCAATTGTGAAGATGTTGTACGTGAGATGACTTCAACACTGGATCGATTTGGAGTCAATCAAACAATCAAAATCAATCAATCTTTCAATAAAACATAATTATATAGCACCTAAATCCTCAGCTGGCCCCCTGGCTGCTAAGTTTTGTTGGGTGCATCAGAAGGTTCTTGTACTAGAAAATATTATACCTATAAAATACTTCACTACCATATGGCAATATCTGTTTTTTTTCAAATTTCAGAGAGGTCTTTTCGAAGATATATCTGTGGGAATAAAACAATGTGATGTCGTGGTCGCCTGTGTATCAAAGGAGGTAAGTGTCATTGTTTCACCCTAATTACGTTGATGTCACGCCGATAAGAGTGTGTACTGTTGAGGCTTTATACATGATATCTGACATATTGAGGTTATGTTAGGAACACGAACAATTTCATTTACAAAGTCTGCGTATTTTCAGAGAATTTGGTCTTTTTTATTTTGTTGTATCTCAACATTGCTACACCAACCGTCATAACGGACATCTTGTCACCTGGCCACCCGCCTAGTGGCAGCACACAGCAGTATACAATTACCAATGTGCGGATTTATAAAGGATATCTGACAGGTTAAGTTTATGGGGTTTTTCGCATTAAATAGGTGTCAGAATGAGATAGCTGCTGATTTTGTTTCTTTTTATTTGAATTTATCCACTGATCAATGAAATGAATATGTGTTTTTGTTGCGTAAAAATATTAGGTCGAATGTAATTGTGGATATTATTTATGTAAATATTTCCAATTGACATTACAAATGTAGTTGACTAATAAAATGTATACATCACCAGAATAACTGTTGGTTTGAGATCGTCTTTGACAATTAAAGTTGAAAAAACGTTTCAAATGTTTCTCAGTTTGTGATATTTTGATTCCTTGACCCTCTAAACATACGAATCCATATATTACACTTACGATTTTCATAGTTATTGGTGAATAAATGTTATTTTTAGCATCATAATTAGTGTATATCGCGGCCATTTTGAATTTCGTTCTTTGACGAAAAAGGATACAAGAAAAGCATTGTCAGCCACCCAGGCATTGTTCTTTGACAATTTCCTAACATATTTCTGAAGTTAATTTGCTTGTGACGAAGATATGCCATGACTTCATTTTATCATCACATTATGTACCCCTGACTGGCAGACTAGGATACTTTGCACTGTGGGGACAGCTACTGGTTTCGGCGGGGTTCGGCAGGGATCGGCATCTGACGAGAGGCCGCCCCCTGACGGACACCGCCGACGCTAACCCTCGCGGTCTGTCCCGCTCGACTCATACACTTGCAATCTACCCAGGGGGCAGGGCGGACCTGTCGTCCACCTGCTCCCCGCGGAGCCAGCCATGAGGTCCGAGCCGTCGCGTCCATCTGTTCCATCTGTTGAGTGCATATTTTGATGTCTAGACTATAAAAAAGAAACAAGGAGTCAAACAAAGAAGTTATAGTTATTTATCCACCGTCGCCCAGACGGTAGAGCAAATTAGCGCTGGATTTACCAGTAGGCTATATAGGTCATTAGCCTAGGACCCACCACATTTGGGGGGCCCACTGAAACCTTTTTTTCACGCGCACGTTCAATGCGACATGCTTATTCTCTCACGTATATATAACTGTATCAATAATTTTATTGTAGTTTTGGGGGGTCATAATCTGTATCATAGTGATACAGCAACTGGCCCCTGTGATATAATGACAATTTTCATGAAATTCATGTTTTCCTGATGCTTTTGACATAAACAGCATCTGGCAAGGGGCCTTAATTCCTATTCTGTACCGATCGGTGAATAACTGGTTGGGGGCCCCTGTGTTTTACTGTTCAATGATGATAATTTTCATGAAATTCACATTTTACTTTCTGTCCCGATTGTTGAATAATTGGTTGTGCCCCTGTCCTTCATGGGACCACTATTCAATCTCCAGGGGAGGGGGGGTGGAGTTTTTTTTAAAATAATTATTTTGAGATAGATTTTTCAGCAAATAAATAATTGTCCGAGAAACATGCTGCAAATAAATTTTCAATGGCCCACAAAAAATGAAGCTTAATTTTGTTAAGCCTCGCCTTGCTCGTTTTCTTAACCCCTACATCAATACTAAGCCTAGTTTGGGATCCAACTTTGTACACTAGAAAAAGACAATTTTAAGATAATGAAATAAGTAAAATATTGCATACAAAAATTGCAATAACTGGTAACATTCAATCTTCATTGTGAATGGTGTTACTGGGCCTGTAATCCTGTAGCCTTGTTGCCTATGCCAATAAGTACCTTACTAAGCCTGGTACATTTGGAGGTTTAGTAAACATGGTATTAGCAACAATGCAGCAATAAAAATCTTTTTTTAATAAAAGTTTTTGTATTATGTCATAATCAGGTACCGGGTATAAATCAATGATTTAAAAAAATAAAGGATAAATCTATATGGTGACAGTGACTGTCATGTTATCAAACTCTGCGTCAGTGCATGTTACGTTTCATGGAATAGACACAAAATCCAATTTTAATAGAATGCAGATTGACCCTCTTAATTCATCAGAATTAATCTCCAGTAATCTGGGGTCTGGGGGCCTGAAGTGGCCACCAGACCCGCTGCCTATTGGGGCCCAATAGTTATTTTGGCCTAGGGCCCTCACACACCTAAATCCGGCGCTGGAGCAAATGGAATGATAGAGAACAGAAGAGTCTATATTGCCATATTGGTGCCCCCTTCAGTTCCCATATAGCCATATATCTTGCCATGCTTTTATTATGATTACAGTATGCTGCATCCAAGAACTGTATGATGGAGCTGAGGTTCGCGGCATGTGTCATGGAGAGACCTGTAGTGTTTGCCATTATGGGAACTTCAGAGGATTGGAAATGGACGGAAGTAAGTTTATAATATACCAAACATTGGATATAGCATATGTACAAGTTTACTTCGGATCATACCAGGGACAAAGCCTAAATTTTGCATCACTGAATGCTACACCCTTAAAGGGACTGCATATGTTGACATGTCAATTTTGAAAAATAAATTTATATAAAGTTATACAGCCGAGTGTGACCTTTTACACTGAGACTACGGAGCTGCTGACGTCATTAACTGCCGCTCATTAATATTCATGCTATCATCACCCCTCTCTCGAGTACATGTCTGGCATGCACATGTTGCCAAAGCTTTACGAGGGTGTATATTTGCCTGGCTAATATGTGGTGTGGTGGCCTGTTAAAAGATACATTTTTGCAGCGCATAGAAAAGGTGTTGCCTTTTGTAAATAGCAAAGCTATTAATAGAAGATGCTGACACAAGATTCAAATGGACAAGGATCCTGCAGTTCAAATAGAATCACGGCAAAATCTACAATTCAAGTCTAATACTTTAAGAAAGTCTAGTAAAAACCAACTTACTTTAAAGTTTATTGTCACAAAGTGCCACTGTTTGAGATCAGTGGTAGTTTAACTCCATAAACGAGCACGTCATCCGTCCACAAGGGCGTGACAGAAGTATGTTCATACCACTGTAGGGGCTGTACTATCCTTCCAGACTGGGGTCGTACAGAAGCAAGCAGTCCTTTAAGTGTGCTGGGAGGCAGCACTGTTTCTGTGAGCCAGCTTCTAGATGTGCTTTGTGTTTTGCTACTGGTCGCAGCGTCAATCATACAGTTGGTCTTTTATCAACATTTGGGTGACCAGTTCGCTGACAGCCTGTTGGTTGCGAACCATCTGTATCTGTCGTAGCATGCCACAGAGGTCGTTGCTCAGTTATGTGAATATGCTTTTAACATCTTTTATTAAAATGTTTATGTGGTATCTTTTTATCTGAATTTCTACAGATGTATGAACAATAGCTACTGTGAACTGGTCTATTCAATTGTACTTCCTGCATTTTGCTGTCTGTTGCTGTACCAAACAACAAATTAATGGCGAAACCAATGCCGTTTACCACTCCTCGTCTGCTCCGTTGTGTGTCCCACCATGATATGGGGATAATGATGGATTTTTTGCGATTTGTAGTCGTGACAGGGCTATTTGTGATCCAATTCTGGGTGCCTCTTATCTTATAATGTCTATTGTTTGCATTATGTCTTGGAGCAGGTCTGCTGGAAATTCTGGTTTTGTTATTGTTATAAAGGTAGTTATTTCGATTACTGTTGTCTCCTCATCCACCTAGATTTAAATTCAATCTGCTAGCTTGGTGGCCCAAGTTGTGTGACCAAGCACAATGCTGATAAGTAAACATAGCGTAGACATGCAACACGTCCTCTCTTTGCTTCGTTTCTCCATCCCTCAAAGTTGTGCTGGGTATATGTCTGTCTAAGTCGTTTTGAGCGCGTGTTCACTGGTATCCATGTGAGTGTGTCTCTGCAATGTGGGCCACGCTTCTGCCGACGGTCCCTTATCAGTCCCGGGGATTGGGGTTGGACCATGAGGGAGGGAGGGGGTGTTTGGCTGGGTGGTTTTGCCCAGGCAAACATATCATTTGCCGGCGCTGGTTCAGCCATGGTGGTAGGTGGGTGGGAGGAGGGTAGCCGGTCGATGATGACATTCGCCAGTGTCTCCTCGGGAGTGTCTGGTGAGGGGGGGGGGGGTCAATTTCACGGCGGAAGGGGCGGTCTTCTGCGGGCAGGGCTGGTGTATCATCTACTGGGCCCTTCTCTACACTGGTTTCTGCTTCTGATAACATGTCCCAATCTACACCCTCTGGTACCCATCTTAGCTCGGAGGGCAGGTGCCTAATCCAATAAGCGAGGTGTTTTCACCTAATGACTCACCGGGCGCTTCATCTAGGTTTGAAAGTTACAGGCAGGCCTGGCTTGCCCAATCACAGGCGTATGTATAGAATTTGTGGGTCTTATTGGTCTGGGAGTAGGCTAGAATATCATTAGACTGTAGAGCTTTCTTGAGAACTTCGAACGTCATTTGTTCGGCCAATGACCACTCCCATGTCACTCCTTTATGGGTCAGGGCAATTAGAGGGGCAGCTATTTTAGCATAGTCTGGGATAGTTTGGCGGTATTACCCCTACCTCCCTACCTCGGTGACTGATATGGGTGCTGTCATGGTGGCCATGGCTCTTGTTTTCTTTGGATCACTTGTGATGCCGTTCATGCCAACGATTTATCTCAATAGCTTGACTGTAGTGTAGGCTATCTTGCACTGGTTTCACCCTTAAGCCCGCGTGTCGTAGTCTATTCATGCCGAGCTCAAGGTGATGTGCATGTTCTTCTGCATTTCTGCTGTAGATGCTAATGTCATCGATGTAGAAGAAACAGCACACACCGATAAATCCATGTAGCACTCTGTCCATAGTTCTTTGAAAAATTACTGGGGCATTTGCCAGGCCGCACAGCATCTGTTTGAATTCAAATAGTCCTCTATGGCAAGTCAATGCTGTTTTGTGGCAGTCTTTAGGGGTTATTGGAATTTGCCAGTAGCCACGTTTGAGATCGAGGGCTGAAAACATCTGGGCCCCACCTAGCTGATATATCTTGTATCAGGAGTAGGGTTGTCATTACAGAACTGGTAAGACCCATCTTTTTTGGGGATCAGTTTCACCGATGCTGCCCACGGTGAAGTGAATTCCTGTATGACACAACGACTCTCAGCATTTCGTCAACCACTTCACGTTTGGGCAGTGGCGTTCTGTAGGCCCTCTGTGTATTGGCTTGTGACCGCTGACATTGACCTTTAATGGGATGAGGTTACAGTGGCCAAGGTTTGAGAGGTCCTCATCAAAGACTTTGTCTATACAGGGACGTCGTAGACTGACGCCATTTATGGGAGGGAATCTGACTAGGGAGTAATTTGACAGGACTTACCAAACCACGTCATTTCCCTCCTGCAGTAGTCAATCTTTCCCTGTCCTTCGGAGATGGTATCAGTGCCTAACAGTAGTTCGTGAGGGAAGTTCTTCGCCACTAGGACTTTTATTGTTTCAGTGTCTGTCAAGTCGAGCCCCGTCTTACCGATGACTGGAAGGGGGCGTAGTAGTGAAGATTGTCCTTATTTAACACATGCTTTTGTCTTCGTTGGCGGCTTTATGGCCGGCTCTTGTGGCCGGCGCTGGTACACTGTATCTCCTTTGGTTTGTGCCCTAGCTCCTGCTCCCGTTTCTCTCTCCCAAAGCAATGTGGCTGACAGTGTCAGGGGTGTCTGCATCCTCTGCACCTCATACCTTTCCAGCGAGTTTGCAGTTCGCCAGGCCTCTGAGCAGGCTGCTCACCATTTGTCATTCCTCTGATGTGGTCCACGTAATGGGGTAGGCGCGGTCTGCTTCAGTGGTAAATCGTCTTATGTAAGCTGCAGTTGATTCGTCCTGCTTCTGTTTTGAACCTTCTGGTGTCGTCAGCATTCTTAATGTCTCTACAGATGACAAAAAATGACTGGTAAGCTTTTCTCTGAGCTTCGACCATGTGATGGCTGGATCAGTCTGCACCATCCATAACTTGGTGGATTGACGTAGGCTGCCGTATGTTGTCTTTTTGACGAGGTCGAACAGGAAGTCTGTACATGTCTCCTCTGTCTGCCATTCGTCCAACTCCCTGATCTATTTACAGTTTCTCTCTGGTACCGAACCCTCACATTTGTTAATGAGTGTCTTCACACTTTCCACCTCCGCATGTCTGAGATTTCTTGCTTGGCTAGTGACAAACAAATTAGCCAATTGTTGAAGCTGTTCTTCTGACATGGCTACGCATGAGCATTAGCCATTCTGTTTAATTTTCGGTCTTGTGGCAAGATCGCCAGTTGTAAGATCATTGTTCTGGTTGAACTGTCTTAACAACGAATCTGCCTTTCTTCGCTTGTAGTGTTCGAGTTCCCGATATCGCTATATCAGCAGGAAAGAGCAAACTCCAACAAGTTATTATCATAACATCTCTCAGTAGGTGACAGCACAGCTTACGTCCTTGCCTTGTCTTATTTCGTGCTAAACCTAACTGTCGCTGTCATCCACCAGGCATCTTTTATATTACCAGTTTATACAATAGAGTTTATTAGTAGGGTCCCCCGTAGGCAGCGGGGGTGTGGACCGGCAATCAGGAGTGTCATCAACATACGCCGGCTCTTTAGGCCGCATAAACAAACAATAGGTGCGGCGAACCGCCGATGGTAGGTGTGACCACAATCAAGCCATCGTTTAGGCCACAGTTTTTTAATTTCCCGCATTTTCGCAATTTTAGTATAAAATTCAAATTCTTAAATTATCTATTTTTTTACATCCGCCAACCTAAACCATCTTGTCTTTAAATAAAAAAAAAATTCATAACCTAATTTCCCAACAAAAACAAATAAAATGAATTTGAGGTGGTCAATACAGGCCGCGGGATTGCGCCATTAGTGCACAATTTGCCTAATGCCGCGCTGTGAGAAATCCTATTGGGCCGGTACGGTGGCACGCAGCGGTAAACATCGTCTTTTTTGAAGTTTTTGTTTGTGATAGCCAGCCATGGAGGCAGACACCCGGGCCATCCGATCATCGATAGTCCAGTATCAGACCCATGAATATTCTAGGGTTTGTCGCTGTGTTCACATGGCTGCCCCATGTGACCGACGCGGACCAATTAGTAACCAGCTTTCTTTTGGCTGATTCTGGGAGCCAATGACATGCACCGTATAAGTAGTACGTGAATGATCAATTAGTTAAAGATTGGCTGCTGCTTGTTTGAACCATGTTCTGTTATGTTATGATAGTCGGAAGTCATCCAGTGGAGTATCAGGCTGAAGGCGTGTCGTCGCTTGGAAGTTTACTTCAGGCAGGCAGACCTGTGTGTTTTGAAGGCAGGCAGGCCTACTGGGAAAATAGGCCTTCACTGACAGTTTATTACAGACCTGTACTGATCTACAGTACAAAATTAGCAAGAATAAGAATATTTATCGGGTAGAACCATTTAGCTTTTTATAATGTTTCTATAAATTGCTATTTTTCGTGGTGCCCATGCAGATAGCAGATGTTATTCATTCTTGGCCAAGCCATACATTTTTGGTAGACTGTTCTTATAACTTCGCTCTAATGGCAAATGTAGCAGGGGGCAGATCTATTTACTGGTCAACATTAAAAATGTCCTAGCATTTAAAATTGTTGATAGTTGAATGAGTGCTATAGGCCTAGGTTTACCGCTTAGTAAATCTTCGAGACATATAATAATCCTTTATATATAACAGTTG
Source organism: Flabesymbios commensalis (assembly GCA_964017125.1). NCBI lineage: Eukaryota > Metazoa > Annelida > Polychaeta > Terebellida > Flabelligeridae > Flabesymbios > Flabesymbios commensalis. The sequence continues at coordinate 20,289,561 of OZ024917.1, forward strand.
TATCATATTCCACTTCTGCATCAAACTCACTTCTGCAACAAATAACTTCTCACAGCTTTGGAATTTGAAAAAATGAGAGGGGTACTTGCACCTCAACTGGCTTTCCCCAATAGTGTCTAGCGCCCAAGTGCGTATTTGAGCTAAGATTCTTAAATCGGGGCTACCACAATTTTAATACTGGTAGCCCGGCATGCACTATTTTTTCAATTATTTGTCGGGCCCGGGCGGGGGGGGAAGGGGTATTTTAGTGTTGACCCATAATTTTTGGCCAATTTTTTCAACACTGTATGGGCCACATAGCTCCCCCTTTTTTTACTCTGTATCTAACACTGGGCCGCCCACCCGGGTGGTAATGACCAGAAACGTCAATAATTAAATAAGGAATCTAATAATTGGTTTGGGAAAAATTTGTTGCAAATTATTGACTAGTTCTGACACACACTATATTAGATGGCCTGGTCAACAGCAGTGTTTACCTGAGTTTTTCGATGCCCGGTAATGTATACTTTGCTTTATTTAATTTTTACTGATTATTGCTGATTGCTCATCTTGGCAATTAGCGTGTCAGGAGGTGTCATAGACTCCATCTGTGATCGTGATAAACCGTCCGAGGTTATAGGCTAGGTTTTCTAGACAATCACACAACATAGTAAATATTCTTTGTATTATGCCGCTGGTCTTGTCGACCAAGGGCAGCCTCTTAATAATGAAAGGATGATAATAATAAAAAGATATTGCATTTCTGCGACCCCCGCTATGTACATGTGCATACTGGCCGCATTCAGCGTATCCAGTGAATATGTTATACATAACGTTCTGCCTGTTTTACGAGCTCTCTTATACATTCATGTTAATCCAATACTCATCATAATAATAATAATGTATTGTATATGTACACATGTATATATGCATATTGGCCGCATACGCGTATCCAATGTGCATACTATACATGGTCACTCTATCACTATGTGCGATCTTTATTCATACTAAACAGTGATATAAGGGATAGTGATTTATGAACTATTAATTGTGTGCGTTGGTCATCTCTTGTGTTGCAGATTGCACATTCTTATTATGCATACGTTAACATATATTGACATTTATTTTCTTATATTATTATTGTCTTATGAATCCGTGGATGTACATGCAGGATTCTACAACCTCCGTGACTGAGAGGTAGCATGCTCCGCCTCAGACCGACAGGGCTCGAATTTCGAATCCCGTATCTGGAAAGTGGTGTCATCGCATTCTACTCGCCATCCTCAGGAGATTATCCTATCCCAGTTGAGTCTATAGGCTATGTGCATAAAAGTAGCCTAAAACTCCATTCATATCAGTTCTTTGTTCATTTTGCAGATAGGAATGCTTGGTGAGAGGACCCGCGCACCTTGGGTCGATTTTCAGACTGAAAATATCACATCATTTGAAAAACTACTTGAGCGAGTGAAGTCCCAGGCTGAGAAAGGACGCAAGCAAAACAAGGAGCGACAGGCACGAGTCCGACCAAGCAGTGGCATAGACCGGAATAAGTCACCAATGCCAGACTACAATCAAATCTCCTTCAGAGTGAGTCATCTAAACCAAACCTTCAACTATAGTAGTATAACGTTGTAGTCATACACATTTTCATTTTCTAGTTTCTTAAAAACAACTATTTTGGCATATTTGAAAACAAAAATTCAAACAAATTTGTTTCACTGAGTCCATCTTCGGATTGATGCACATATAATAATATGGGTTAAATAAGTCATTTTTAATAGCTAAATTATTAGCCAATATTCGTCACTAAACCATTTAAACCTTGAAACAACTATGAATAACTTATATTATATGGCATTGTAAAAACAGAGGGTCTGTTTATATTTTTTAATTTGATCACTTAGAAGTGATTCTAAATATGTGAGAAAAAATGTAATGTTTATCTTAGTGCAGTAGTACAGATTAAATAATTCGATTACAATTACTAGGAAGAATATGAACTGGCACAGCGCAAGTTTCTGAGACACATTTACAACTTTGCTGGTAACATGGACACAGTACCTTTCCCCCGTCTCTTTATTATAGACTTTGCTGGTAAGTTATTTTTATTTATTTTTTTGTAAGCAATTGAAACAGATACAAAATAGTAATACGAGGTTTCGCAAGTTATTTTTATTATGGTAGTTATATTAATTTTGAGCTCTTTATGGAATTATCTTCCCAGTCACATAGCCACTGCTGGACAGCTTTAAAATTACAATACTGCCACATATCCATTAGTCCTTTAATAATCTGTGACTGGCCTACCTAATTATAAACCAACAAATGCGGAAATGAACAAGCTCTTATATGTGATTTTTTTATAATACTATTTTTAGCAAATATTTATGTAATTATCATTTTGTACACACTGCCTCTACCCTGTGAGAACCCGCCTTTACCCTTATGAAGTTATACTACAGTACAGTAATAGGAACAAAATACTTTTTGTCATCTCCTTGTCATCAACATAATGACTAATTCAGAGAAATATTTATATTTCTTAGCCTATATTATAATCTGTATGGCTATCGTTGGTAGTATGTTTCAAATAGATATCGTGGTTTGATCATTTTCAAGAATATTTTTCACCACAACTTTTTACACACGAGCTGTTTGGAAACATTGAACTTTACAATTTCAAATGTAGTATAGGGTACACGAACTTTAGGTGATGTGCTATTTTTTACTTTCTCTACTCCCTTTGAAAAGATAAACAATTCCAAGAACCACTCGAGTCACCATCGCGGTCTCAAAGTTCTATCTCCCGTCCTAATTCTGCGGTCAGCACAAGGTCACGACCCACATCTGCTACCAGCGTTGGATCTCGACCAAACACTGCCGGCAACACGGGAGCTACTAGACCTGGCCTGAAGCGTAGGGAGACTAAGGTTATGCCGAGTAGTAACGATGTATGTCTGGAAGAGGAGCTGGTGCTAAAGTTCTTGTGTGAAAATGATCAGGTGAGGTTATTTGTTATGAAACACTCATCATCTGTAGCCTACATCATTCATTTTCCATCCACAGATAGCTCTGTTTAACCCCTATCCTGCTTATCACGACTATTGTAGTTTTTAACCTATTTTCTTAGTCGATCAAATGTGTGTTTAACATCAAAATTTCCAAATGTTTGATCTCAAATTAAAGCTGCATAACTGTTTTGTTTATTTCGATTAAAATAACCTAAAACGTACAAAACAATCATTGCTATTGTTTTAAAGGCCTTATAAATGCACTAAACTGGGTAAATGTAGCGGAATTAGTTCACCATGCGGTACACCATCAAGTATTATTAAGTAGTGATTCGGTGTGTGCACAATATTCATGTAATAACGGTGAGGTTATGGGCCAATATAATGTTACATTGGCCAGCACGAAACCACCCCCTTAATAGCAAACACATACGTTGAACTGAATCGGCATAATGTTGGGCCAGTACCGCAGACGATGGTCCGGCATTATTCTGCCATTGAATCAATGCCTCGTGTTAGCTGAGATACAAAGCCCTCATAACCAGCCGCAGATCTAGATGGTGGATACTGGGTCAAATCGGTTACAGTAATGTCTGATGTTTTTAAATATTATTTTATTTTACCGCATAGCGCGATGTATATCACTGTATGTGATAATTAACGATAAAATAAAATAAAGTCTGATATTGTCTAGTAGCATTTTGACTATATTTTGAAATTTCCATGAGATACCTAATAAAAAAATGCAAATGTTTTTCAAGAAAATCACGAAAATCCAAAGAGCGAAAACGATGATTTACATCACTGAATTTGATGTCAATTCCGCATACAATTTCTCACGGTCTGGGGAGAGCGTCTTATTGGCGGGCCAAAGGCTCTGATGCTGGCCCACACTTAAAAACACCATACCGAAATAGGGTTCTATTTATCAAGGTAGTGACATTCTTCATACCGGTACTGATATTAAACATGACATTACATGCAGATATCACCCATATCACACAAAGTAATAACTTCTAGATATGTCTAACTGATATGAGACAATACACGTTGTACTGTGAAATGTATCTATGACCACTTAAAAAATAACAATAATTTTAAAAGTCTTCCTTTCTTTTTTCCATGATGACCGTTATCTGCCACTTGGTACTTTTAATGTCCTGATTATATAGACAGTATGTCTTACTCCGCTGTGAGCAGGTTTGTTTTGGTGGGTCAACAATTTAAAAAAAAAAACTTAAATCCTTAATAACTCAGTAACCAGAGCAGTAAAATAAAAAAATAAAACACCATTCTCCATGGATTAATCGTTTGAATAAAATAAACAAAACAGTTATGCAGCTTTAAGCAAATATGCATAATTTTCACCTACTTGAAGTTAAGGGTCGCGCTAGCGAGACACAACTTCAAGTGGGTGAAAATTCTTTGATCCCCAAATATCAATCTGCAACGTGTTTTTTTTAATTATTCAATAGATTTTGAGTAAGACAGACTTCCCAAAGGAAATAATATGTCTGAATCTGAATATTACGTGGCATGAGCACTTTGTGTGCTATCGCGCCACGGAGCATGGCAATTGAGAGGGGTACTGTACCTCTCTATAATTATTTCTTTGTAGAGAGTGCAAAGCCTAGTTGATTTACGGTAAAACATCATATTCAAGAGATAAAATTTGATAAAGCCTCGCTGATTTATTTAGTAAACCGTTATTCCTTCTCCAGGAAGGTTATGTTTTTGACCGTGTTGGTTGGTCTGTTTGTCTGTCTCACTGATTACTCAAAAGAAATGAACGGATTTGCAATAAGCTTTCCCCAGGGGTGTTTTTCTGGCCAAAAAACAATCGATTCAATTTTGGGGATGATTCGGATTACGATCTTGATGCAGGATCCGCATTGAGATCGAGTCACATGGATCGGTAGTAACATACTATCTTGATCCAACTGTATAGAAACCTATCTTATGACGTCATAGGCTCACAACTGTTGACCTATAGCTGGATGAATGAATAAATGAATGAATGAATGAATGAATGAATGAATGAATGAATAAATGAATGAATGAATGAATGAATGAATGAATGAATGGATGAATGGATGAATGGATGAATGAATGAATGAATGAATGAATGAATGAATGAATGAATGAATGAATGAATGAATGGATGGATGGATGGATGAATGAATGAATGAATGAATGAATAAATGAATAAATGAATGAATGAATGAATGAATGAATGAATGAATGAATGAATGAATGAATGAATGAATGAATGAATGAATGAATGAATGGATGGATGGATGGATGGATGAATGAATGAATGAAGGAATGAATGAATGAATGAATGAATGAATAAATGAATGAATGAATGAATGAATGAATGAATGAATGAATGAATGAATGAATGAATGAATGAATGAATGAATGAATACATGAATGAATGAATGAATGAATGGATGAATGAATGGATGAATGAATGAATGAATGAATGAATGAATGAATGAATGAATGAATGAATGAATGAATGAATGAATGAATGAATGAATGAATGAATGAATGAATGAATGAATGAATGAATGAATGAATGAATGGATGGATGGATGAATGAATGAATGAATGAAGGAATGAATGAATGAATGAATGAATAAATGAATGAATGAATGAATGAATGAATGAATGAATGAATGAATGAATGAATGAATGAATGAATGAATACATGAATGAATGAATGAATACATGAATGAATGAATGAATGAATGGATGAATGAATGAATGAATGAATGAATGAATGAATGAATGAATGAATGAATGAATGAATGAATGAATGAATGAATGAATGAATGAATGAATGAATGAATGAAATAGGTTGAATCTATAACGCCATAATTGATCATCTACAGTGAAGTTTTTCTATATACCTATTTAATGAATGAATGAATGAATGAATGAATGAATGAATGAATGAATGAATGAATGAATGAATGAATGAATGAATGAATGAATGAATGAATGAATGAATGAATAAACGAACGAACGAATGAATGAATGAATAAATGAATGACTGAATGAATGGATGAATGAATGAATGAATGAATGAACGAACGAACGAACGAACGAACGAACGAACGAACGAACGAACGAACGAACGAACGAACGAACGAACGAACTAACGAACGAACGAACGAACGAACGAACGAATGAATTAATTAATTAATTAATTAATTAATTAATGAATGAATGCAATACTACTAGTACAATTATAGTATTTACGATCATTAATTTCAGCGGACGTTTGCAGTATCTGCTTGACAGACTGTCTAGTTATTACTGTTACTATTATACCTAGAAGCATGCGTTCAATACTCTTTCGATGTTTAGCTGAGATTTAGGAGTGACAATCCTACTTGTTGCTGAAATTACATAACTTGCAATGTTTTTGATCTATTTTCATTTTTTGTGGATACATAAATAGTTTTGAGACATGATTATCATAATGTTCAATCACATTTGTAGAGCTGGCACTGCAGTGATGTAATTCTACCACTGGACATGTCAACTGGTGGCAAACAGACATTTATTCGGGACCATGCAGTATTTCTTGCTCGGCTTTATACTTTACTAAAGCATTCAGGTCTGCCGCTAAACTGCCTCAGTGGACCACTTGGTACCTGTTTTATAGAATATGTAGAATCAGTAAGTAGCTTTGTTAAATTGATCACTTTACTATTCCTTCAATGTAGGTGCTGCTAGAACTATAATATTAATGTAAAGTACACTTAATACGTGTCGATTAACTATATATGAGTGGTTAGTTAATTTATGTTGAGATTTTCGATTAATTTTGTTTTTGATCAAATAGTAATTCTCCCATTCACTTTATGATCTATCTTTTTTTATTTTGAAAATTGTACATTTAAAAGTGAAACATTATTAATGCAAACTGTGATATATATAACCAATATATCCATGCTGATCGATCATAATCATTGAGAGGGCTGCCATGGAAGTCCAGGTGTACACGCCTGTTCTATGCTGGTAGTGCTGATGGACCTAGCGGGGGAGGGGCGGGGGTCGCTGGTTTACTGGGCTACTATATGAGCTGACACCTGGCTTAAGAAGAATGAGATGTGATGTTTAGCAAGGTGGCTAGTTTCTGTGTAGACATGTAGGCCTATGCTGTAGCCTAATTGTAGAAAAATAATAAATATGTTTTAAAGATTCGGTGGATAAGTAATAATAATAGTAATAACATGACTTTTATGTGCGAAACAATGTATAGCCTACGTATGAGGTAACAAGTCGCTGAGATTGCCCATATCCATGCATTGTGAGGTAGCACCCTAATCGCCCATAATCATGGTGAGGTAGCAACCCACTAAAATCGCCCATAATATAATCATAGTCAACTAATCAATAATAGAATGATGCATTTCGCAACCATAATGTAACGAGCCAGTAAACAAATTTTCTCTCATTTATGGAATAATATTTTAGTTATTTTTTTCCTGTTGCCTAGGACCGTGCCCAACAAACATTAGACGTTACATCAATGTTGGTTAGATTTTGGGCCAGCATCGCCCTGGACCTGCTTCAAGCCGATATTAGAATGTTTGCGAAATACATTTGATAAAATGCTTTGTTTTAGATAACCACTTAATCAAATAATTCAAAGAGCAGAATAGCTTTCTACATATAAATTCCGTTAGCGTTTCCAGTTTGTTTCAACAAAATATCATAACTGGCAATATTTAGCAGGACATGCGGTTATTTCATGTGATTATACTATTAATTGTTATTGATTTCAGATGTCAGAATCTGACATCTATAGACGTCAGATTCTGGCGTCTAATGTCGATCCCCGCACTGAAAGAATAAACTAATAACATGGGTATTCAAATGTAGCGGGAAGAGCTAACTGAGACATTTCAAATTGACAAAAACCGTCTTGGTTTCTTGGTTTATATACAAATATTTCAGCTCTTTCAGGATTAAATATTTTACTTTCAGCAAGCAGAAGAACACATGAAGGATGTTGGACAAGCGTACGTGTCCCTCCGTACAGCTGCTATCAAATTAGATGAGGACAGAACAGTGGGAGGACTGGATCGGTGAGATAAAACTAGAAAATATTAGTTTCACAGTTATTTTTGTCAAGATCTTTTTTTTTAACGGATCATAAAGACAACACCATATAATACATGTGAAAGATATTGTTTGCTCGTTTTTTCCGTGCTGAGCTCGTCCTGTTACGATGTGTATGTTCACATTTTATATTAAATAGTATATTTTTCATTGCTGACTTGCAGCACATGTGACACTTGTAAACGGTCAAATACGCTGATTGTGTGGTTGACTGGTTGATATTGCATATTTATTGTTTTATGGTGAATGTGAGTTGCCTACACTGGTCACTTACCCTGGTTGTGTAGCCTACTTATTTATACTATTTATCGGTTTGCCAATTATATGTTTTATTGGCTTATATTACGTCACCTTGGAGATAGAAGGTGTTAAACTGCCACTTTTTAAAGTGGCAGTTCAACACCTTCTAATTCCAAGGGAACGAATACAGGTGTCATTTGCCCACTTGTCAGATACGCTGGTTGTGTGGTTATTATTATGATTTATTGTCTTACAATACAGGTGTAGCTTCCTACTGGTCAGATAGTCTGGTTGTGTAGTTAATATTATATGTTTCATTGTGTTATAATAAAAGTGTAATTTCCTCTCTGGTCAGATACAACTGCCATTTAATATAGCTGCCACGTGCACACTCTGTCATGCTGTCATGGGCTAAACTGGGATAATTAAGCTTTTGTATTTGTGGTCGGGAATGTTGTTACTCCGGTGTCATTGTATTCAAATTATCACAAGCAATAGGGTAAATCACCTTTAAATCGATTTTTTTCTAAATCAAGCGGTCATTTATAATTTAATGTTTTAAAGATTTTATTCTTCATACTTTTGTTATTGTAATTATTGCAGCTATAGTATTTTCTCGGACACTGATTTCAGTTACGGTGGTTTGTCAGCGTAAAGTACTAATAATTCTGATTAATCCAAATTAAATATTTGATGCGAAATAGCTATACCATATCGCGATTGTAAATTCTATGTCGTAACAAATAGATAGTAGAATAATATTTTCAGCCAAACTATCTAGTTGCAAAGCATAACCAGGCGAATTGTCGTATCTACATCATGTCACTTACAACGTTTTGCATGGCTAATGTTTGGCAGTTACGGTATTTTTGCCTGGATATTCAACCCCGATATGTTACATACAACTTTTCTCATACTTTTCTCTCTGCGAGATATCTATACGCTGGTTATATAATTTGTAGGTTGTATCTTTGACTTTTGATGCAGGTGTCACTTGCATATAAGTTTCGATGCCTTTTATCACAGGTGTCACTTGCTTACTGGTCAGATACGCTGGTTGTGTAGTTAATATGTTTCGTTGCCCTTTAATACAGGTTCCACTTGCCTACAGGTCAGATACGCTGGTTGTGTAGTTAACATGTTTCGTTGCCTTTTGATATAGGTGTCACTTGCCCACTCGTCAGATACGCTGGTTGTGCAGTTAATATGTTCCGTTGCCGTTTGATACAGGTGTCACTTGCCTACTGGTCAGATGCGCTGGTTGTGTAGTTAACATGTTTCGTTGCCTTTTGATATAGGTGTCACTTGCCTACTGGTCAGATACGCTGGCTGTGTAGTTAATATGTTTCGTTGCCTTTTGATATAGGTGTCACTTGCCCACTCGTCAGATACGCTGGTTGTGCAATTAATATGTTCCGTTGCCGTTTGATATAGGTGTCACTTGCCTACTGGTCAGATACGCTGGTTGTGTGGTTAACATGTTTCGTTGCCTTTTGATACAGGTGTCACTTGCCCACTCGTCAGATACGCTGGTTGTGCAGTTAATATGTTTCGTTGCCTTTTGATATAGGTGTCACTTGCCTACTGGTCAGATGCGCTGGTTGTGTAGTTAACATGTTTCGTTGCCTTTTGATATAGGTGTCACTTGCCCACTCGTCAGATACGCTGGTTGTGCAGTTAATATGTTTCGTTGCCTTTTGATATAGGTGTCACTTGCCTACTGGTCAGATGCGCTGGTTGTGTAGTTAACATGTTTCGTTGCCTTTTGATATAGGTGTCACTTGCCTACTGGTCAGATACGCTGGCTGTGTAGTTAATATGTTTCGTTGCCTTCTGATAGAGGTGTTACTTGCCTACTCGTCAGATACGCTGGCTGTGTAGTTAATATGTTTCGTTGCCTTCTGATAGAGGTGTCACTTGCCTACTGGTCAGATACGCTGGTTGTGCAGTTAATATGTTTCGTTGCCTTTTGATACAGGTGTCACTTGCCTACTGGTCAGATGCGCTGGTTGTGTAGTTAATATGTTTCGTTGCCTTTTGATATAGGTGTCACTTGCCCACTCGTCAGATACGCTGGTTGTGCAGTTAATATGTTTTGTTGCCTTTTGATATAGGTGTCACTTGCCCACTCGTCAGATACGCGGGTTGTGCAGTTAATATGTTCCGTTGCCGTTTGATACAGATGTCACTTGCCTACTGGTCAGATACGCTGGTTGTGTAGTTAAAGGGACTGGCCCATGCTAAAATCATAAAAAAATCGGTGATTTTATTTCGGGTTCTTAATATGCCCATATGATGTAAACATGTACATAGACTAGAACTGCAATTTTTTATAATTTTTGTGCTGCGCATTCACCAGTTAGGCTAGATATAGAGACGAAATTCCTGATTTCTTATTATTGACAACCATGTCGAAAATAGGAAATGCGTGAATTTCGTCTCTATATCTAGTCTAACTGATGAATGCGCAGCACAAAAATTATAAAAAATGGCAGTTCTAGTCTATGTACATGTTCACATCATATGGTCATAATAAGAACCCGAAATAAAATCACCGATTTTTTGATGATTTTTAGCCTGGGCTAGTCCCTTTAATATGTTTCGTTGGCTTTTGATACAGGTGTTACTTGCCTACTGGTCAGATACGCTGGTTGTGTAGTTAACATGTTTCGTTGCCTTTTGATACAGGTGTCACTTGCCCACTCGTCAGATACGCTGGTTGTGCAGTTAATATGTTTCGTTGCCTTCTGATAGAGGTGTCACTTGCCTACTGGTCAGATACGCTGGTTGTGTAGTTAGTATGTTTCGTTGCCGTTTGATACAGCTGTCACTTGCCTACTGGTCAGATCCGCTGGTTGTGTAGTTAATATGTTTCGTTGCCTTCTGATAGAGGTGTTACTTGCCTACCGGTCAGATACGCTGGTTGTGTAGTTAACATGTTTCGTTGCCTTTTGATATAGGTGTCACTTGCCTACTGGTCAGATCCGCTGGTTGTGTAGTTAATATGTTTCGTTGCCTTTTGATATAGGTGTCACTTGCCTACTGGTCAGATACGCTGGTTGTGTAGTTAACATGTTTCGTTGCCTTTTGATACAGGTGTCACTTGCCTACTGGTCAGATCCGCTGGTTGTGTAAGGATCACCAGAAAGCTAACCGGGTCACAGTACTGAACAGTGATGTGGCTACAGGATCTACACAGCAGATGCTGACGGATAATGACGTCAGCATGATGGTGTCTATACAAGACCACCAAGCCATGGCACAGGAACAGCAACCCCTGAAACAACTCTCGAAACAACCCCCAACAGGTTTTTATAGGACAAATTAACCCTTACAACACTGAATATTTTTTATACAAACCATGGAGTCCAAAGGGTTTATTCGAAATCTTCAGTGTATTAGTAACCTTTTTATGATGCATTTGAATACCTATGTTATGGGTCTACGATCACTATAAACAGTTCTACTCTTTTAGCGCGGGATCGACTTTAGACGTCAGAATCTGACGTCTACAGACGTCAGATTCTGACGTCTAAGGTCGGTCCCCACGCTGAAAATTTCAACACGTTATTCCCCAATCGTGACAATACCGGGTCTAGCTTATTTTATCTGCACTTCAAACTTTACCTTCTAAGCTCTAAGCACGACTAGTTGTTTTAATCCGTTTTATTAGCTCTGAATAGCTCAGTGCTCTAGGGGCTAACATGGTCAGATGAGAAGGTATTTGATAAAAGGTTGAAATAAAAATAGCTTTATTAACGACATGCGTCCGTCTAAAACATTTGATTAGTAATTGTATCAGGGCTTCCTAATGCTCCAAATTTTTATGGAGGTCTGGAGTGTCAGTGTTGTATGGCACTTCAAAGGCTACATGACTGAGAAGCTCATCATCCTGACATTGTAATTGTTATTCTGCCTGTATCGATATTGTCACGAATTGCATCTTATACAACTCCGCAAATTTATCAAAGTACACAATTTAGTTTTCTATTATTCATACTAATAATATAGTGGATATCACAAAGCTTTAAATTAGCACCTCAAAATCAAATACAGATTGTCCCTAGGCCTATATTCAAGCGCCTAGAAGTGATTAAAGAAATGTTTTTAAAAAATATTTATCTATATCTTGATTATTCTTGCAGAGCAAAATGTTAAAAGAACTGTACTTGAAGAGAAGAAACAAATAGTCGATGGAGCATCTTCACCAGCAGAATCTGTGGAGTTCACCAGTCCTAGACCTCCACTTCAGGATGAGGACGATAGTCAAGCTGTGCCATCTTCAGGGACACAAGCTGATGATCAGGACGTGACGCAAACATCACAGCAGCATAGACTTAGAAACACCAGTGCAAGAACTCGAAGGAAAATTCAGGCCGCCGGTGCTGTGGCTGCCAGATCACCCACTAGCTCTGCTTCGTCAAGTAGAGCTACCAGCCGTGCCTGCATCATAATCTAGCCCTTAATTAAAACGCCGAATTATGTTGTCTAAGCAAGAGAGAGCAATTTGAAATCATCATAAATGTCTTAGTTGACTGTTTCTGATTAATTCGGATATCTATGTTATGGGTCTACGACCATCATAAATATTTTTACTTTTACAGTGCGGGGATCAACTTTAGACATCAGAATCTGACGTCTACAGACGTCTGATTTTGAAGACTTAAGTCTATCCACGCGCTGTAAGGGCTAGATCTATCTGCAAGCTGACGTTTCTTGTGTATAGTTCCCATAGATACAGCATTTGTAAAAAATCTTGAATGTGGAGATTTTCCCAAATAGAGGGCCTACTACTGCCGTCATATCATACCTAAGTATTAATTTAAATTAGCTAGTCTACATTCTACCAAAAGTAAACGATATGATATTTTTCAAGTAGCATTCACAGCTGTATTTGTAATAATTTTAGTATAACCATTTTGTATGCAATATGTATAAATAGAATGGACATCAGGAAACTTCACAAATCCAACGAATACGTTTAAAGGGGCTCTGTGAGATGACATGTCAATTTTGACATTTAGTTTTGTATGAAGTAGTGTATCCCGCACATCATGATTTCTATTTTTTTCAATTTTTAAATTTTTTTAAAAACATTTTTTCAACATTTATATGATTAAAGAGAAAACCTGAACAAACTATTTGTACGCCAAAAGATGGTTGAATGTTAGCATGGCATTGTGCCACATACCGATGCCCTCGGCCTAGCGTTGGGCATACAATTGGTGCTGCAAGTCCCCCGATCCTACACTTCTCACACGCCCATTAATATTTGTGGCTTTGAAGTGCCCTGAATCAATCGGGCTGAGACTGTGGTTATTTGTGGTATTGAGTGTTGTTTACTGCACACAGTTTTGTTTACATGGCATTGTATTATAATTTATTGACGTAAGGAAAAGTCTTCACTGACTTTTTTGTCATAAAAATGATAGAATTTATATATGTACATGTAAATACAAAATGGTTATTTTGCTAAAATCACAAGACAATTTACATTGTATCACATACAGAATTAAAATCATGTTAAAAGTCATTGCCATAGTCAAACACTGGATATTGCTATAAAATACCAGATAATTGATTACTACTTGAACAATGCCAATATGTTAACATAGGACGTCTATCATTTTGTTTTCCGCACCAAAACCAGAGATAAAATGGCTACTATGTATGATCCACAAATCATATATGAAAAGAGACACTCTGGAAAGTATAGAATCCTAAAGATATATAAATGCATAATTATGGTTCTGTAGTAGCCTATGTACAGTGATGTAGTAAAATGACGCTAAGGATCATATAGTACTATAAAAATCACATATAATCCCAGGAAATGTGGCATGCTTACTAGGCCATTGGCTACAACCACCCTACTTGCACCCCCCCCCCCCCCCCTCCCGCACAACTCACCCACACTAACTTTTTTAAAACCTTGATATAACCAATACATAAAATGAGATGTTAACAGCAAAAAAATAGGGATAAACTTTATGTTTTGACCCCTTATAGATTGAAGAAACATAGATTTGATAGTATTCAGAAATTTACATTGCGCATTGCGCTTTTGCGGTTTCTGGAAAAGTGCATCTCTGTTAAAATAGTCGAAAGCTATGGTCAAATCTATATACTGATAACAAACGTAGAGCGTGTTTGTTTACGTTTCAACCACATTGTACAACACAAATAAATTATCAGATGTCCTAAGATCTCCTTGTAGAGAATCATTGTTTTTGAATGACAATCTATTTTCAAGTACAGATTCAAAACTTTCGCAAGAGACTGAATCAGAGAAACTTTCCGATAGTTCTGTGGATCCGATTTATCACCCTGTTTGTGAACTGGGTATATCAACCCTTGTGCCCAGTCATCTGGATAATCTGCAGAATCAAAAATGGTATTGAATGTTGTCAGTAAAGGTGTGAAATATTTAATGTCCGAAGAATATAACTTAATCGAAATTCCATCAATTCCCGACGCTTTACCTTTTCTTATTCTACTTAGAGCTTTCTCTACTTCGTCCAATTGAATTTTACCATCGAGCATGTCATTCGATATGTCGTATTTATATCTATCGATAGGTATTTTTGTTGTATAGTTTTGAATTTTGTATTTGCGTTTTGACTGGTAGGTGGTTCACTTCGTTTTAGAAAACAACTTTAAAATTGGTATAGTTCAATTGTGCTTTCGCTAAGGTTCTGCCGCTGCAGGCGTTTCCAGAAACCCCAATAATCTTCTGCATTGTTACTATACATCTCTTTAAGATTTAATTTCAAGTTTGTATTATAGTTTCGCTTTTGTCTTTTATTTGGATCATGCGTTTGCTAGAAGATGCAGTAATGATAAGCTTATGTATAAGGCTACATATATAATCGCCTGATTGATCAGTGTTGGCATTTAATATCAGTTAATCGATTATATTATTACACTCATCGCTTCGTAGAAATATTTTATATTGGTCAGTTCGCGATACAGTCCTCATATATTTATGATAAGCTTAATACACAGTCACATGATCATAATCTTTCACAGATTCATGTGCATTTCAAAGTGGTTTATTTCCAGACAAAACTCGATAAGACAATGGTCGGATTCGACCAATTTAAGTGTTATTGCAAAGTTTGTTATAACAGCATAATTATTATAATCTATTACACTTTTTCCATTTCTATTATAATATGTAGAAGAGCCTCTTTGTTTATCCTGGTAAATTTTACCTCTTGTAATAATGAGACCTGTATTTTTACAAAGTTCTAATTATTGCCATTATAACCGGAATCTATCGGTGGTACATACACGACACCGATAATTATTCTTTTTTTAGTATTTGCATTACCACTGATCTTTAATGTGATCCACACCAAGCATTCATTTAGTCTTTTAATTTTGATACGTTTGGTCAGAAATCGCATGGCCTTGTACAACTTGAAATAAAAGTAGTTTAGTCTTTTTAGTGCTATTGCCTTTTTTGATGATTTTTTTACATTTTTAGTAGGCTATATACTAACTTCATATAAATGTATTCGTCGAAATTGATATGTCAGCCTATGTGGCTGCTTTAGGCTCAAGCCACTTGCAGAATCTAGCAAAATTCCTAGTACTTTACTGGTGTAGATTTGGTTCATTATATTATTTTTATGATAATGTCCAAGCAGTTAATGTTTGCAGTGTTGTACCATTCTCTACACGTAATAAGGGCACCATTTCCATAATTGTTTTCCTCATTGAAAGCAGTGAAAATCTGCTGTCATTGATAATAGTATAATTTATGTGTATATTTTACTTGTGTATTGAGGGGCTATGCAATTTGTATTATTCAATATCAAAAACTGACCAGTGACAATGTGTCTGTGATATAAATATAATGCTCAATACCATCGGATTATTTATACATACTTTTATATATTATTTATTGTTTACTTTGTTACCTCACTGCTCGACTGACACATGCATTATGAATATTTTTCTATATAAAACTGACAAGTTAATTATTTATGAATAAAAACAATGGTTTGTCTAAGATGTGTTATTTCCACTATTGTAAATATTTCAGTAGGCGTATTAATTGCAATCATCAATTGATGATCCCTATTCAGTGATGATTTAAAATGATCAAAGTTTTGATATCATGATATCAATGATCAATAAAAGCATAAATAATAGCTATCGTATTGGCAACGCAACACTGTTGGGCGAGTTTGTTTACTGGTGAAACTGTTTCTTTATAACATCTATCAACAAATAAACATCGATTTTGAAGCATATCGATAGTTTTACATCATTATAATCTTACTGATCACTGACAACTTCAAAAGCTTATTACTATAATGGGAAATATAAATTTGTATTCCGGTCCAGGTCTAGGCCGCAGGGTTAAATAGAATCACAGCAAAACATTCAAAGCAACTCATAAACTAGTTGATTATGTGATGGCCACTCATAAAAAGGATGATATGTGAGACGTAATGAGATTCCGATGATAACCACCCATCACCATGGTCACTGCAGCTTTCAATAGCTTCACAAATCCTTTTAAAAGTGTTAAGGAAAAATGCTTAATATTATGGCTTTTAACAGGTGTACATGTTTAAAAAGTTGATTTTCGAAAGATGAATTGCAAACGAGGACAAGTTTGCCCTACCACCGATAAAAAATACGCCTTTTATCGATGATGTAAATGCCAGATTTTTACAGCAAAGATGTTCCAGGTAAAATGGCCGATGTTTCTAATATAATTTTACAATCCATTCCTAAAGCACATTTTATCACTGACTATAATAAATAGTTTGGACTTTCCACAACTAACAAGGAAATGAAATTGAATTTACAAAATTTGAATCGACCTCATTTCGGGGATGATGGCCCATCGCTGCTCCAACAGTGTATACAAAAAATCCACTCTGCATTTCAACAAAATGTTGGAATAATGTTAGCCAACGGTCCTCGAAGCTGGACCAGCATTGAACCAATATTGGGTCAACTTCTTGTTTTTGCTGGGATATAACAGCGAGTAAGCCAGTAGATAGATCAAACTAAAATAAGGCATAGGCGTAGTCTACAGCATTTGAAAACATGCGACCTGACTTCATCACTCAGTAACTTGATAATAGCCCGTATTTTACACAATATGTGAAAAAAATTGTAGGAAGCTAATTTCAACTGATTTGGGTGGGTATGAGTATGGTCAATGAACAAAAAAAGTAAGGTGGGATAGGGGTTGGGGAATTGTTTTATTGGAGAAAATCCAAAATGGCCGCCACCGGCACATATCGCCCCATAACTTTTGAATCATTTGCCACAGAATATTGTGTTAGATGTTTTTTCTCACTAATTTTGGCATAACAATTATTTTTCTGATGTTATTTTAGCGTTTAATAGTCCCCTTCTGCAATAATCCAAGTTTGCGCCATCCGCACCTATCGCATCATAACTTTTGAACCACTGCTCTAGCAGCTGACGGTAGACTGGTCTTGTATACATCCAGACCTAAACTCTTCAGCCATAAACTAATTGGAGGCCATTGAACATTTTTTGGTTGGTGTCGCATTTGGCACTGACACCGAAATATGTAAAAGCCCCCCCCCCCTTCAAGCGGTCTACCACCGCCAACTTTTACTGTATCTTTTGAACCGTTGGGCTCAGAAGGTCATGTGACCCCGCATTTTTGTGCAATGGCCATGTTATGAGGGCCCGGTAATATATTTGCATAACCTAACATCGATGGTTTTAAAGACATCGGCCTAAAACTGATTTCAACGTAGTAAAAACAACTGTTACGACCATTTATTATGTTAATTGTTCCATTTTGTGCATTTTGCACATTGTTAATACTGTAATTTAATTATGTGAACATCTACATTTTGTCATTAATTACAGCCACAAGGCATAACACTTTTTATATAAATATGTCTGCTACTACTTGGTTTTGTTCTAATACATACATTTTGCATGGAACGAGCAAATGTTCATGTAAGATACTAGACGTATTGCTGGTGTTATTCCAATAACTGTTGCTTTGACCATACCCGTACCCACCCAAATCAGTTAAAATTAGCTTCACAGATGAACCTAAGGTTGGGATACTAGCTAAATAAACAGCAAAATCTATTTAAATTGACAAGAGAACCATTCACCAGGTGGCCCCAGAGACCGAGTTCGACATAAGAGCCACCTATTGAACCGTCGAGTGATCAATAGCCAGCAATATTAAAAAATAGGGTAGGCCCCTCACGCTAATTTAAAAACGATCCCAAGACCGACGCGTTCATTTTAAAAGAGAACAATCGTTTAACCCTTTAACCGCCAAATTATTCAATTTGAATTTTCACCCACTTGAGGTTGTGTCTCGCTGAGGCGATCCAAAACTTCAAGTTAGCGAAAATTATGCAGATTTGACAAAATGGAGATCAACTCATTTCAAATCGTGCTGATTGATGTCACATTTTATCTTTAACATATTTAAATGTGGTGCTAATGAAAAATGAAAACCCTAATATTTGCGGCAACGGCGGTTAAAGGGTTAAGCACGGTAATACAAGTCATGCGGATAAGAATGTGAACATTTATTGCAGACTCAAACATGTTAAAATAAATACTATAGCGATCATCACTAGTTGGGGATAATGAGTTGCTGCGTCATTACAGCGGTCAGTCACACAGACTAGTTTATGAGAACTGTCGTCCGTTGTGTTATGCCAACCAAGATAATCTCCCTTCTCTGCACATCTTCTTGTGTACTGCAGTTCTCCTGCAATGAAATAACACCAATAAACAGCGTTACTGTCATGTGCATACCCTCGTCAGGGGTCCGTATTCTCGTACAAGTTACAATAAATCGTAGGCTTCTGATTGGTCGATATGGCCATCTCGACCAATCAGAAGCCTACGATTTATTGTAACTTGTACGAGAATACGGACCTGTCTCTTATATAAATTTGAGGCGAGCGTGTTTTCAATTCATACAAAATTGCCGTAATTTTTATGATTTAACATAGGACTAATATTATGGCCAAAAGTGTTATGCACTGAAATGCCGATGTGTGGCGTAAACGAACACCCATTGGATATCACTCAGTGGCAGTATGACGACTCACAATATATTGTGAGTCGTCATACTGCCACTGAGTGATGACTTGTCACTGAAATGATTATAGACTTCATCAGGAAGTGAATTTACAACACATATAGCTTGACCACTGGCCTGCAACAGACCAGAAGCTGGTCTCCATTCACCAGAGGTATTTCCTCTTGTTGACCTGACTTCTTAACCTTTACAGCGCTGAATTATTTTTGTATAAACCATGGAGTCCAAAGGGACCAACATGTTTATTAAGCCCGGCCGAAGGCCAGGAACCTATTAGGTTTATTGCAATAATGTTTGTGTCCTAATTTGTGGAGAGAGGGAAACGGTTGACATTTCTGAGGAACAGTGCTTATGAACATGTCAAATATAACGTTAAATGTCGCTAGGCCAACTAGTTGCGTGTTTAAAAAGTGCTAAGAAAAAATATTTTAGTGAATAGGGCTTAAAATAATAATTTTGGAATAATGTTGGCCCTGCGTCACAGACAGAGACCCAGCATTACATCAGCATTGGGCCAATGTATCGTGATAACCGGGTAGTGGCTTTTCTGGCTATGGAGGGAGTAAAACGTCACTAGCATAGCAGTCCAACCAAACATAGGACAATCACTCAATGCTGTTTCAATGTCGGACCAGCGTCGAAGACGTTGGGCCAACATTGAAACAGTATTGGGTAAATGGCACGTGTTTGCTGGGGTGCTTTCCCGGTCTCGGCGGTTTGAAAGAAACAAAAATGTTTCTTCCCCATTCTCGTGTGAAAGTCAGTATTGTGGAGAGCCACCATGGCCGAGAGGTAGCGTGCTCGGCCTCAGACCGCCAGGGCTCGAATTTCGAATCCTGTGTCTGGAGGGCAGTGTCATCTCAATCATCTCACCATCCTCAGGAGGTTCTCCTGGCCCAGTTTAGCCTATATGTGCACAAAGGTGGCCTGAAGCTCGATTCATTTCATTTCATTTGCTGGGGTGCTGTCGCTCAGTATACAGCAGACCCAGTGTTGGGAGTAGTGTTGGGCCAGCGACGTAGACAATTTGTCGGCATTGAACCAGCAATGGGCTGCGACAGTAGCCCAACTTTGAACCGAAATTAGGTGGGTAGGCCTACATCTAGCCTGCCCACTAGCCCTGTGATTACATATTGGGCCAGAAACTGGGCTCTGGTTCCTAGGTTGTGATTGGCCAGCCTCAATTTGATTCAATTTGGGGACCCCTTGTGGCTTGAAGGTTCAAGTCCTATTGGTCGATTGAATTGAGGGATTCCCCGACGTATTTCTTCAAACTGTCATTATAAACAAGTACGATTAGAGATGCCTGTCATACTAGTTTTTTTGTAAAGAGGTATTTCAATCATTTAGTTTGACACAAAATGTTATTATCATATAATCAACACATTGTGTAGTCAACTGATTTATTAGACTTAGAACAGTATATTTATATCTGCGCAAAGTGTACATATACAGCCATTATGGCTCAGACAGCCACAGTGCAATGTGCAATGATGTATGACGGTCACTGTTTGATTGTCTGATCGTTTCACCCAGCCTGTAGCACCCTTGAAGCCCTGAGTCACATTATCAAACGACCTATAAATCACAAATCGTAATGTTAGGTGGGATTTCACCATTACATTCTCACGCATGACCTTCGGTTAGAACCACTTTTTAATAAGCAGTTGTCACTGGTGAGGAGCTTTAATATTAAGCCGTCGAAAAGAGGCCTATCAAAAACTGCGAATGCGTGTAATTTTATTTAAATTAAAATATGGATACTAGTAGTCCAGAACTACTAATACCCTATAAGACCCACATGACTGTCAGTGTCAAGTGCTAAATCAATAATCAATAAATAAACTTCTATAGCGACTATATCCTCAGCGGACCTAGCTCAGAGACGCACAAATCTTTAGCGTTATCATGTGTCATAATCGAGGCCAAAGCAGGTTCGTCAACAGGGAGCCGGGCTGCTGAGGAACTAGGGTGGAAAAGCAAGATCAAATAGGTGAGATTTAAGTAATTCCCGGAATGTTAAGATAGTTTTCGCATTACGTATTGGCAGGCTGGACCAGATATATAGAAAGCTCTTGACCCAGTCTTAGTCTTTATACGAGGAACAACAAATCTATTCGAATTAGTGGAGCGTAGATATTTTCAGCATTTCGGCCAAACAAGTAAATCAGCCAGATATGCAGGTTGGTTTTTTTTAGGGTTTGAAAAGTTATCGCGCATATTTTAAAATGAATGCGAAACTTGACAGGAAGCCAATGTAGTCGTTTCAGAATTGGAACGGGACGACTAAATCGTGGGGCTTTGGTTACTACTCTTGCAAGGCAGTTTTGAATGCGTTGTAATCTAGCGATATCCTTTTCTTGCATATTGTGAAACAGTGAGTTACAATAATCCAACTTACTACTGACGAGTGTCACTGCAATTTGCTTGGCAAGATCTAAGGACAGACTTCGACTTGGGTCGTGGGTCGAGGGTTGTGTGTCGAGGGGCGAGGGGGTCGAGGGGTCGAGGGGGTTTTCGAGATATCCCAGTGTTCAGGCTGGCCTACATCGTGTGTATCGTAGAGACACGCGTGCAGCACGATTCACTGGCAAGTATTGAATGAATTTTGGCCAGCACGGGAGATGGTGGTGGAATGAATAAACGTTGAAGATATATATTTTAACTTTTCTCCTTGGTTCTTTCCTTAATTATACCCTGGACATTTAGGATTCTGGCCCATGAGGAAGACCAATACAGTTATGTTTAAAAATTAAGCCGATTTTTTGTCTATAGCACTCATCCTGTCATACAGCCTGAAGCCGGGCCTCGGAGTTCGGGAACTTCTTTTCTAGTTCAGTTTGAAATAATGATAAATGTACAGTAGTTAGCTCTTCCCGCCTTATTTGAAAAGCTATGTTATGGGTCTACGGTCATTGTATTTTTTAATTATTTCAATGGGGGGGGGGGCGTGTTTAGACATCTTCTGACGTCTAAGACGGTCCCCGCGCTGAAAGGGTTAATTGTCATTTCGGTTTCGTTGTAGCCTACATGTTATTACCCTTTCAGCACGGTGACCGGCTCTAGACGTCAGAATAATAAGTGTCTGTGGACGTCAGATTATGACATATAAAGACGATCCCGGTACTGAAAGAACAATACAAATATTAATAATGGCCGTAGACCCATAGGTATTCAAATGAAGCGGAAAAAAAACATTTATGATGATTTTAAATTGAAAAAAAAACTTCAGTCTCTTGGTTTCTCCTGTTTGCCGGCCTTAGACTCACCGTCTAGGGTGTAATCTTGATAAATACAGTTGAATCGTGACAATCTACAGTACACCACGTGGTCAGTTCCAAGTGCAAACGATGGATCCAGAGGACCACATCCATCTACTGTGTAGGAGTCACACTGGAAGCATTCCACATAATCGTCATCCGGACACTCGTCACCACAGTCATCTGTGCTACCTCCTCCGCCGCCATATTTTTTGGCTGAAATACAAGAATAATATATAATAATAATTAGGCCCGGTCTGAGACCATGAGACTATCAAGTTTAATGCAATAATGTTTGTGTCCTAATTTGCGGAACGAGGGTGCCGTTTGTATGAACGGTTGACATTTCTAGAAACTGTCCTTATGAACAGTCAAATATAACGTTTGATGTCGCTAGCTCAAATAATTGCGTTTTAGGGCAGTGTTAAAAAAATATATATTCACGATTATATATATGTGATTGGAGCTTAAAGAGATAAAGTTCTAGTCACAACTATTTTTGTGTTGAGTTAAATATACGTGTTCTAAATACCATTTTTAAAGAAACTGTATTATGTCTGCAAATATACTGAAATATACACAAAATATAAATAATTTTATTCCTTTTAAAATAGATACCATTTTATTACAAGATTTCTACAAAATATGATGCTTACTTACCTGCATAATTATTTATACCATAACATATGTCAATGTGTTAATAGCCCAATAATAAAAAATAAGCGTCAATGATTTGTCAATTTTGAAACTTAATTTGTACTTTTAATAACAGTTCTAGTCGTGATACCCAGGGAGCTAAAAAGGGTTTGAGGGACATGGCTTGCTGTAAAAAGTTGGCCGGTGGAAATAAACTCTACATACACCCACGAACACACCCTAGGTGGACAACCGTGCAAACATTTCGCAGGAAATGCACAAAAAGTGAAAATCCAAGATGGCCGCCACAAATATCTTCTTTATATAACTTTTTAACGTTTTTTTTCAAATTTATCGTTCCTGATGGTTTTCTGCCAAGTACATTTCTGGAACGCGTCATTGATTTAGTATGTAGGTTGTTTATGTGAAGGTCAAGGTCAAATATAAAGCGACTGTCTATATCGACATGTCAATTTTAAAAATACCCACAGATCAACCACATGAAAGACGCCGCCCTTAATTGGTGTCTTATAGTAAGGACATGGGGGGGGGGGTAACTTGCAGCACTGATTATATGCCCAACGCTAGGCCAACGGAATCAACATATAGCCCGATACTGTGCTTACATATTTAGATAAGGTGTAGCTGTAGCACGGGTTAAATCTAATACATTTTATCACCTTGCAATATGGCTAAATATATGTCTACAATCATATAAGTTACCACTTACCTTTCACAGAACAAATCATCAGAAGCAAAATGATAACACCTAAGGTTGGTCTCTCCATTGTGAGTTGTAATCCTGAAACACCTTTAACATAATACTATTCTAGGCCTACATATCAAACATGGGAAACAGATACTGCAAAGTAACAACAGTGAGCACTGGGGACTCCTTATTTGAAAAACAAGCATATGCTGTTGTTTACTATACCCTGCTGCTGCAAAGCCAAAACGGCAGTGTCTGCTTACTTTTAAAGTAAGCAGATTCTGCTGTTCGGCTTTGCTCTATCGTATACATTAAATATGCAAGTCGCTGAGGTTTGTTCACTGGTGTATGTACTGACATCGCCTCGGTTCGCTGCGCGATATAATATTTGAATAGACCTACCCATGGCCGCATACCAGTGCTCTGGGCCCGTATTCTCGTACAAGTTACGATAAATCGCAGGCTTCCATTTGGTCGAGATGGCCATCTCGACCAATCGGAAGCCTGCGATTTATCGTAACTTGTACGAGAATACGGGCCCAGATCACTCAACTATTTACAGACTTGTATTGATGGTGACAGATGGTATGTACGCACATGCGTATCTATAATACATAATGAACATGATTCAAGGGACTGGCCCACGCTAAAATCATTAAAAAATCGGTGATTTTATTTTGGCTTCTTAGTATAACCATATGATGTAAACATGTCCATAGACTAGAACTGCGAATTTTTTTAATTTTTGTGCTGCGCATTCACCAGTTAGGCTAGATATAGAGACGAAATTCCCGATTTCGAATTATTGACAACCATGTCAAAAATGGGAAATACGAGAATTTCGTCTCTATATCTAGCCTAACTGGTGAATGGGCAGCACAAAAATTATAAAATTTCGCAGTTTTAGTCTATGGACATGTTTACATCATATGGTAATACTAAGAAGCCAAAATAAAATCACCGATTTTTTTATGATTTTAGCGTGGGCCAGTCCCTTTAAGAGCAGTGAGGTTATCCTAAGCCAGATTTACCAATGTCACCTTGTTATGTCCTATTACGGGTCAGCTGCTCGCAGCCTCCGTATTTTTAAACGTTTTTTTCTTTTATTAAACTTCCGAGGTCCCACTTCTACTGGGCAAATAAATAAACGCACCACCACTTTATTGTACAGATATAGTGTTCAAAATATTACATATGCTACAAGAAACTGCAATATACCACTCATGAATATTATTGGTTATTGAAGATGAGCATCTGCACGTTGACTTGGGTCACCCACAGTCGTGGGCATGACCCATTTGTCAATGTAATGCTTCACTGCCAAAAAGGAGTTGACCCAGACATTCATTCACTGACTTATGTCACTCACTTGTGGCTGCTTGGCCTCAATGCGAAACGTTTAGAAACTATGCAGAAACACACGTTTTTGTACCACACTGATATAATTTGTCTGGCAAGCCCAGACCACCTTCTGCCACAGCAATACATAACATACATGTAGAAATAGGCTCACGCTGCACAATTGTGAACGAGACATTTTTTCAACCCCTCATTTTTGAACCAATGAACTTGAACTGAATCTGTAAACGGACTTTTTATTCCCGCACCCCAGCCCGCATAATGCGATCATGGTCCGCATGACCCCAAAAGTGTTTGTTTCTTCAATTTTTAGGTCATTTGTCTGTTACTCACCGTACTAGTCAGTATTGTAGGGAGCCTCCGTGGCCGAGAGGTAGCGTGCTCGGCCTCAGACCGCCAGGGCTCGAATTTCGAATCCTGTGTCTGGAGGACAGTGTCATCTCAATCATCTCATCATCCTCAGGAGGTTCTCCCGGCCCAGTTTAGCCTATATGTGCACAAAGGTGGCCTAAAGCCCGATTCATTTCATTTACTCACCGTACTGTACAACGAATCATGACTATCAATCTATTAACCCATTGTCAAAATAATCCAGTTATTTATCTGCATGGGTATATTCAATTAACCCTTTAAGCCCTGACGATGCATTAAAGCATCATTTTACATCCCTGAAAACAGACTTCATTTTGCTAAAACTATAAAACTTTTACCAAGACATGGCAATTTTCTTACATTTTTCACCCACTCCAAGTCATCTTTATTCACAACAAGTCGAGAATTGCGACAGCAATTCTCGGCTTGTAGTGGATGAAGATGACAATGGTAAACTCAGGCTTGAAAGGGTTAAGACCAGTCAAGCAGAGAGTCGCCACGAAATACAATCTTACAGTATGATATGCTAATGTTAATGCAGTAGTATACAATCTGGTGAATACATTTGTATCTAATAATTACTCGGAATAATCGAATCGCGCTTCGCGCTCGTAGATTATTTCTCAGTATTCAACAGACAGGGGTAGACCGGAGCTAGTTCGCACAGGGTTAGTGAGAACAGTGTTCATAATTTTGACAGTATATCTAAATGTATTTCCGTTCTGTGCTGCCTCCTAGTGACTGACTGTATCAGTACCTTTGATTTCATGTTTGAAGGGTCTTTTG
This sequence comes from Flabesymbios commensalis, assembly GCA_964017125.1. Taxonomy (NCBI): domain Eukaryota; kingdom Metazoa; phylum Annelida; class Polychaeta; order Terebellida; family Flabelligeridae; genus Flabesymbios; species Flabesymbios commensalis. The sequence continues at coordinate 20,316,132 of OZ024917.1, forward strand.
AAAACAAATTATGAAAAATAAAAACATTTTTTTCCATTTTGGTAAGTCAAAAGTATTTTTTGCTGTCGCACAAAATGTTACTTTGCTCAATGTTTGCCATTGAACCTGACAGTTCCAACTCCTATAGCTGTAGTGCTCTAGCTGGAGTTATTAATCCTTCATACATGTTAGGTTGCATTATATGATGTTAGTTCTAAATATATAAAAAAAAATCAAAATACGTTCATGTAGCGTTTATAGCGTTTGTTCGAACAAAAAAATCGTGCAATTTCGACTGTTCAAATTAACCCCACAAATATCTCATACATCCAACACTTTTCAGAAAAAACGCATCCCATGTTCGAACCAACACCAAGTGTAGGGTTGGTTCGAGCAGTGAAAAAATGTAACTTTAAGATTTTGCTCTGACAATACCTTGATTATAGTGTATGCTAGAAATATCATCTATAGTTGAATACGTCTGGACAATAATGCCAGTTTCCTAACTTCATCATATAAAAAAATAAATCACTAGTTCCTAATTTTGTTCGAGCTGATCCGGTCTCCCCTACATGTGTAGCCTATTCTCCATGGCGTTAATTAGCAAACGCCGCCCTCCACAACGTGATAGCGGAGGGCGAGGTCCTTCTAATTACATGGCGTATGACATATGGGCTTAGAAAAATTGGTGTCGGATAAAAACGTGATTCTATAAGTTTTGGCATGAATTCCCACCCTTCCATAAAACCTTACTAGATAAATGTTGATTTAATTACAATAACACATGTTTTTGACCACGGAAATTGAAATATGTTGGCGACGACGAGGAGAACTGGGACCATTTGACTGTCGCCATTTGACCCTACGTTGTATTCTAACGTTATGCCTTTTAATTTTCGCGAGAAAAACAAGTTCACGAATTTCATAATCTCGCCAAAATTATTATTATAATAGCGCTACCTATCATAGAAATCGATAATTCGCGTATTCTAGACCTCGCAAAAAGTCCCAAAATATCCTGAAATATATAGAGAAGTGGGACACGTATGTGGATAAGTGGGACACTCACGGGGAGAAGTGTGACGTCATGTCCCAGTTCATCCCATACATGCCATTACGTAAAGTCCCAGCTCTCCCCATGAGTACCAGTTTGGGATCCCATTTACTTACTCAATAATCTAAATAGTAAACAACATTTAGCTCATAGTCCTACATATCCACGAAGTAGGCAACAAGGATACCCAAACACAGTAAATTTAATGTACAGTGTATATTCAACTTGCTTTACTGCTTTACACATTCACACAAAGGCAGAGAAGCAATTCGTTGTACTAAAAATCTAAATTTTGTCACTACACTAACAAAGTTGTCTGCAATTTGATTCTGGAGAGATATGTGGTGAAGGCAATTAATAAGGGTCACGGAGTTGCAAGTTCTATACTTATCACAAGCTGTACACTGACCATCAATTATTGTTGTGTGTCTCCTACTGATTAACTGTTTTGTGTAAGGTCTATATATTCGTTCTTCAGAAGGACTGATTTGCAACAACAATCGATCGTTTTTGCCAAAAAACATTACTTTAAATTCATTTATTGTTTTAATGTTATTTGTGTTCGGAGAGGCAATTAGTATTGATATCATACATGGCGTAGTTACAGCAGGTTTCTTTGGCCTATATATTTTTGAAAGCATCTAATAATGGAATATTCAACGCTTTATACCTCTAAATTTATGTTGTGATGTTGTTAGTTTTTCTTATTGCGTTCAACTGGATGGCATGCTCAAAGATTGGGTGTGATCTCTTCTTTACTGTGGGCGATGGAGCCATTTCCAGATACATTGGTTTAGACATATTTATTTTTCCGATTTGAACAATACAAAAAATGTAATACAAGCCTCCCAGATACATTGATTCAATAGAGAAAGATTTGCTCTTGCCATTCTTATTAGGATTCTTCTGAAGTTGACATAGGATGCCGACGAGCCTGGGTGACGCGAGATGTTTTGTTCTTTTTATCTATTATCTCTCTGTTGTCATATGAGCCGCAAATATTTATTTTTTATTAATTACCAATATATCAGTCATCGCCATCTTAGATTTTAGTCCATGTGCGTTATCTTCAATGACTTCTGGAAAGTAAACACAACTGGGTGCGACATACGATAAAACCTCATCATAGATACTAAAATCACCCATACACCACAATTTCATGAAAAGCTATGGGCATTTATTATTGCTTAGCTCTGACGCAGTGTTAGCCATTTTGTTAATCATCTTGGATGTTGTCCGCGAATATAATTCTATTTTAACATTATTTTTGACAACACTAATATATTGAATATTAAATTTTAAAATTTGGTGTTGTTTCTGATAACTTTAATCCATTGACACGCTGAGAAACCCCGGGTAGACACCAAAACCATGATTATAGACCGACGTCTATTCGAAAGTTCGAAATATGAAATATGATCATTTTTGATAAATGTTTTTTGTGTGTTAAAACTTAGACTGATATCCATTTATTTTGAAGATTATCAAATCCTGGGATACTTTTAGATGGATAAGATTCATAATCTAGATCTATATGCTAAAACTATAAAACATCACAATATGGAAGACAAACATATACTGATATTAAAATAATTAGTCCAATTCTGTCAAAAATGACATCAAATGATTGTTTGGCCTTGGAAAAAGTGGCGGACATCTTGGATTTTACACACAATGCAATCGCTAAAGTAGTTTTTACCACACCACTATCTCCAGCATAGCTGAGAACATTATTGTAGATACCAAAATCACAAATCTGTTTCGATTATGTTCAAAAATGCATCAATTGGTTGTTGACCTTTGCAAAGTGGCGGCCATCATGGCTTCCACCCACATTACAATGCCTAAGGTATTTTTTGGCCACACCACTATGTCCGGCATACCTGAAAACCCTATGGTAGACACCAAAATCATGAATCTGCTTCAATTATGTAAAAAATAGCATTCGTTTATTGTTTTGCCCTGAGAAATGGCGGCCATCTTCGATTTTCTAAGTTTCTTTATTGGTGAGAATTTTACACCTACCTGGATATCATTATATACATACCAATGAGCATGGATATCATTATATACATACCAATGAGCAATAATCAAATGTAAAAAACTAAATCAACCAAAACAAGGATCGGCCAAGAATCCTTCTTTTGATGTCGGATTATGCATATACATTTCATCGTTAGCACAGGACTGTATCATGCATCCATATGCAGCAACTACCTGATTACAGTTTTGGCTTGCGTATGTTTTATGACGACACTTGGTCACTTACAGTCCGGCATGTCATAAAAACTTATAATAAACACAAGTATCATCCGTATTTAATAACTTCACCATATGTTATGGATACTTCTTCTTACGCTAGAGCTTTGTGGCAGCCATTTTTTCCATGTAATGAACGCCATCTTGAATTTTATTCTCAGTAAAATGTCAAAAGATATTTTTAGAAACAACACTATATCTCTGGTATTCTGATAAAACACTTTGGCCACCAAAATCCTAATGTATGTCTCTTTATGAAAAAAAAACCATTATTGTTTGAATTTTGCTTCGTGGCAGCCATCTTTCATTTTTGTTACTTAAAACAAAAATCCACCCTAGTCTCTGTGGAGAGATGCTTTGAAGTGGATGCTTGCTTTTAACAAAAAATGCCATCAAAAAGTTATTACATGTAGAGCACTAACACTGTAAACGGGCGCCTAATATTATAGCAGCCATCTTGGGCGCCATCTTGAATAACTAAAAACAAAAAACTAAAACTTAAACGTGACATTACCATAGTTATTGTACTGATCAAACAATATTCATCACCAATAATATTTAATTAATAATTATCAGTAATAATTTTGTCACAATTAACATTAACGATATGTTCGCTATAAAGCCTCTTGGATTGAAAAAGTTGATTATTGCCTAAAATAAATGGATTCTCTTTCCACCGAACTAGTTGAAATTGTGTACCATAAAAGAAAATGGAGCTAAAATTAACCAATTTACATAATTTCCAGAGTATTACCAAAAGCCGGGGGCCATCTTGGACGCCATCTTGATAAAATGACCCTAAAACGTAAAAGTTAGACTGGCATCCACCCTGACGATGAAACTGGTCCTATTGTGTAGTGATTGGTAGATGTCACCTAGTTATGAAGTCCAAAATATGTGAATGTTGCCGGCCGCATTATAAAGTGGGGACATTTTAATAAGTGGCTTAATGGCATATTTTAAACAAACACCCATCCATGGAGGGTTGAAGGCCAAGGTGGCAGGTCCATTAAATACTAAGTAGCAATATTTCCATTTATTTTTCATTTATGAGAGTATAATAATATAAAAGATCTAGAAGATTAATTTTGGCACAACTAAGTTCAGGAACTTTGCCCATCCGAATTTAATCAGAAAGTTATGACAACACTCTGGTTAAAGATCAAAAATGTGCGGTTTGTAGGGACTTTGAAGACGACTTGCCATGTGTAGAATAATACGATATTCGTATAGCTTAATCAACGAGTCATAATGGTATATTCGTGGCACAATGCATAAAGAAACTATGAATAGCACATCGATAATAAATCAATATTTATATTGTCTCATCACAACTCCACATGCATGAATATGACAACGAAATTTAATTGATAATAATGACTGAAACAAATATACCATAATTATCATACATTAGAATGATTTACCAAATTTTGGCATACATTATGATATCATACCATACCAAACTCCATACAATACCGTAGTCGTATACCATACCACATTATACCATACCATCATATTATAACATTATACATTTTGGGATACATTATGATATCATCCCATACCAAACTCCATACAATATCGTACGTCGTATGCCACACCACATTATACCATACCATCATATTATAAATAATACATACCATACCATAATACATGTGCTGTACCAATATCATATCACACTGTACCATGCCATACAATTTCATACTGACAAATCATGGACACTGGCAAAACATGATCGATGCATCTTCAGATATACATTTCGGTAATCTTCTAACCTTTGTCAAACGACTGACAAAACCATAGTTCTTAAAAATGCCTTCAACTGTTTTACACATTGTAACTTGAAAAATATCATTTCCAGGCGTAAGCTGGAGTGTTACCATGACAGAGAGAGAACAATACTGTCGCCTCGAAATGTCTTCACTTCTTGGCAGTGATGATAAAATGTCCTTATGAAATAACACTGGTCCTTTCTCTTTCCACGCGACTGCTGACAACAGTTTACCAAGGCTGAGCTGTAAACATGGTGGACTGTAGTTACTTACTTTCATGATGTTGTTCAGGTCATCGACAGCGGCTAAAGCTGCCACTCTACCTACTGGTGAGTCATTGGGTAGCTCTGTCCAGTCATGACAACCACACCAGTGTAATCCTATGGAGGCATCGGAGCATGTTCTATCTAGTGGAATAGGAGTAAACAGACTCTGTCCTCTATCAGTATAGATGCTTCTCTTCCCTTTTAACATACCCAGTATGTCTACCATGGTGGCGTGAATGTCAAAAGGTGTACTCAATCTATAGGCATTCTCTTCTAAGGTATGCTGAAGATCTGCATGTCTTTCTCTGAACCACTTTGGCGTTACTATAACCAAGAATGGCAGTCTCTCTTGCACAGTCGCCCCTGTAGTGATGCGTGAATAGCCAAACCTAAGGCCATGATCACTGAACATTATCAAGATGGTATTATTCAGACTTCCTTCTCTCTCCATCTTTTGTATCGCTTCTAGATTTACCTTATCCAGCCACGTAGGGCCATTAACGTCGCCATGTGATTGGCCAACTTGGAACGTCAGACTAAAATGAGGCTCGTCACGAAATTGTTTCGTAAATGAAACTAAGTAATCCAACAATAAATTAGGCTGACTTCTAGGACCTACACATGAATGTCCCGAGTTATATAGAGTTGGCTGATTGAATAATTCTAAGAAGAAAGGTCTCAAATAGTAATCGGTGGGTTGTTTCTTGAATCCTCTTTTTCGTCTGTACTGGAATGTAGCTATATCGGGTCTGTCTTCAGCTAACATTGTTCTATAGCCTTCAATTGACAGATTTTGCCAAATGAAGGGACAATCATCAAAATAATAATTGCTGTATTTTGATAATCGATTCATAAATGGTCTTGTTTCCTCTAGAAACTTTCCTGAAAGAAAGGGCATCAAATTCACCAGGGTGTTATCGTGTACCTTATTGTAGCCGGCAAGTTCTATTCCACCCAAATTCTGTGTCAAATAACGTCGCGTTTTCGGCATTCTGCGTCGAAAACTTGCCCTGGATACACTATCTATTCCAAGCAAAACTATACTGGGGGCTTCTGTTAAGCCATCGCCCTTACGTTTTGTAGACTTTTCCACGCAACGCTTTTCTACGTGAGATTTCAAAGGAACAAATGTCATTGCATCTTCTGCTAAGACGTTTTGCCCACGACGACATCTTACTCGTATAAAATCATCTTTTATGTTAACACTTCCTTTAAAATAAACCCTTTTGCCCTTTATGAAATCAAAGTCATCCGTTGGAATACCTTTAATTGCACGATAATAACAGAAAACCCTTCCTGATCCATTATTTTGTTTCATTAGAGATGTTCTATTGACGTGAAGCACTGTATTTTCAGTGACGTAGAACACAGATTTTTCGGGGTGACAGTCAGGTGGAGATTGAACTTCAAAAAAATCCTCTAAATCCTGTGTGAACTGATCTGTGACGTCATCAAGGTGGCAGTGTGCGCGGCCATTACGTGGACAGGATGGCAGGCTGCCCCCAGGCAGACTTTGACCTCTGGATGAATTTTTCTGCTCAGGTTCCAAATTGACGATGTATCCACTTTTATGCGCACATAGGTTGAGGATGAGCCATACCACCATACATATGCCGAGGCCCACAAAAATATAGAGAGATCGTTGAAAAATAGCCATGTTTAACTGGGAAAGTACAATTAGGCTATCCGTCTTTTGTTTCTACAAAATTGTATGGGGTCCTATTCTTATTCACCATTGACATCATTCATCACCTGTACGAATAAATGTAAATTTGCAATCATTTGTGCATCGCTACAGCGATCCACAGCTTCAAGTGACCTAAAATTACTTGGATTTGTGAAATGTATGTCATGGCATGCATCGAGTTAAATGCCTGCTGTCAGGTATCCTATTTTAGAGTTGTACTCCATTGTGCACTAGCATCCGGTGATTAGTATATCCAGAAGTCACTGCGCGGCTGACGACAACCAATCACAGACAGAGAGGCATGTGGCTCTTATCCTTAGTGAAGTTGATAAAGGCTTTAACCCCTATCCTGCTGACTATTATCGTTTCTAATCTGTTTTATTAGTCGTTCAAATCACTGATATTGAGAATGAAATGGGTGTTCAAACATAAAGATGTAAATGTTTTGTGCTCGAATTAAACAAATATGAGTAATTTTCAACCACTTGAGGCTGTGGATCGCGGTAGCGAGACACAACCTCAAGTGGTTGAAATTTAAATAAATTAATTTACCAAGATAAGAGTTGAACCTCCAAGTACGGCAGATATAGAGAAAGTGACAAACACGCTGATAGGCCTAGTACCTGGAGGGAAAATTCTCTTTGCGACGTCACCACGGACATTTCTACATGTAGATCCGCGCTTAGATAATCCTGGTGATCTACATAAAGTTAATCCACATTTATGCGTCTCTTGTCCGTCTCTGACACCTGGAATATACTATAAATGATGCACTTTGCTACTTAAGTTATTAGCTCGGTCATGGAGTTAACTTAGATAATGACTGTATTGTTTGGCTTAGCCACCGCCTAAATATTGAGTGCTGATCATAACCCTGAACGGTAATGGAGTCGCCGTAGTCATGCTTGACTGCACAACATTGAAGGTATAATGAGTACCTGGAATATCATAAATCTATATGCAGGGAGCAGAGACGGACAGTAAGAAAGTAATATATGCAGCTGTATGTACATGTATGTATGCATGTATGTAGGCCATTTTTCTATTCCTATCTTAGGTAGTTTTACTGGGCCGAGGTCATCAAAAAGGGCCGAGATCACCAATTTTAAACTATTTTTCCTATGTATTTCATCAGGCATAATAATGAAATTCAAAGTGAAGAAGATATAGACCGCCAGTATTAGATACATTTTATTCTCGCATTATGTGTACTTAGTTCACCAAATTAAATTTGGCACTTTGGTGAAATATAAAGTTAAAAAAAGAAAGTCAACAAACGTTTTTTATATAAAGAATCAATCATTATAACTGTTAGCAAACTAGTAATCACTAGGACGCCACGCCGTATGAAAAAATGGCGCTATGTCTTTTTGTTTTTTTTGGGGGGGGGAGTCTGACAATGTTCGCTTATCACCAATGTAAAGCGTCGCTCATTAACCTTGTCAATCCCGCTGGTCCGTGAAGTTAGATACTTATTCCTTATTCCCGCTTCCTTATTCACGACGGACTTTTAATTTTAATTTCAGGCTATCTTTCAATTTTGGCGTCCTTTTTTCTGTATTACTTGAAAATGTATATCTTGTGTTATCATACTCTTATTTAAATATCAACCCTAGGCCTTAAACCTTCACACGTTAGCACCAAAATCACCGCAATTACATTCCTGCACACTTTAAAACCCGTAGTTAACCATATTTGGCGTTAACATATAAATTCGCGCTCATGCAGCCCCCTAATTATTTACGCACGAAAGTACAATTTGACATACATGCTGCGCATAATAAAGTAAAGTGAATGAACATTATGAAAATGTATTGGTGAAGTGAACTAAATTGAATGAGACGAGCAATAATACAAATCTTCGAATGAATGAAAAATAATAACGAAATAAAGAAAAGCCGATTTGATAAAGAAATTATAAATAACATGACTAAAGGCTGGCTCTCACTTACGATCAAATCGTCCTGGTCAGTTTGCGGCTAAAAAAATGACGGTTTATTTGCTGTTTCTTGCTTTTTACGGCCATCTTGAGGTTGATGTGAGGTTACCTCACAGACGGCACGGGGTTAACATACGGTCAAGCCTTTTGTCACCTGTAAAACAAACTGTCAGTGCGGCTTCCATGAGGTTACCTTGAGGTTACCATGAGGTTACCGTTGCTTAGCGGTCACGCTACGGGTGTCACGGTCAGTGTGAGGTCATTGTACAGTTATACTACGGCTGCTACGGTCATATGCTGTTTATGTAAGGTCTGCTTACGCCTTACGGCCCCTTCGAGTGCTCCTTTTGTGTAAATTCTGTGAAACGCAGTGACGTCACTCGGTGAAAACAAGGTTATATAACACCCCTCCCCCATACGTCGTTCTGTGAAACGCAGTGACGTCACTCGGTGAAAAAAAGGTTATATAACAACCCTCTCTCATACTTCATTGTATTAGCTAGCTTGGTGAAAACAAAGGAGGTCGAGGTCATTGAGTTTCACAGAATATATCTTGGGGCAATTCATTTCCCAGTTGTGTTTCTCAAAAGACTCTGACATTGTTGTGGTTGCATTATTGTGGGAAGAAACATTCAGTTACGCAGTATTATGGAGTGTCATGCTCGTTTACTAGTCCCTAGGACCACTTTGTTTTTTCTCTGTTTTAGATTAGAAAAAAATCAAAATCTAATGAGGAAAAGAAGCATTTTTGTACTTGGTCTTAATAGTCAGAATCTGACGTATATCTATACTAATGTCTGAAAGGGTTAAGAAACAATATGCCTAACATCAGAAATGCATAATACGTACGTGCATTTTTGCTAGCATGTATAATATCCTGCAATGTGTTTGCTTTCTCCACTTAATGGGGGGGGGGGGGGCTGGTGCAGTGGTTAAAGCTGCATGCCTGCTTGGAAAGTCGGAGATCGTGATTTCGAACCCTACTCTCGCCTTTAATTTTCAAAGAAACAAAATGTTTCTTCCCCACTTATTCGTAAAGATTTATATTGTGGGGAGCATCCGTGACCGAGAGGTAGCGTGCTCGGCCTCAGACCGCCAGGGCTCGAATTTTGAATCTTCTGTCTGCATGGAGGGCAGTGTCATTTATTTCACCATACTCAGAAGGTTCTCTCGGCCCAGCTTAGCCTATATGTGCACAAAGGTGGCCTAAAAGCTCATTCATTTATTCATTCTCTACTAAAATCCTGTCTCTTAGCTATATTTTCTTACAATTTGTATAACACTTCTTCTACAAGCAGGGGTTTGATTTGTATCACTCAACTAATTCTTCTATCTGCATGGTCTTCGCTGAAGTTAATTTTTTTCAATTTATCTATTTGTCACCCCCTCCCCCCTAACTCTCTTCTTCAACGACACCATAGGCTTACACTCCTGGCGCTCTACTTGCGTCTGTATCTCATCAGTTTTTTTGTTGTAGGCCTACAAGTTATACAAGTTGATACAAGAATGATAAGTTTGTGCGAAAATGTTCATGCTTTTACATGGTTGATTGAAAACACAATATCATGTCGCCATAATGACCGCACGACAATCGTAAAAGACGATATGGATCTTAAGCTAACCTCATTGACCGCACGCAAACCGCGCAGACAGCAAAATGACTGTCAATGGACCACCAAGTGACCGCATGTTAGCCGTATGGTGAACGCAACCGATCTTACCGTGACCGTATCGAGACCGCCGTTGCAAAATGTTGAGGTTGACGTGCGGTTCCTAGTGGTCAAGGTGCGGCCAGCGCGGCTTGTCCAGCGGTCACCATGAGGTTTATTTACGTTCGTATGACTTTTGAACATGTTGAAAATGTTGCTGGCACCGTGCGGACAGCTTTGACCGCCGAATGTTTTGCAAGGTTGGCATGGGGCGATCTGCGGGTAAAAAATGAAATGAAATGAATCGTGCTTTAGGCCACCTATATGTGCACATATAGGCTAAACTGGGCCAGGAGAACCTCCTGAGGATGGTGAGATGATTGTGATGACACTGTCCTCCAGACACAGGATTCGAAATTCGAGCCCTGGCGGTCTAACTTTCACACGTGGATGGGGAAGAAACATTTTTGTTTCTTTCAAACCGCCGAGACCGGGAACCGAACCCCGAGCTCTGGCGTGAAAGGCAGCGGTGCTAACCACTCCCCTAGGGCCCCCGCCCGATCTGCGGGTGACGTGCTGTTGATACGGTCGTTGATAATTTACTAGCCGTATCCTGGCCGTATGCACAAAAACTGTAAGTGAGAGTCCCGCTTAACGTTAGTCAACAGTTACACTGTCCCCATTTAAACACTGTCGCGTTACGCTGAAAATCTCGCCCGAGTGGCAGTTTCGTTCAAATGAAACAAGCAATCATTTCATACAGGGGGAGGGTGGTGGAAGAGGTCGGGGAAGGCCACTTACAGTCGGCATGAATCAGCACACGGCGTAGCAGTGTGTAGGCACACACACTGCTACGGAGTGTAGTCAACAGTATTCTTGCAACAGTTAAAAGTTAAATTATTATTTTATTACACGAAATCTCAATGGGTTTAGTATTTTGCGTAATCTGACTTTCATAAAGAGTGTTTAGATTGCAAAATAGATATTAATTATCACTAGTTGTATAATATCAAGCTCTCCGATGCCCAGAGTGCAGAGCCGATTATTCCTGTGCTAATGCAACCTGAACTAGACGAATTATGACTTTCAAGTAACAATAATATTTGGGCTAGGTTTGTTGAGTTTTCGCGGTGGCCATTGTGAATTTGGTTGGGTTATTTTTATTATGACAGATTGATTGGATATTCGCATATGAGTTTTTTGGCAGCCATTCTGAACTGTAATTTCAGACTTCGGACTTCCGGCTTCAAATTTTAGAACTCCCCACTGAACTTTTGCAGTTCTAAATAGATATATATTTGTTTGTCAAATGAAATCGCATTCAGGGTGCACAGTACACACATCTCTCTGTTGATTTAATGTTGTATCACTATCCGCAACGCTAGCCAAACATCAAAACAACATTGATTCGGCGTTTTGTGTTTGAAAAGAAATGCAACTGTTATTGAAACATTGGATAAATGTATTTTTATTAACAAATCTAGAGACTAAAGGGTGGAGTAGGTCAGGACATAGGGGCACCCTGTTCACCCTCTTGGCAATGAATGGAGAATCACCCAAAATGTCCACTATTGAACCACATTGAACCCAATTATAGGCCTATTGCCGTGCAAGCAAAAAGGCACTATCTGCTCACCTTACAAGTAAGCAGATAGTGCATTTCACATTTGAAGAGCAGCATAGTGCGGTATCTGCTCACTTACAAGTAAGCAGAAACTGCCTTTTGCCATTCAAGAGTATAGTGATCCAGAAAATCCTGGATTAAACCGGCAGAACACGATGATTGTCTTAGAAAAGTCATAGCACCCCTCCTGACTACTCAGGAAATGTTGTGTCAAAATTTCAGGTTGATTAGATAAAAACTCAGGGGGAAATAGCGTCTTACAAAAACGTGCCAATAATAATAAGTTTAAAGTTCCGTTGTAAAATCAATATATTTGGGCATAGCCCAAATATAATTATTTGCAGGGAGAGATAAAGCTTTTCTTACTTATTTTGATTCAATTTACGTTATATTGTAATAATCAGCCATTAAAGTGAAAATAATAGATTGATTCATGGTGATACTGCCATAATTGGAATAAAACACTCCGATTATACATCACTTCCTGGATGTATATCTTTCCATACCGATCTCTCCAGCGGCGTCCATTTTGCCGTCGATTCTACCTTTCTGTCTTATTATATATAGGCCAATAGTAGTCAAAACTGCCTGTATTGATGTTGTTGCCAGTATGTACTGTTGTTGTTGTCACTGAGACGATTACAGGTCCCTGTGGACTTGACAAAATGAAGGTCAACTCTTTTCAAATCTTGCTGGTTGATGTCACATTTTATCTTTAACATATTTTAAATGTGGTACTTAAAGAGCTAATGAAAACCCGAATATATGCGGCACCGGCGGTTAAAGGTGAAACCAACCAGCTATTATCCGTGACTAAACCGATTGGTTTTCTTGGTCTTGGACATCGTGATCTCCCTACCATCATCCATTTCACATATATAATGATATATCATATTTTTCTATTTTTTCATTTTCAATTATATTGCACTGTACGCACATTACATAATACAGTATCGGCTTTTTACAAATACATTGAGCAGTTTGTATTGAAAGGGTTTCATTTAAAGAGTGATATTCTTAAAAAACTTTTATTAAAATGATTTGTTTTTTATGTAATAAAGGTTTCCGCTCGGAGACTCATCAACTAGAATGTTGTGCTTGTATGCGTATGTATCATGTACGATGCATTGATAATGCGGCACAAGATAATAGTATGTTTAATAAGAATAATTGGTTATGTAAATTTTGCACGTCATCTATATTTCCGTTCAATCATGTTGACGAAAATGATGAATTTATTGCTGCGATTTCTGAAGAAAGCATTAAATGTGAAGTTGTAACTCTTGAATCGTTGGAGGGGAAAATGTTTAATCCTTTTGAACTGAATGAACAAGACCCCTCATTCTCACTTGGTGATGCTGATCCTGATTTGAAATTTTATGATGACAATAGACATATTAATAACTTGGTGAATTGTAAATATTATTTGGAAAATAATTTTAACGACAACTGTAAGGCGGTAGGTGTTGATGAATTTTCTATTATCCAACTTAATGTTCGTAGTATTCCTAAAAATCTACAGCATTTTGAGCTATTTATGTCAAATTTAAATATACATTTTACTGTAGTATGCATAACAGAATCATGGTTAAAGGAATCAAATGTAAATGCATATGCATTAACGGGTTATAAACATGAACATGTGTGTCGCAAACATAAGGCTGGTGGTGGTGTGTCTTTATTTATAAAGGAACACGTTGAATACAAATGCCGTACAGACCTAAATATATTAAATAAATACATGGAATCGAACTTTATAGAGATACCTAAAAGGCATAATTCAGTGTCTAACACTAATATTATTATTGGTGTCGTATACAGACCACCCGATACAGATGTTAATATGTTTACTGTTTATATAACTCAGATTTTATCCGCTTTAAAGTATGAAAACAAAACTGTTTATATAACAGGTGATTTCAACATTAACCTGTTAAATACTGATAAACATATACCTAGTGCAGAATTCATTGAAACCATGTACTCATATTCTTTTTTCCCTCTTATAAGTAAACCTACACGAGTCTCAAAACATTCAGCAACTTTAATTGATAATATTTTCTGTAATAATACTAATGATAAAGATATTATCAACGGGATATTCTACACAGACATCTCTGATCATTTTCCTATATTCAGTATTAACGTAAACATTAAAGTAGTGGAAGAAACATGTCTTCCTAAGTCTAGGAAATATACCTCGGTAAACATTGAAAAGTTTAAAATAAATATAAAAAATAAAAATATGTTGACGGTTCTTGAATCTACCGACTGTCAAGAAGCATTTAGTAAATTTCATTCAATATTTTTAAAGACTTATGAAGACTGTTTCCCTTTAACCATGGCTAACAGTAGCCCTAAAGAATTCTATAAAAAATAAAAATAAATTATATGTAAAATATATTAAACATAAAACAATTTTTAATGAAAAAGCATATAAAGAATACAAACGTATTTTAAATAATACAATGAAAAAAGCTGAACGAGATCATTATGATGTTTTATTCAGAATAAACAAAGATAACCTAAAGAAAACCTGGGCGATTATTAAAGAAGTAATTAACAAAACAAAAACTAAAACAACCGTCAATAAATTTTTAATTAACAATAAAGTTATAACAAATACCGAAGAAATAGCATATAGTTTTAATAGTTTTTATGTAAACATTGGACCGAATTTAGCGAGTAAAATTCCGAAGACGAGTAAAGACCCTGCTTCATATATAACTAAGCAGAATCCCGATTCTATTTTCCTCAATAATGTCACCGAAAATGAAGTAATCAAAATAATAAATGCATTGAAAATATCTAGCCCAGGATGGGATGGAATACATTCCAAGGTAATAAAGGACACATTTTCATTATATATTGAACAACTCTTACATATTTTGAATTTGTCTATTTTACAAGGTGTATTTCCAAGTGAACTAAAAACTGCTCGTGTTATCCCTATTTATAAAGGTGATAACAATATGATTATAAGTAACTATAGGCCTGTTTCTGTGTTAACAGTGTTCTCCAAAATTTTCGAACGTATAATGTATAACAGACTGTTTAATTTTATCACGAAACATAATATACTTTATAAATACCAGTTTGGTTTTAGAGAAAAACATGGAACGAATTCTGCCCTAATTGTGCTCACAGATAAAATTGCTACAGCTATAAGTGGAGGTAACCTTGTTTTAGGAGTCTTTCTTGATTTCAGTAAAGCTTTTGATACTGTCGATCATACTATTTTACTAAATAAATTATATAAGTATGGTATCAGAGGAATTGCTCATGATTGGCTTGAAAGTTATTTGTATAATAGAAAACAGTTTGTTTCTTTTAATAATCATTGTTCAGATATGAACGATATCACTTGTGGTGTGCCCCAAGGATCCATACTTGGACCCTTGCTATTTTTGTTATATGTGAATGATATTGTTGAAGTATCCTCTGTTTTATTACCCATATTGTATGCCGATGATACCAGCTTATTTTTGATTGGAAAAAACATTAATGTATTAATACACAATATGAATGATGAATTGGCAAAAGTATTACAATGGTTAAACTGTAACAAATTGTCTTTAAATATTAAAAAATCTCAATATATTGTATTCCGATCGATCAAGAATTATCCAATTGAAATAAACACTGTCAAGATTAATAACCAAACATTAAACAAAGTTAAATCTACGAAATTTCTTGGGGTCATTATTGATGAATTCTTAAATTGGGCGGAACATATTAACACCGTAAAAACAAAAATCTCGAGAGGAATTGGAATTTTATGTAAAGCTAGACATGTATTGAAAACATCGACTTTGGTTACACTTTATAATAGCTTTGTCTATCCATATATTAATTATTGCATTGAAGTATGGGGTGGAGCTAGTGATAAATCTATTAAATCTCTATTTAAAGTTCAGAAAAGGGCTGTTAGAATAATTAAATCAGCCTCATATTTAGCCCACACCCAACCAATCTTCCATGCATTAAAGATACTGAATATTTATAAGATATATGAGTTTAAAGTGTCTTTATTTATGTACAAAATGGAGATGCAATTGTTACCTTCTTTATTTAGCGACATGTTTGTAAAACATTCTGATGTTCATAACTATCCAACTAGACATGCTCATAATCTACGTGTAACTTGTAAGCATAAAACCAAATTATCTGAACAGTCTATTAGAACTGCTGCTATATCAATATGGAATCATATATCTGTCAATCTAGATACCAATTGTTCAATATGTACCTTTAAATATAAACTTAAAAAATATTTATTATACCATAATATTCCTAATAGTAGAACTCCTTAGATATGATACTGGCTCATGACTGAATTTGTTAATTACTTAATAATTTATTATTTATTTCATTGCACGTTTTTATGCACATTGCACATGTATTGTCGTTTTTGTGGATCCACGGGGATGTGTCTACCACTTTAACGAGTGGGAGATATAGCCTTTTGTTTCCTAGGAGTCGACATATTATTTTTGTAATTAATGAGAGGGCATATAATGTCACCCGATATTCTGTCCTTTTTGTCATTTTGTTTATCAATTTTGTTCTGTATATTGTTAATACAGATATTTCATATTTTCTATAATATTGTTCAGTTTAATATGTTAGATTTCCAGATTTTCGGTGTATTAACATGATTAATGTGATTTTGTTAATGTTTTTGTTGATATGCATTTATGACAATAAATAATCTTGAATCTTAAAGGGTTAACCTACCTAATCTAATCATTGGATAACTAGCCTACCAAGACATGTAGGCCGCAAGTTATCGCCCACCACGTTTAACCCTTACAGCGCTGAAATAGTTTGTATAAACCATGACGACCAAAGGTCGATTTGAAATCATCATAAATGTCTTAGTTAGCCCTTTCCGCCTCATTTGAATACCTATGGTATAAGTCTACGGCCATTACAAATATTTTCACTCTTATATTGGGGGATCGACTTTATATAGTCGTCAGAATCTGACGTCTAGAGATGTCAGATTTTATTATACCATGATAATACTATGTATATGCGTTTCAAACCCAACGCCGCATTAAGAGCAAGCTCACAAATCATAGCAATTCCATATCCTTGAGCGACATCTATGAGTTAATAATTCCACCAATGCTCTGAGCTAGGTGTTGGGCTTAAAAGCTAAGTGTTGTGTTGCTATGGGGAGCTCGAAACAGCTGATCTCCACACATGTATTGATAGGAGAACATTCCCAGCAAATATTGCACACTCACCCACTGCTAGTTTATTTTTGCACCACAGTCGCAGATGTTGATCTAACATTAAAACAACGTTGGTTGAGTGTCTCGTTGGAGTAGTATCCATAGTCTTGTTTTAGGATTTTATTTACTCCAGAAACTAGACATTTTAGAGTCATAATGAATAGGTTACAGATGAAATAATTTATGAATGCAATCAACTTGTAATGTATACTGTGGGCCTATACGTGACCTATATATGCATGAGAATTCGTAAGATGACTGGCGGTTTAAATGGCTGTTCCTGTTACCTTGCACCTCAAGCCATCGTAATGTATCTATGCTGAGAAATCATTTTTATTATTATATTGGTATGATCCTTATTATTTCGTGGACCAAAATACTGGTAACAACAGCATTGTCTATTTGTACAGACACAGCATTTAATTGAATAGTTACAGTTGTTTTCTCGCCGAGATGAATATTTTGAAAAATTGAATGAATGAACCCGCAACCTCTGACGTGACAGGCATTTGACGTAACCACTATACATCTGGGCACTAAATATTGGTAAAAAGTTTAGAGAGTTTTGTATAAATTCGATGACTATATGGGTGTATATGTCTCGCCTTTGTCAGTGTATATGAATGAAGTTAAACAATACTAAATACTTAAATAGTATTAAATAGTGTATGTTGTAATAGTATAATAACAAATACAACAGAAATATCTTGCAAAATATTTTATTCTTTGTTGCTTTCAATACAAATGACACATGTAAATCTATTCCCTTCATTTAACTCCTGTTTCGGATAGAAGTATTTTTACACAATATACATTTTCCAGGAGAAGATCACATAAGTCATAACATATTTGACAACAAAACATAATATGTCCGACAATGAAATAACGGGTGATTAGCTGATTGATTATGTCAGGTGATTAAATGCGACAAAATCATTGACCAAGGGTTTCTCAGTGAAAACGATGCATTGGCCTGTGGTGGGTTAATGTTGAGCCATCATCTGCGACGCTGGTCCAGTATTATACCAACATTTGGTCAATGTTTCTTTAAAACCTTACAACGCTGAAATATTGTGGTATAAATCATGGGGACCAATGGGTCTTTTTTCAATTTGAAGTCGTTATTAATGTCTCGGTTATCTCTTTCAGCTTCATTTCAATACATATCGTATAGGTCTACATACAGCCATTATACATTTGTAATTCCTTCAGTGCGGGGATCTTAGACGTCAGAATCTGACGATTAAAATCGCTATCCGAGATCTATATTTTATCTAAAAATATGTATTTTTTTTAATTTTATGATTAAAATCGATCGGAAGTAGGCCTATGTATTTTATATTTGCAATTTATTTCTCAGAAAGAGGGGTGTCACACGTCTTCTGCTGATGGCTGATCTGTAGTTGACAGATGTTTATTTGAACCTGAAGGCTGCGTGAAGAGCGACAAGGACAACCAGAGAGCCACTGAAAAGTGTGATACTGCAAGCCTGTAAAACATAGAAGAGAA
This sequence comes from Flabesymbios commensalis, assembly GCA_964017125.1. Lineage (NCBI taxonomy): Eukaryota > Metazoa > Annelida > Polychaeta > Terebellida > Flabelligeridae > Flabesymbios > Flabesymbios commensalis. The sequence continues at coordinate 20,335,107 of OZ024917.1, forward strand.
AACAAATATAATAAACCATACAACTGTACAAATCATACGTATGTCTTTTATAATTTATAGCGCATAATATTGTAGCCGATGTGCATAATATTCAGTATTACACTGCAAATAATTATAGCGATGTTAATTTAACAGTTATTATTGAAGGGACAGGTTCAAAGAAATCACATACTTTTATTTGCGTTATGCTAGATCATTTTTATTCAAAAGTGTGAGCGAAAAAAATTATGATGATTTTTTAACTTCCGTTTGTAAAAGATTTATCCCCAAACTTGTAGTGAATATATATTATCTTCAAATTGAATCCTAATACTTACGTTACATGATCCCTCGGTTGTGATGTCAGAATCCACTGTGGTCGGATACTCTGTGGACGGTCCCTCCTGCAAAAAAACTCCTTCTGTTAGAGATATGATTTACAAGTTTATTCAGTTATTCTAGCCTCTTGTTACTACAGTGCAACCTGTACATACCGGACCCTGTACAAACCGGAATCCTGTCTATACCGTAATGATTATTTGGTCCCGAATTTATTACACTCAAAACTGGAACCTGTTTACTCATTATTTTAGCAAAATAGGCAAAACTTTTACGTTGATATTGGTATGGTATTTTTACAACATAATGGATTGAGAATTGGTTAATAAAATATTGTAACAGAATCATTGACTAATAAAATAAGAAAAGTTCGTATCAAGTCAGTAACATTTCAGAGAATTAAACATAATTACTGGTAGGTAGAATATAAAAATACTTGAATTATTATTTCATTGCTGGATTATTCATATATTATTTTTTATTCTTGGTCAAGACATTTACGGTATTGTATTAAATGACATAATTAACTGTCTCTAAGCGTTTAATCCAGCGTCATACATTCCAGAAAATATATAAAAGTTAACAATAAACGAATGTTGTCGTCATCTAAAATAAAACAGTTGAAAAAAACAAAACTGCTGCAGTATAATTAACTCCGTATCGAAAACACAGATCAAATCCTTCTTTGGCTTTGATATTTAAACGGGCTGATGCCGCTGTTCCGTGTCTGGAATGTGTGAAGGACTATTACAAGAATGTGATGTTATTTTAGATTGGGCGTTTAAAAATCAATGTTTATAAAATGACAAGTTCGCTCCGTTTGTGAAATATGTGACACACAATTACAAAAATGTACTGTTATTTTAAGTTAGGTGCTAAAGAACCAAAACTTAAAAAAACGCAATACAGGCAGATAGATCAGTATGATTACTATATGCTTATTACTTTAATATAATAAAACAGCATTTAAAAAATGTGTCTTTTATTATATCACTTTATTTGCATACATCCCCCTATTATTTATAGACCTACCGACGACGAACGTACTGTACCCCGAATTATAACCCTCTTGTCAATTGTACAAGTTATCGTTGTTTGTTCCTCTCCAAAAATAAAAACCCCGTCCAAACCGGAACCTGTCCAGTCCGGAATAAAACTTTGTCCCCAAGGCATTCCGGTATGTACAGGTTTTACTGTATATCGAATTCAGATTGGTTTCTTTCTATAAAGATTACCTACAAGTGTTTTAGACGGTATATATTAGAACAAAATGTATTATTGATACAAATATAATTAATGCAAAGTATACTTACTGTTGTAGGTGGGGGTGCCACACCTGAAAAATAAATAAATAATGTCAAGTGACTAAACTTCAAGTGGGTAAAAATTTAAATAACATAATTTGGCGAGTAAAGGGTTAATTTTAGTCAATATTCTTTCTTTGTAAAAAATAAATAGTCCGGCAACGATTAAAAGCGTCGCATGCACAAATAATATAGGCTACTTACACATGCCACACAAACTGAGAACAGCAACAAAGCAGAAAACTAAGATCTTGGAGAAGTCCATACTTGAGGGAAAGCCGACTGAAAATAACAAAAAAAATGTTTGATATAAAAAGTTCAGGACAAACATACAAATAAAATGAAAACTCAATATTATATTGAAAACTCAATAAATTGAATAAAAACTTATATTTTGTATTCTCTCTTCACGAGTTGTCTTTGCATAAGCAGTAAGGAAATGAAATTAATGATAATATTCTTTATACTAAATATGCCAACTATATGTAAAAATAATGTTTACCTTGACTGTCACTGATGATAAACTGTTGATGTCTGGTGTGATATTGAACAGTAGCTGTGAACAGTGATTGTTGATTTCAAATTCTCCTTTTTTATAGGTACTACCGAGTTTACAAAATAATCTCTCTTGACAACGGTTGCATAGACATGATAGACTACTTACATGTACAAGTAGTCGGACTATATAAGGATTAACCCATGTAGATCAATAACCCCATTTATCTTTTAATGTATTTACTCCGATTATTGTATTTAAATAATTTAAATAACATACTTTTTAAATAAAATAATTGGTGAATAGATGGCTGTTAAAGAAATTAAGATATCTCAGCCTCTGACGTCTTAAGTCACATGGACAAAAAAACCTTTGTTCCCCATGGTTTATACAAAGATATTTCAGCATCGTAAGGGTTAGGCACTTTTGCTTCATATGAAACTTAGCAGAACTATATTTTAGAAAATTATAATGTGAACGTTATAATTTGTTTAATATCAACTAAATTAAACGAACGAGTTCTATCGTGTCTGTTGGGAAGGTTATTGTAATATATGGTTCTTGATTTTAAAGAGTCACCTTGTTTTGCAGTGAATATTACTATGAGGCTGATTACTGTATTTCTCTACTAAACCAATAGACAGTAAGCTCCCACGGCATGCGGGGCTTAACCCTTCAAACGCTAAACACGATTATAGTCATGTTTAACCCTTAAAAATCTCACTATGCATTAAAACATCTTTTTACATTCCTCAAAACAGACTTAATTTTCCTACAACTAGGGGTTTTAGAATGAATATTTCCATTAAACTGGTTTGCTAATACATGTCAATTTTCTTTATTTTTTCACCCACTCTTTTCACCCACTTGAAGATGTGGGTCGCGGTAGCGAGACGCAACCTAAATAGGTGAAAATGTATATTATTTAATTCAGCGATTAAAGGGTTGATTAGCACCTCATTGTACATGTCCAAGCAAGCGGGATTATGAATAAAATCCCACTATGTATTCTCATAAGGTGTGCATAAGATATAATATCCTCTAATTTGACAAATCTTTGACTATTTATTTAATATGTGAATAAAGTCTATGACACAATTATCTGGAGCGCATGCTTTTCGTCGATTTCTCCGTCAATTCTGATCCGATTTTCTTGGCATTTCGCATAGGACATTTCCATGTACTAACATCGGTATTAATGTCGTGAAATTATATTTGATATTGCAAAAATTAGACCCATTGACATGTAATAAAATTCCAGAATTAGTGTAATGGGTTTATAAAGGGACGTCAATTATTTTCAATTTTCTAGACGTCAAATGGTCTAACTTTGTAATTCTGCATATAACTTTACGAAATTTTTACCCATGTTAGGAGAATCGGTTGATAATTATCGGAAAAATAGACGAAAAGCATGCGCACCAGATAATTGTGTCATAGACTATAATTATTTGACACATGACTTGTCTCTGCCACTATGCTATAATAATCGTATATTGTGAACGAGCACTTATTATGGTAGATATCTACAAAGTAAGACCAGAGGTTATTCAAATAGGACTAATGATCTCTGGTAAGACTATTATATCTTGAAGGAATGTTCTATTGCATTAAATTCGCGTGAGATCACAATAGCACGTACGCACAGTAGAGTGTGTAACAGCGAGAGTGAAGTAATGATGATCCTCGTAACAAAGTCTTGATAAAAGTAACGCAAAATTTATGATAGGCCACGCTAACTTGATGCCAGTTTTGCTGCAATGTGACAACAGACAGCTTAAAATGACCATGAAACGTATGATTTAGCATTTAAATGGTGCGAACATATATAAGTTATAGTTGTTTGAGGCTATTTGTATATCGTCGGCGTAGAATCAAAAGTGCGTATCTCCAAAATGCTAATTTTTCAGGAGAAGCAAGAAACTTTAGCATATTTGCAATTTTAATGTTTTCACCGTCAAATTTCACACATACCTGACCAATAGGATTTCAATTATTATGTTACCTATTTTTTAAAAAAGAAATTGATTTTTCGGGCTGTGGAGAGGACAAATTAACGGAGATAGGCCATAATACCAACCAAGCAGTACCATTGAAATACATTAGGATTAGGCCTACAATATTTTTAGGCACCTTATGACTGAGAAACACAATAAAAAGTTCGAAACAAATTATTTAGTGTGTGTCGGAAGGACCAGCTCCGCATGACGCAAGGGTGTACACAGGGGAGGGGGTGATGGTGTCCCCTTGGGTCGCATAACAACAATTTTGTTGGCCTGCTGAATCTGAATCGGGTACGAAATGCGCCAAAATTCAGGAGAAAGGCCCATAGATTTCACATTTTCCCGGGTAGGGGGGGGGGCATGCCCTCGGAATCGCACTCCACCCCCTCAGTAGTGTCCGGCACACAAGGGTCTATAATCTATAAACCCCCCTTAAGTCCTGTTCTTCGTTTATTGTCAGAGCATCCAGGGCGAAGAAGGGCTAAGTATGAAAAGCCTGACAAAAAGTTATGCTTTCAAACATTTTAGAAAATGTCTCACTGTTATTAGGAGAACATTTCTAGATGGATGGGACAGAGATTGAAAATGGACTTAAACCATAGTTTTTTTCTGCGAGTCACTTGAAAGTCACATGTGTGTCGTGATGACGATTCCAGTATTTCTACAATGACCATGTAGAATAGATCATGTAGATAGACATAAATACATGTGGTAGTTTACATGCACCAAGCTCCGTACTTCTACTACTACTACTAGTTACGTTTTAAAAGTATTTAAAAACAATGATATTTTTATCATGTTTATTCATTTAAATTGTGTCTCTATTGCAGAGTCTAACTTTATTGAATTAACAATAACAATAGTGGCAGCTAGTGGCGACATACCAAGCCGAAGTCTATGGCAGCTAATAGTGGTGACATACCACGCCAAAGTCCAGTCGCAGCTAGTGGTGACATACCAAGCAGAAGTCTAGTGGCAGCTGGTCATGAGATACTAAGCCGAGGTCTAATGGCAGCTCGTGGTGACATACCAAGTCGAAGTCTAGTGGCAGCTAGTGGTGACATACCAAGCCGAAGTCTAGTGGTGGTAGCTAGTGGTGACATACCAAGCCGAAGTCTAGTGGCAGCTAGTGGTGGCATACCAAGTCGAAGTCTAGTGGCAGCTAGTGGTGGCATACCAAGCCGAAGTCTAGTGGTGGTAGCTAGTGGTGACATACCAAGCCGAAGTCTAGTGGCAGCTATAGTGGTGACATACCAAGCCGAAGTCTAGTGGCAGCTAGTGGTGACATACCAAGCCGAAGTCTAGTGGCAGCTAGTGGTGACATAACAAGCCAAAGTTTAGTGGCAGCTAGTGAAGGCATACCACGCCGAAGTCTAGTGGCAGCTAGTGGTGACATACCAAGCCGAAGTCTAGTGGCAGCTGGTCGTGAGATACTAAGCCGAGGTCTAATGGCAGCTCGTGGTGACATACCAAGTCGAAGTCTAGTGGCAGCTAGTGGTGACATACCAAGCAGACGTCTAGTGACGGCTGCTAGTGGTGACATACCAAACCAAAGTCTAGTGGCACCTAGTTGTAACATACCAAACCGAAATCTAGTGGCAGCTAGTGGTGACATACCAAGCCGAAGTCTAGTGGCAGCAGCTAGTGGTGACATACGAAGCCGAATTCTAATGACAGCTAGGGGTGACATACCAAGCCTAAGTCTAGTGGCAGCTAGTGGTGACATACCAAGCCGAAGTCTAGTGGCAGCAGCTAGTGGTGACATACGAAGCCGAATTCTAATGGCAGCTAGGGGTGACATACCAAGCCGAAGTCTAGTGGCAGCTAGTGGTGACATACCAAGCCGAAGTCTAGTGGCAGCAGCTAGTGGTGACACAACCTAGCCGAAGACTAGTGGCAGCTAGTGGTTACATACCAAGCTGAAGTTTAGTGGCAGCAAGTGGTGACATACCAAGCCGAAGTCTAGTGGCAGCTAGTGGTGACATACCAAGCTGAAGTCTAGTGGCAGCTAGTGGTGACATACCTAGTCGAAGTTTATTGGCAGCTAGTGGTGACATACCAAGCTGAAGTCTAGTGGCAGCTAGTGGTTACATACCAAGCCGAAGTCTAGTGGCAGCTAGTGATGACATAATAATAATAATAATTATCTTTATTAATAGAGGGTGACCCATTGAGCTTTCGCTCATCTGCCATGGGGCCCTCTTAAAAATCCATACATATACACGTGGCAAAATAATCAATTGGTCATACATAGATATAAGATATATACATATATACAGAAACGTGCAAATGAGAATTATCTTGACAAAGTACATTAAATGCAACAATTCAATATAGCTATTAAAAACGTCTTCAGTGATATATAAGAGATTGCTGTGTGAGTTTGGATTGAAAGCTAGATAGGGTTGTACAATTGCGTATTTCGTTGTTTAATTTATTCCACAGTTGAAGACCTTTGAACGACAAACTTCTGGTGTGTTGTCTTGGTACATCTAAGCGGTCAGTGTTGTAAGTTCTCAACACATAGGAATGAAAATTGGATTTCTGGTGAATAAAATCTTGTAAAAAAAAAGGGAGCAATTTTATTTATACACTTAAAAACTAAACTGAGCTGGTGAAAGTTGACAATGTCAGAAAAGGATATCCATTTCAATTCCTGGAATAATATTGCGTTAGGACTAGAAAAATCGGCATCTAAGATTAATCGAGCTGCTATTTTTTGAAGCTTTACAATTGTATTAATGTTGAGCTTTACATAAATCTACCATTAAAACACCAGTCATTTCATCTTTATTCATAGCTTTGAGCCATTCTTCTGTCATTAGAGTCAGTGCCGTTTTACATGAGTGTTGACTGCGAAAACCTGATTGTTTTGGATTTAATAGATTTTGTTCATTTAGAAATGCATAGAATCTAGAAGAAACGTGTTTCTCAAGTATTTTGGACACAACGGGTAAGATCGATATTGGTCTGTAGTTATTTAAATCGTCAGTAGACTCTTTTTTAAACAAGGGAATGACTCGGGCTGTTTTCCAAGTACTGGGAAAACGATTTTCTGTTATGCTCAAATTACAAATTTTAGTTATACTATCTGGAGGATATGGCGCAAACAACTTTAAAAATCTTGCACCAATTTCATCAAAGTCCGTGGCTTTAAACATTTTTATCTTACAGAGGTATTTGAAAACAAACCCAAGCGAAACATGCGGAATTTTGAATGCCTGAACTGTTTTTATCTACAAAGTTTGATAATTTCTCACACTCTGGGAGTCCACTGCTATTGCTATTAAAGTATATACCAAAGAGGCAAAATGCTGATTAAAAACATTTCCTATTTTTTGTTTACATCCTATTAATTTGTCATCAACTTCTAATTTATGTAAATGTTAAATGAGTATTATTTTTTGCTCCGAGCTCTTGAAATATTTTGTCAATATCTTTGGGTCATTTCTATTTGTTTCTATTAGGTTTACATAATGATTTGGGCGGGGGCCCTAGGGTAGTGGTTAGCACCGCTGCCTTTCACGCCAGAGTTCGGGGTTCGGTTCCCGGTATCGGCGGTTTGAAAGAAACAAAAATGTTTCTTCCCCATCCACGTGTGAAAGTTAGTATTGTGGGGAGCCTCCGTGACCGAGAGGTAGCGTGCTCGGCCTCAGACCGCCAGGGCTCAAATTTCGAATCCGGTGTCTGGAGGACAGTGTCATCTCAATCATCTCACCATCCTCAGGAGGTTCTCCTGGCCCAGTTTAGCCTATATGTGCACAAAGGTGGCCTAAAGCCCGATTCATTTCATTTTCCATAATGATTTGACTTAGCCTCTTTTATTTTATTTTTATAATAGTCTCGTAAAGCTTTATAATTATCATCACCTTTGTTTATTTGCACAAGTCTCTCTGTTTCATAAGCTTTCGAATTTCAGGGCTCAGCCATGCTGTCTGAAAGTCGCGTTTAATTCTTTTTGTTACTTTTAGTCAGTACTGGTCAAGGATATACCCTATTTCCAATGTCCAGGAATTTGTTGTTTTGTCGATATTCATGTTGTCATTAGTTGTTATAAAGCTTAGTCTATGCAACATATCTACCCCTATGGAGTTTATATCTAGGTCAGTATATTTACGATAACTTATAGTTTTGTGATCATTTCCAATGCCGTTGCAATTCGGTATACAATTTGCTCTCTTAAGAGTAATATATACAGTTGTGATCACTAACAGACCAGGATAACACACCAGAATTAGACACATTTATATCGTCAGATACATATATATGGTCTATTAATGTTTTACTCTCTGAAGTAATTCTAGTTGGTTCTTTAATTATTTGAGTCAAGTTATAATTTTGAAATGTACTAATCCATGAATTTCGCTGACAAACAGTTACCAGGTCAATATTAAAATAATTACGTTATATTGTAATAATCAGCCAATAAAGTGAAAATAATAGATTGATTCGTGGTAATACTGCCATAATTGGAATAAAACACTCTGATTATACATCACTTCCTGGATGTATATCTTTCCATACAGATCTCTCCAGCGGCGTCCATTTGGCCGTCGATTCTACCCTTTCTGTCTTATTATATGTAGGCCAATAGTAGTCAAAACTGCCTGTATTGATGTTGTTGCCAGTATGTAGCCTACTGTTGTTGTTGTCACTGAGACGATTACAGATCCCTGTGGATTTGACCAAATGGAGGTCAACTCTTTTTAAATCTTGCTGGTTGATGTCACATTTTATCTTTAACATATTTAAAATGTGGTACTTAATGTGCTAATAAAAAATAAAAACCCGAATATATGCGGCAACGGCGGTTAAAGGGTTAACCTACCTAATCTAATCATTGGATAACTAGCCTACCAGGACATGTAGGCCACAAGTTATTGCCCACCACGTTCAACCCTTACAGCGCTGGAGTAGTTTGTATAAACCATGGCGACCAAAGGGTTGTTTCGATTTGAGATCATCATAAATGTCTTAGTTACCTCTTTCCGCTTTATTTGAATTCCTATGTTATTAGTCTACAGCCATTTAAAATATTTTAACTCTTTCATTGCGGGGATCGACTTTAGTCATCAGAATCTGACGTCTAGAGCTGTCAGATTTTATTATACCATAATAATACTATGTATATGCGTTTCAAACCCAACCCAAGTTCACAAATCATAGCAAGTCCATATCCTTGAGCGACATATATGAGTTAATAATTCCACCAATGCTCCGAGCTGGGTGTTGGGCTTGAAAGCTAAGTGTTGTGCTACTATGGGGAGCTCGAAACAGCTGACCCCCACACATGTATAGACAGGAGAACATCCCCAGCAAATATTGCACACTCACCAACAGCTACTTTAATGTTGGGGCATTGTCGCAGATGTTGATCTAACATTAAAACAGCGTCGGGTGAGTGTCTCGTGGGAGTAGTATCCATAGTCTTGTGATCAAATTTTATTTACTCCAGAAGCTAGACATTTTAGAGTCATAATGAATAGGTTACAGATGAATTAATTTATGAATGCAATCAACTTGTAATGTATACTGTAGGCCTATACGTGACCTATGCATGAGAATTCCAAAGATGACTGTTTGTTTAAATGGCTGTTTCTGCTACCTTGCACCTCAAGTCGTCGTAATATATATATACTCAGCAATCTTTATTATTATATTGGTATGATCCTTATTATTCTATTTGTACAGGCACAGCATTTAAATGAATAGTTATAGCTGTTTTCTCGTCGGGATCAACTGAATGATGAATGGACGAGTAGTAGTAGTATTGGTAGTAGTAAATCATTGCTTTACGTCACTTTTCGGCACAAATGCCGTGACAGTGTAATACGATAAAAACGTTGTAGTCAATTGGTGAGATGAATGATCTACAGATGATGATGTGAGGGTGGGGGTGATAGGGCATGGTGGGTCATTGAGAGCGTTTTCTTCGCTCGTCCGATAAGGGGTTCTGGGCATGTCTAGGGGATATACCCCCAGACATGCCCAGACGGCGGGAGACTTGAGTTTCGCTGTGCAATTTAATGCTGAAAATGCTGAAACTCGTTGCATTTCGCGCAGCTCCGCTATCCTCGGGTCAGATATTCCCCAGAGTAACAATAGGAAAGATAACTTCCTCTGGGAAACTCCATTTATCCCACGTGACAGACCTGATGTCAAACGCTATTGCCGGTTATTTAAGGCTACCCCGGCCTACATCAGCGCCAGCACTGATGCGGGTGGTGCATTGGCTCCGCTGTTGAGAGGAGGAACCAGGGTACGCCGCTGGCAATCCGCCCGAAGATTATGGCCAGATACGAGGAGGCTGCAGCTGCCCTTGGATGATTGCTGTAGACTAGTGCTCCGTACAATGCCGTACACAGCATCCAGCAGAAGGAACAGATCCCTAATGACCCTTCCCAGAGGGGGGCGAAAAGTACTACTACTAGCAATCATCCCAGTACCCCGATGAATGAATGAATGAATGAATGAATGAATGAATGAATGAATGAATGAATGAAGTAGACTCGGAAAAAACATTTTGTTTCTGTAAAACAATCTTAGCGGGGGACAAACCCGCAAAATCTGTCGTGACAGGCATTTGACGTAACCACTATACATCAGGGCACCTGACTATTGTTAAAAGGTTTAGAGAGTTTTGTATAAATTCAATGACTATATTGGTGTATATGTATTGCCTTTGTCAGGGTTCATGAATGCAGTTAAACAATACTAAGTACTAAATAGTATTAAATAGTGTATGTTGTAATAGAATAATAACAAATACAACATAAATACAACATAAATACAACATAAATCTTGCAAAATATTTTATTCTTTGTTGTTTTCAATACAAATGACACATGTAAATCTATTCCCTTCATTTAAATCTTGTTTCGGATAGAAGTATTTTTACATAATATAAATTTTCCAGGAGAAGATCACATAAGTCATAATATATTTGACAACAAAACATTTTTTGTAATTTAATAGCAATAAACTTGAATAATATGTCCGACAATGAGATAACGGGTAATTAGCTGATTGATTATGTCATGTGATTAAATGCGACAAAATCATTGACCAAGGGTTTCTCAGTGAAAACGATGCATTGGTCCTGTGGTGGGCTAATGTTGAGCCACCATCTGCGACGCTGGTCCAGTATTACACCAACATTTGATCAATGTTTCTTTGAACCCTTACAACGCTGAAATATTGTGGTATAAATCATGGGGACCAATGGGTCTTTTTTTAATTTGAAGTCGTTATTAATGTCTCGGTTATCTCTTTCAGCTTCATTTCAATACATATCGTATAGGTCCACATACAGCCATTATACATTTGTAATTCCTTCAGTGCGGGGATCTTAGACGTCAGAATCTGACGATTAAAATCGCTATCCGAGATCTATATTTTATCCAAAAATATGGTTTTTTTTTAATTTAATGATTAAAATCGATCGGAAGTAGGCGCATATATTTTATATTTGCAATTTATTTTTCAGAAAGAGGGGTGTCACACATCTTCTGCTGATGGCTGATCTGTAGTTGATGCATGTTTATTTGAACCTGGAGGCTGCGTGAAGAGCGACAAGGACAACCAGAGAGCCACTGAAAAGTGTGATACTGCAAGCCTGCAAAACATAGAAGAGAAAACAAATATAATAAACCATACAACTGTAAACATCATACGTATGTCTTTTATAATTTATAGCGCATAATATTGTAGCCGATATGCAATATATTCCGTATTACACAGCAAATAATTATATCGATGTTAATTTAACAGTTATTATTGAAGGGACAAGTTCAAGGAAACCACATACTTTTATTTGGGTTATGTTAGATCATTTCTGTTCAAAAGTGTCAGCAAAAAAATTATGATGATTTTTTAACTTTCGTTTGTAAAAAGATTCATCCCCGAACCTGTAGTGAATATATATTATTTTCAAATTGAATCCTAATACTCACGTTACATGATCCCTCTGTTGTGATGTCAGAATCCACTGTGGTCGGATACTCTGTTGACGGTCCCTCCTGCAAAAAAACTCCTTCTGTTAGAGATATGATTTACAAGTTTATTCAGACACAACATCAGTTATTGTGACCTCTTGTTACTACAGTGCAACCTGTACATACCGGACCCTGCACAAACCGGAATCCTGTCTATACCGTAATGATTACTTGGTCCTGAATTTATTACACTCAAAACAATACTAATTAACCCTCTCCAAACTGGAACCTGTTTACTCCGAATAATTATTTTTCCTAAATGCATAGATAGTATATTATTTTACCTGTTCAAACCGGAATCGATTTTTTATTATTTTTTTTAAATTGCATATGATTCACCAAGTGTTAAACAGGGGGCCGCAAGTGGACGTAACATATAACGCTTGCTATGCAATGGGAAAGGTGCGAAGTTAGTGTTGGTAAAACCGTTTGTCCGTTAGCGAAATAGTCAAAACCTTTACATTGAGATTGGTTTGGTATATTAACAACATAATGGATTAAAATTTGATATTTGATATTTAAACGGGCTGATGCCGCTGTTAAAAAATGTTCCGTGTCTGAAATGTATGAAGAACGATTACAAGAATGTAATGTTATTTTAGATTGGGCGCTAAAAAATCAATGTTTATAAAATGACAAATTCGCTCCGTGTGTGTAATATGTGACACACAATTACAAAAATGTACTGTTACTTTAAGTTAGGTGCTAAAGAAACAAAACTTAAAAAACGCAATACAGGCAGACAGATCAGTATGATTATTATATGCTAATTATTTTAATATGATAAAACATCATTAAAAAAATGTGTCTTTTATTATATCACTATATTTGCATACATCTCCCTATTATTTATAGACCTACCGACGACGCACGTACTGTACCCCGAATTATAACCCTCATGTCAATTGTACAAGTTATCGTTGTTTGTTCCTCTCCAAAAATAAAAACCCTGTCCAAACCGGAACCTGTCCAGTCCGGAATAAAACTTTGTCCCCAAGGTATTCCGGTATGTACAGGTTTTACTGTATATTGAATTCAGATTGGTTTCTTTCTATAAAGATTACCTACAAGTGTTTTAGACGGTATATATTAGAACAAAATGTATTATTGATACAAATATAATTAATGCAAAGTATACTTACTGTTGTAGGTGGGGGTGCCACACCTGAAAAATAAATAAATATATATATCAAGAGACACAACTTCAAGTGGGTAAAAATTTAAATAGGATAATTTGGCGAGTAAAGGGTTAATTTCACTCGATATACTTTCTTTGTAAAAAATAAATAGTCCGGCAACGATTGAAAGCGTCGCCCGCACAAAAAAATATAGGCTACTTACACATGCCAATCAAACTGAGAACAGCAACAAAGCAGATAACTAAGATCCTGGAGAAATCCATGCTTGAGGAAAAGGCGACTGAAAAATAAAATAAAAAGTTTGATAAGAAAAAGTTCAAGACAAACATATAAATAAAATGAAAACTAAATAAAGATAATGAAAACTCAATAAATAAAATAAAAACTCTCTTCACGAGTTCTTGAACTAGCAGTATGAGAATCAAATTAATGATAATATTCTTTATACTAAATATGCCAACTATATATATAAAAATAGTGCTTACCTTGACTGTCACTGATACTAAGCAGTTGATGTCTGATGTGATATTGAACAGTAGCTGTGAACAGTGATTGTTGATTTCGAATTCTCCTTATTTATGGGTACTACCGAGTTTACAAAATAACCTCTCTTGGCAACGGTTGCATAGACTACTTACAAGTAGTCGGACTATATGAGGATTAACCCATGTAGACCAATAACTCCATTTGTCTTTTATAAATATATTTACTCCAATTATTGTTTGTCACTCTAATTTGAATAACATAGTTTTAAAATAAAGTAATAGGTGAATAAATTGCTGTTAAATAATTTACAATATCTCACATTTTGTCTGAATGTGATGAAGTGTGTATATTTAAAAACGTGCGGCTGAGTGCATTATAAATGACGCTTTCCAGGTTACCATGTCATTACCGCTTTCAGACTTTTCTGACGTCTTAAGTCGACCCCCGCGCTGAGAAAGTAAAATATTTATAATGGTCTTAGACCCATAACATAGGTATTCAAATGATAGCGAACAAAGCTAACAAAGCTATTAATGAAGATTTTAAATGGACAAAACCCTTTGTTCTCCAAGGTTTATACAAACATATTTCAGCATCGTAAGGGTTAGGCACATTTCCTTCATGTGAAACTTAGCAAAACTATATTTTAGCAAATTATAATGTGAACGTTATATTTTTTTCAATATCAACTAAATTAAACGAGCGGGTTTTATCGTGTCTGTTGGGAAGGTTATTGTAATATATGGTTCTTGGTTTTAAAGAGTCACCTGGATCTGCAGTGAATATTGCTATAAAGCTGATTACTGTATTTCTCTACAAAGCCAATAGGCAGTAAGCACCCACGGCATACAGGGCTTAACCCTTCAAACGCTAAACACGACCATAGTCCTTTTAAGCCTTTAACCCTTAAAGCGCTGAATTAATTTGTAAAAACATCGCAACCAAAGGGGTTTTTTCAAATTAAAATCATCATAAATGCCTTAGTCAGCTTTTTCTGATTAATTTGAATACCTATAGTATGGGTCTACGGCCAACATAAATGAGACATGCCACATTGGCACCCGACCTATGTCGGAGCTTTATATTTTGAGTTATGACCATGTTTTGTTAAAAAAATATTTTTTAAATAATTTTTTTTTCCGCTGATCGAAAATACACCTTCAAAGCAATATAAGTACAAAAGATACCCTAGTTTTATTTCTTATATAAAAAATTATTTAATTTGAACTATTTAAACCATTTGTCAATTAAATTTAAACTTTGTAGGTCATTTTCTCAATATTTTAAGATATTTTGGGCTTAAATTTCCAAATCTTGTTTTATCGATGATTTCCTAAATAATTGTGATATATTTATAATTTGAAACCATTTGAAACCTGAGCGCTGACTCTTCAAACGTCACTGATTAACTCATTTTCTATATTTTGCGACATAGAACTGGTTTTGATATGACACGTCACAAATATGTTGATTCTTACAGTGCGGGGATCAACTTTAGTCGACAGGATCTGACGTCTGCAGACGTCAGATTCTGTCGACTAAAGTCGATCCCCGCGCTGTAAGGGTTAAACCCTCACAATGCATTAAAACATTATTTTACATCCCTAAAAACAGACTTAATTTTCCTACAACTAGGGGATTTAGAATGAATATTGCCATGAAACTGGTTTACCAACACATGACAATTTTCTTTACTTTTTCACCCACATCAAGTCATCTTCATCCACTACAAGGCGAGAATTGTGACAGCAAGTCGGGGCTTGTAGTGGATGAAGATGCCAATGATAAATTCAGGCCTGAAAGGGCTAATACGTTTTATTAGCCGTTGAAATCGCAGTTATTGGGAACGAAATGTATGTTTAAACATCTAGATTTGCAAATGTTTGGTCTCAAAGTAAACAAAGGTGACTAATTTCACCCCACTTGAAGATGTGGGTCGCGGTAGCGAGACACAACTTAGAGTGGGTGAAAAATTATATTATTTAATTCAGCGATTAAAGGATTGATTAGCACCTCATTGTACAAGTCCAAGCAAGCGGGATTATGAATAAAATCTCACTACGTATTCTCATAAGGTGTGTATAAGATATAATTCCCTTTAATTTTACAAATCTTTGACTATTTATTTAACATGTGAATAAAGTATATGACACAATTATCTCGAGCGCATGCTTTTCGTCGATTTCTCCGTCAGTTCTGGTCCGATTTTCTTGGAATTTCGCACAGGACATTTCCAAGTCATGTCCTAACATCGGTTTTAATGTTGTGAAATTATATTTAATATTGCTAAAGCTAGACTATTTGACATGTAATTAAATTCCAGAATTAGTGTAATGGGTTTATAGAGGGACGTCAATTATTTTAAATTTACTAGACGTCAAATGGTCCAACTTTGTAATTCTGCATATAACTTTACGAAATTTTCACCCATGTTAGGAGAATCGGTTGATAATTATCGGAAAAGTCGACGATAAGCATGCGCTCCAGATAATTGTGTCATAGACTATAATTATTTGACACATGACTTGTCTCTTCCATTATGTCATAATAATCATATATTGTGAACGAGCACTTATTATGGTAGATATCTACAAAGTAAGACCAGATGTTATTCAAATAGGTCTAATGATATCTGGTAAGACTATTACATCTTAAAGGAATGTTCTATTGCATTAAATTTGCGTGAGATCATAATAGCACGTACGCACAGTAGAGTGTGTAACAGCGAGAGTGAAGTATTGATGATCCTCGTAACAAAGTCTTGATAAAAGTAACGCAAACTTTATGATAGGCCACGCAAACTTGATGCCAGTTTTGCTGCAACGTGACAACAGACAGCCTGATGGCAGCTTAAAATGACCATAAAACATATGATTTAGCATTTAAATGGTGCGAACATATATAGGTTACAGTTGTTATAATCTATTTGTATATATATAAAAAAAGAAATTGTAATTCTGTGAAACGCAGCGACGTCACCGGAAACCGTTTTGAATGGAAACTCGGTGAAAACAAAGTTATATAACACCCCCTTTCCCATAAATCATTGTATTAGCCAGCTCGGTGAAAATATTGGAGGTCAAGGTTATTGAGTTTCACAGAATAATCAGTTGGTATTTATGTTCCTTAAATCAAATCTTCATATGATCATTTTACGTTTTTAATTAATAAGGATAGTCGGAAATCAAGATGGTAAGTATTACTACATAATATGATAATCCGGTTATAGTAGTTGCCTGTTAAACCGATGTTTAGTAGTTATCATGGACAAAATAATTAACTAAATTAATAAACCAAAGTCTTAGTGATAGTGCAACAAAGTCTTCTTGATAGTCTTTGCTTATGTAACACAGTCTGAATGATAATTTTTATCTCGATTGTATGATAAAAAGGCATTTAATGTTTGGAGCTGTCATGATTGTAATCAGACACACTATTACAATACAACCGGAGGGACAGAGATGAGACACTTGGTTGTGAAAAGGGTGGGGGTAAATACTGGAGGAGGGGGTATTTTTTGCCAGCGTTGCATACAGTTGTAGGAAAGGGGGTATATTCTGGAAGGGAGGGTTTGATATTTTTAGGACAGTCGCAAGTAGTTGTGGAAAAGAGCGGTATATTCTGGGAGCGTCTGATGTACGTATCTATGCACAACTGAGTTAACCACCGAAAATTCAAAAATGAGTTATGTGTGCTAAGCGATAGAGGATATATAGGCCTATACATAGCCTTTATTTATAAATTAACTGGACGTCCAAATTACATACAGCATGCGGCCACCTCGTGGAGCGAGACAAAACAATACATGTAACATATTAAATGTTCCTACATTGAAGTATATTTTCATTTGGTATAGAGTTTCCAAAACATGACTTTCAGTTTAATTATGATACAAATTGCCGCGTATATGTGGCCATACTGCATCATTCAGGACTCTCATATAGGGGAGAGCGGGGCTAGTTGTAACATTTTCAACATTTTAGTATTTCTACAAGTTATAATCAATTTTATGAATGAAGTCATTTTATCAAGTTAAGGAATACTATTTCCCGCTTAATATAGAATATCATTTAGAAAAATATCATAAATGGTTGTTATGTGGTGCAGTGAAATATGACCCCACCTAAAATGTTACAATTTGCCCCCGGTGCGGGTAAGTTTTAACAGCATGGGGGCAAGCTGTAACACAGTTACTGTGCTCATTGGGGCACATTGTAGCACACCACAGTGCAACACATAAATATACAAAATAGAATTTTGCAGCAAATAATTAACCATTTATGTAATATTAAATCTGTATTAACCTTTAATTCATAGGCTTACATAGATGAAATTGTGACTGTCAGAATGCTAAATCGGAGTACTAAGTCATCAATATTGGGTACCTGGTCAATATAATAATGCAGCTAAGAGGTAGGCCTAAACATAGCAGTAAACTAATACAAGATATTTAATTGCAGTTTTGATAAAAATGGATCTATATGTATATATATAAAACTTATAGGGACAGGTTGTAACATAGTTTCCATACTCTATTGGGGCATTTTTTAACACTATGGGGAGATAACTGGGGCAAATTGTAACATTGGTACAACTTTCCCCCACTCACCTGCTACATCTAGCCCCCCAAGCACCCAAAAAACATTTGGCAACATATTACTCTATGAGCAACATTTTCCAGTCATTTAGTCTGTCATCATAAAAGACCTCTCCAAGATGACTTATACTCCTTCAGAATTAAAATTGCTTCTTGTATTTCTCATTGTGATAAGTGATGATGAATTGGTATTCAAAAATATACTTTTTGCCTCGTTTTCTGTCCAATATGGTCGTTCTCAAAAAGTGCTGGATATTATGGGATGGAAATACATAATAATAATAATAATAATACATGGCTATAGAATACCTAATTGACACCTAGTGAGTGCAAATTAATCAACAAGAATTTTGTCAAAGTGCACTGTTACAACTTCCCACCGTTACAACTAGCCCCGCTTTTTTTTGACCCAAGTCAACTCGCCCCATGTCAACTCGTACCCATGTCAACTCGTACCCATGTCAACTCGTATCACCAATAGATGTCAGCTCGTACCACAAGTGATGTCAGCTCGTACCACAAGTGATGTCAACTCGTACCACAAGTGATGGCAACTCGTACCCAACAAGGCAGGTATCAGATGATGGTACGAGTTGACAATCTTATCACACAACAGATGTCAACTCGTACCCATGTCAGCTCGTAACACTCATAGATGTTAACTCGTACCATCATTAGATGTCAACTTGTACCAAAGTTAATTCCGGAGGATAATGAATGTAGGCTATATATAAGAGCCTGTTTGGATTGTGTTATGTATGTATTATACCTATAAGAAATTGATGTGATTTTATCAAGTGTAATTGGACATGAAAGGAATGGGTTTTCAGGCTGTTTTCTTATGGCTATGCCATTTAACATGATTTTAATTCTGTATATGATATCAAGTAAACTGTTGTGTGATTTTAGCGAATCACCCATCTTTTAGATAACGTCGCCTCGGAGCTAAATGATCCTATCTGCCACTCTGACGAGTGTCAGATAGGATCATTTAGCTCCGAGGCGACGGTATATCTGTACATATATAATCTATCATTTTTATGACAAATAAGACTTTTTCTTTATGTCTACCAAATATCTGTCTGTATGTCTGTTACCTTTGTGCACAAATAGTCTAAACTATTGAATCATTACGAGTGAGCGGGGATGAAACATGTTTGTTTCATTGAAACTTGAAGGCCAGAGAGGGGTTCGAACCTGCGATCTCCAACTTCCCAATGCACCAGGGCCCGGCCTGTACATGGACAGGGTTTTACATATGCTACCTATTTATTCAGTTATTGGGTCACTAAGTATCACAAACAGAATAAATGTAACCAAAAACACTTGAGAATTATATGTGTTTAATGCACTGATATATTTATATAAATGAAATGCATCGGGCTTTAGGCCACCTTTGTGCACATATAGGCTAAACTGGGCCAGGAGAACCTCCTGAGGGTGGTGAGATGATTGAGATGACACTGTTCTCCAGACACAGGATTCGAAATTCGAGCCCTGGCGGTCTGAGGCCGAGCACGCTACCTCTCGGTCACGGAGGCTCCCCACAATATTGACTTTCACACGTGGATGGGGAAGAAACATTTTTTGTTTCTTTAACCGCCGAGACCGGGAACCGAACCCCGAACTCTGGCGTGAAAGGCAGCGGTGCTAACCACTTCCCTAGGGCCCCCGCCCAGATATATTTATAAATTGTCAACACGTTTTGACGGAATGACAAAGTAACACTTGTTCAAAGTAACATAAGTTCAAAGTAATAAAATTCAACTGTGATTGTGGATGCAAAATTAGATTTCAACTATATGTGGAGCTAATTTCCCGGAGGAAACTATTTGGTTCTAATGTGTTATTTCAAAAGGTATGGCAGCTAAGGTGAATAAACTTGTTATCCTTGTCACTTTATATCCGTTTTAATTTTTCACTGGCGTGTCTGTAGGATCAGCGAGATACTGAAATTGAAACGTTTCTATGATCATGTTAATAGACCGTTTGACTGCAGCTTAGCTGTGGGGTGTCAACGGTCAATCCCTTCACTACAAATTGTGCATGTGTTGTCGCTAATTGCAATGATTGCTATGAAAACACATCATTGCTTAAGCCGTTATTTTAGCACATGTGACTGATCAATCTGGTACCCTTATCGTAGTAATTGTCACCAGCCGCCACCCCCCTCCCCCCGTCTGTCCATTTACGTTACGTAACGTCTTATGTAGGCATAAGCATAACGACATGGTCACTAATTAGGGCGCTAATCCCTTTGACCCTTCCAGTCCTGGAGTTTATGAAATGTCACCTAAAAACATAACATATATAACTCAAAGTTGCTTTGGATTCATTAATTGTCGTATGAGGAACTATACACAAATTTATGTTTCGTCTGAGAATGATTGAGGTAACATACAATTTGCATTGAAATGATGCTGCAAAAATATTATAATTCATGATAATGTACGAAGCAGTTATCTACGGTGATATGTTTATGCTGGTCTGACAGTTATTGTATTATTGTGATAACAACCTATTAACCATTACCATTGTCATCTAAGTTAATTTTGAAAAACCCAAGACATCGCACCTCAGTACCGGAGTCATTCATATCTTTACTATCTAGCTTTAACACAACAGGTTGAAATTTAAACTTTTTTTGACTGGAAGCATTAAATTGTCCCCGCTCAGTAACAATTGCCATCACCCTACCTACCGACCATTGCGGCTCATCCCATTTGACATGCCTGGCTCAATAATTTAATTAAGTATTATTTGACCACTAAAGTAAAAGTTACATGTTATGTATAACGTACATTAATTATCCTTCAGAATATTATCTTTGGTACGCGTTGACATTTAATGATGATACGAGTTGACACCTGTTGTGTGGTAAGAGAAGTCAACTCTCATCATCTGATACTCACCTTGTTAGGTACGAGTTGACATCACTTGTGGCAACTTGGGGTACGATTTGACATATATTAGTGGTACGAGTTGACATGGGTACAAGTTGACATGGGTACGAGTTGACATGGGTACGAGTTGACATGGGTACGAGTTTACCGGTATCCGTTGTATCGACGAATGATATTCAAACTGTCGCCATTTGAATTTGTGTATACACGCCATATGCTAATTTTAGTCACGTGAACGTGGCGTATGCAAGCCGAGCGAGCAGGACACAACAGAGTTCAGTTGTAAACATACAATCCACATGTCATTAAACAAGAGGGAGATCTCTCCTATTATAAAATGTGGGGTGTGTTGAAATCCATCAATGGGCATCTAGCCCAAGGCCCAAGGCCTATTCAACAATAGCAATTATATTCGCCCACAATATCCTATATATATAACTCCACATGTGTGAGATTAAATCCCTTCCCCTGATTGAACAGCATGAGACTCAGACACTACAAATCAACCCACGTGATCAAGCCTAGGCCTACTACTGAGAACCAACACATTTCAAAAGACTGTATTATTGCACTAAGTTGTTTTTCTTTATTTGCAACGCACATAGTGTATTTTTTATAAATAACTTATTTAGAGCATACTTCGGTTAAAAGGGAATTAGAGTAGGGTCTAAACAGATAATTGTACATAAATGATATAGGCCTACAACTCGTGTAGGCCTACAGTAGTGGCCAGTAGTCTACTATACAGTCAAACCGCACAGTAGGCCTAACTGATACCTACCATTATGATGATGACAGAGATAGCTGGCAAGGTCTCAGGTCACAGCCCGTCACAGAAACGAAGTGTCGACGAGATGCTGATCATGCTGAGAGCATGCTGCACGTAGGAGGGTGCACACGGGTCCTTGGCATTATGGATTCTTCCCACTTCACTTTTTACACATTTTTATAAGGGGAAAATAATATAAATATAGATAAAAATATAAATATTTTTTTATGTTCGTTTTTTACACTATTTATAAACTGCAATCCCCGATGTTCGGACCCTAAGAACAGGCGATTTGCTGTTCGTTCGATTCGTTTTCTAACTCATGTGCACCCTCGTGTGGTGCTGTTTCTGCGTAGCGATAGTGAATGATTTCTCTGATCAATCGTTTTTTATGTAATTTATAATATAGGCCTAGGCCTACTATAACAACCACTTAGAAATGAAACCAGACAACAACTCATCGTCATCTCTGAGTCTGTGGAAACACATGCCTGAGAGTTTTGACAGCTCAGGGCGGTCAGCCATACACCACACATATGCCACGTGTATACATCATATCACGTGATGTCTGGCGGCGGCGCGGGCTTTACACAACCTGCCTAACACAGTTGCAGCTGCAGCTGACGCTACATTGGCGTCGAGTTCGTCAAAGAAATGCTTGTTTGTTTGCTGAACTGTCAGAAATAGACATGCCTACATCACATCATCAGCACATGACATGCATGATAATTTTTATATGATACCACGCAGCTTGTGGGTCACAGTGGAGAATTGTTAAATGACAATACTGCATTTTAAAGTCATTTTGGCGGCGATATTTAAAGGGACCCCTTGGGATGAGACATTTTCAATGTTGTCAATTTTGAAAATTTAATTTATAGGAAGCTATATAGCCTACTGATCTTAACTGAAAATACGAAAAAGTCAAAAAACAATTTTAAAGCACTGAAAAAGAGTGAAATAGTTGTATTTCCAGGTCGTATATTGCCATGTAAACAAAACAAGTCAGCAATATTCAGCACTTTAGATCACATATTCCCACGTATCAGACGGTAAGATCAAACCAGTCGCCGCTAATTGGTGTCTCATAGTCAGGACACGGGAGGACCCACCTGCAGCACTGATTGTCTACCCAACGCTGGGCCGATGCCATCAGCATGTGGCCCAATGCTGTGAAAACATTCAATCGTCCTTCAGGTATACAAATAGTTTGTTTGGGTTACTTCTGGTTTCATAGAAATGTTGATTAAAAATATTTGTAAAAATATGAAAATTCTGAAAAAAATAAAAACATGATCCGTGGGATACACTACTTTGGTACAGAACTAGAAACGAAAATTGATGTCATCCCAAGGGGCTGCTTTAAAAGAAAAACCAGGCTTTATAGCCAACTTTATAGTCTGGTTACTTCGAAGTATGTACCTTTAACAGTAGACCATAAACTTCTAAATAATTAATTTATCTCAAAGTAACTTTTCGGGGTTGGTCTAGCTGGCGTTCACATGCATTTATAGTTGTGTGAAAGGGGTATTTCCTGGAGAGAATAAGACTTGACGCATTGGTAGAAATTCTGACTGCCTCGCCAGTTATACATGTGTCCCGGTTCGCATCCCGCTAATAGACTGAATGGATTTTTCTGAGAAATATCCCTTTTTTCCCTCTCAATATGACTAGGCGATCATGAGTTAAGGTTGAAAATCAGTGCATTGATGGTTTTTTTCAGACAATGTCGTATATTCTGAGAGGGAGAGTGGATTATAGGAGACGTATAGGAGTAGTTGCATGTGGAAAAGGAGATTTGGGGCCTATTCTGGGAGGGCGGGGTGGATTCAGTGAGCCACCATAATCTACCCTAAGGGTATACATTGGGACAACCCCAGGATAGATTCTGGTGCGCATACAATCTACCTGGGATGGGGCATTTTTCCTGACTTTACACCAGGCTTGCAATCAGGTTGGTACTGTATGCAAAGGCCTGTGACCTTTGAACAATCAGTATTTTCCGTTTACCAAGCAGAAATTAATGACTTGACTATGTTAAAAAAAAGAAGCTAAAGTAACCGTAACATCATGTTTGTGCTCTTGGATCTGTCATAATCATGATGTTCACATCATTAAATACATATAAATGCAGAATATTAAAGCAGCCCCTTGGGATGACATCAATTTTCGTTTTTACTTTCGCACTGAAGTAGTGTATCCCACGGATTATGTTTTATTTTTTTCAGACTTTTCATATTTTTACAAATAAATCAACATTTCTATGAAACCAGAAGTAACCCAAACAAACTATTTGTATTCCTGAAGGATGATTGAATGTTTTCACAGCATTGGGCCACATGCTGATGGCATCGGCCCAGCGTTGGGTAGACAATCAGTGCTGCAGGTGTGTCCTCCCGTGTCCTGACTATGAGACATGAGGCGAATACTCTGATCTTACCGTTTGATACGTGGGAATATGTGATGGAAAGTGCTTAATATTGCTGACTTGTTTTGTTTACATGGCAATATACGACCTGGAAATACAACTATTTCGCTCTTTTTCGGTGCTTTAAAAATGTTTTTTGCCTTTTTCGTATTTTAGATCAGTAGGCTATATAGCTTCATATAGATTAATTTTTCAAAATTGACAATATTGAAAATGTCTCATCCCAAGGGGTCCCTTTAATTGAACATTTCATTTCGGCAAATCAATGGTCATCCAATGAGCGACACAGGTGCGGGTGTCGTATGGTTGGGGTCAACCATATGGTATTTTTTTATAGTCAGGCCAGATACAAAGGTGTGCATTTTAAGTACCTTAGGAAATATAAAAGTGGATTTGTTTATGGCATAATTTAAGAAAAATATATATTGTTGACGAGTTAATTAATTGTGTTTTATTTTATTTAGTTTTCGTTATTATTAACAACAGTAACTATAGTAACCAGTCCATTTCTGTTTCAATTTAAACGTATAGTCAACTGTCAAAATACGCAGGACATGAGTTCCCCCAGAATGCAATCGTGCCTGTGAGTATTCCATAAGAATACCATATACGTTCCATACCCAATGCTGCATTAAGAGCAAGTTGACAAATGATAGCAAGTCCATATACCTAAGCGACATCTATTCCACCAATACTCTTAGCTGGGTGTTGGGTTTAAAAGCTGAAAGTGTTGTGTTACTGTGGGGAGCTCGAAACAGCTGATCCCCACGCATGTATTGACAGTAAGTATTGCACACTCACCCAATGTTGGTTTAATGTTGGGCCAGCGTCGCAGACGTTGATCTAGCAGTCAAACAGCGCTGGATGAGTGTCTCGTTGGAGTAGTATCCAGTCGTGTAATCAGGTTATAGCTATTCCAGCTGAATGCAATAAACCTGTACTGAAAACTGTAGGCCTACATGTGACCTACTTATGAGAATTCCGAAGATTACTGGCGGTTTAAATTGCTGTTCCTGCTACCTTGCACCACAAGCCATCGTAATATATATGTCTAGTACTCAGGAATCCTTTTTCTTATTATATTGGAATGATCTTTATTAGTTTGTGGACCAAAATATACTGGTAACAGCTTCTTTTTCCATTTTTACAGACACTTCATTCAATTGAATAGTTACAGTTTTTTCCGGCCAAGGTCAACATTTTGAATAAATGAATAAATAAATAAATGAATAAATGAATAAATGAATGAATGAATAAATGAATGATGAATGAATGAATGAATGAATGAATGAATGAATGAATGAATGAATGAATGAATGAATTAACAGAGGCACCGAATTCGAGTCCTGTGGTCTCAGGCCGCGCAGGTCACCTTTCGATCAGTGAAGCTCCACACAATACTGAATCTTTACTAGTGGACAGGGGAGAAACATTTTGTTTCTATGAAACATGAGTACAATCTTAGCGGGGTCGAACCCGCAACCTTTGACGTAACAGGCATTTGAGTCAAATGGTTACGTCAAATGATTTGACGTAACCACTACATCAGGGCACCTGAATATTGTTAAAATGTTGAGAGAGTTTTGTATAAATTCAATGACTATATGGGTGTATATATTTGCCTTTGTCAGTGTCCATGGATGAACTTAAATATTATTAAATACCTAAATAGTAATAACAAATACAACAGAAATATCTTGCAAAATATTTTATTCCTTGCTGTTTTCAATACAAATCACACAATGCAAATCTATTCCCTTCATTTAAATCCTATTTAGGATAGAACTATTTTTATATAGCATACGTTTTCCAGGAGAAGATCACATAGGGCATAAGATATTGGACAACAAAATATTTTTTTCTCAATTTAATAGCAATCTACTTGAATATTATGTCTGACAACGAAATGACGGGTGATTAGCTCATCAATTATGGCATGTGATTAAATGTGACAAAATCATTTGCCAAAGGTTTCCCAGTGCAAACGATGTATTGATCCTGTGGTGGGCTAATGTTGGGCCACCATCTATCTTATAGGTCTATGTACAACCATTATACATTTGTAATTCCTTCAGTGCGGGGATCGATCTAAGACATCAGATTCTAAAGTCGTTTCCCGCATTGAAAGGTAGTAGAGATCTAAATTTTATCCAAAAATATGTTTTTAAAGATCATAAGATTAGAATCGATCATAAGTATATATTTCCATTTGCATATTATTCAGAAAGATGATATAAGTAATTTTATTGATATCTTCATGAACAGATAAGCGTGAGTCTCTGCAATGTCTAAGACGTTGGCTTAGCGTTGGGACAGTGTTAGTTCTTTGTGTGAAATTGGTTATTATCACAACATGGTTGGCATTGTGTCTATTCAATTTGCTGAATGTTGGTTTATTGTTGGACCACCGTCTGCAACAATGAACCAGCATTGGGTCAGTTCTGGGTCCATGTCACACGTCTTCTGCTGATGGCTGATCTGTAGTTGATGCATGTTTACTTGAACCTGAAGGCTGCGTGAAGAGCGACAAGGACAACCAGAGAGCCACTGAAAAGTGTGATACTACAAGCCTGCAAAACATAGAAGTGAGAACAAATATAACTAGCGGGGAATTTTTAAGTAACAAAAATATTTGGGTTAGGTTTTATGATTTTTTGTGGCGGCCATTTTGTTGGGTTATTTTTATTATGACCGATTGATTGGAATTTCGCGTATGAGTTTGTTGGCAGCCATTCTAAACTGTAATTTTAGACTTTGGACTTTAGACTTCAAATTTCAGAAGTCCCCACTGAGTTTTTACACTTTTAAATAGATATATATTTGTTTGTTTGGTATCGCAATCAGAAAGCCTAATACACACATTGACTTGTCTCTCTGTTGACTTAAGGTTGTATCACTATCCGCGACGCTAGCCAATCATTAAAACAATATTGATTCACCGTTTTTTGATTGAGTAGAATTTCAACAGTTATTTTAATTGTAGCATTTAAAACATTTCAACTGTCGATACCAAATACACAATATTGGTTCAATACTGGGCCACTGTCTGGGACGCTGACCCGGAATTGAAACATTAGATAAAGGTATTTGTATTATGAAATCCAGAGACTAAAGGGTGGAGTCGATCTGGAAATAGGGGAACCCTGTTCACCCTTCCGTTTTCATTCAAGCAATGAATGAATAATCACCTGACATGTACATAATTGAACCAATATTGGACCCTATTATAGGCCTACTGCCGTGCAAGCCAAAAGGCAGTATCCGCTCACTTTACAAGTAAGCAAATACTGCCTTTTGTAATTGAAGAGCAGCATTGTGATTCAGAAAATCCTGGATAAATCCGGAAGAACATGCTGGATGACTTAGAAAAGTCATAGCACCCCACCTGACTACTCTAGGAATGTCAAAATTTCAAGTTGAATTGATAAATACTGAGGGAGAAATAGCGTCTTACAAAAACCTGCATAGAATAATTAGTTTAAAGAACCGGACAAAACTCAGTATATTTGGGCATAGTCCAAATATAATGAACCATACAACTGTGCAAATCAAACGAATGGTTTGTATAATTAAGAGGTACTACCTTATAATAGTGTCAGGAGAAATAGCCTTTTGCAATAATGGTATGTACATGATCCCCACATAATCGTACTTACGTCCTTTTAATATTATAATGTATTAGCGACTGTAGTGAATATATATTCTTTTAAAATTGAATACTAATACTTACGTTACATGATCCCTCGGTTGTTATGTCAGAATCCACTGTGGTCGGATACTCTGTTGACGGACCCTCCTGTAAAAAATTATTTCTGTTAGAGATATGATTTACAAGTTTATTCAGACAAATGAGTTATTTTGGCTTCTTGCTACTATATGGAATTTAAATTTCTTTCTTTCTATAAAGATTACCCACCCGTGTTTCAGACTTTATATATCAGGAGAAACAAAAGGTATTATTGATAGAAATATAATTAATGCAAAGTATACTTACTGTTGTAGGTGGAGGCCCGGGTGCCACACCTGAAAAATAAATAAATATATATACCAAGAAACACAACTTTAATTGGGTAAAATTTTGAATTAAATAATTTGGCGAGTAAAGGGTTAATTTTAGTCAATATAATTTCTTTATAAAAAATAAACAATCCGGAAACGATTGAAAGCGTCGCCCGCACAAAAAAATATAGGCTACTTACACATGCCAATCAAACTGAGAACAGCAACAAAGCAGAAAACTAAGATCCTGGAGAAGTCCATACTTGAGAAAAAGGCGACTGAAAAATAAAAAAAGGTTTGATAAGAAAAAATTCAGGACAAACATATAAATAAAATAAAACTAATCAATATTTTGTATTCTCTCTTCACGAGTTCTTGCACAAGCAGTATGGGAATCAAATTAATGATAATATTCTTTATACTAAATATGCCAACTATATAGATATATAAATTTTGCTTACCTTGACTGTCACTGATGCTAAACAGTTGATGTCTGATGTGATAATGAACAGTAGCTGTGAACAGTGATTGTTGATTTCAAATTCTCTTTATTTATGGGTACTACCGAGTTTACAAAATACTCTCTCTTGACAACGGTTGCATAGACCACTTACAAGTAGTCGGACTATATAAGGATTAACCCATGTAGATTAATAACCCCATTTATCTTTTTTTAATGTATTCACTCCAATAATTGCATTTAAATAATTTCAATAACATACTTTTAAAATAAATTAATTGGTGAATAAATTGCTGTTAAATAATTTAAGATATCTCCATAGCCGTCAGATTCTGACGTTTCAAGTCGATCCCCGCGCTGAAAGAGTAAAATATTTATAACGGCCGTAAACCCATAACATAGGTATTTATATGATAGCGAACAGAGCTAACTAAGATATTAATGAAGATTTCAAATGGACAAAACCCTTTGGTCTCTATGATTTGTACAAAGATATTTAAGCATTGTAAGGGTTAGGCACGTTTGCTTCATATGAAACTTAGCAGAACTATATTTTTAAAAATTATAATGCGGACGTCTTTTAGGAACGTTACTGTAAAATATGGTTCTTGGTTTTAAAGAGTCACCTTGATCTGCAGGGAATATTACTATGAGGCTGATTACTGTATTCTTCTACAAAGCCATACGCGGATTAACCCTTAACCCACTAAACACGACGAAAGTCCTTTTAACCCTTTAAACCTTAAAGCGCTGAATTGATTTGTAAAAAAATATCGCAACCAAAGGGTTTCCATTTGAAATCATCATTAATGCCGTAGTCAGCTCTTTTTGATTAATTTGAATACCTATGGTATGGGCCTACGGCCAACATAAATATGTTGATTCTTACAGTGCGGAGATCGACTTTAGTCGTCTGCAGACGTCAGATTCTGACGAGTAAAGTCGATCCCCGCACTGTAAGGGTTAAACCTTCACAATGCATTAAAACATCATTGTACATCCCTAAAAACAGACTTAATTTTCTTACAACTAGGGGTTTTAGAATGAATAGTGTCATGAAGCTGGTTTACCAAGACATGGAAATTGTCTATACTTTTTCACCCACATCAAGTCATCTTCATCCACTACAAGTCGAGAATTACGACAGAAATTCGCGGCTTGTAGTGGATGAAGATGACAATGGTAAATTCAGGCTCGAAAGGGTTAATACGTGCTTTGACCCATGCTCCGCACGGGCAAAGCTAGTAAGTAGGCCTCACTGGCATAATCGAAACACTGCAGCCTGTACAAAAATACCATGCATATACATAATTAAAAAGGACAATTAATATAATATAAGTGTGTGGAAATGTAATAAATCGTCTTAGAATGAAAACAAAACTAATTTTATACGTTTTACAATTACACCTCCACAAAACCTAACTGGAGAACATTTGATTTCACTACAATCACACACTGTCTTGACCACAAGAAATAGAAATATAGATATTGATAATGTTTAAGGAGCTGAAATTTTTTAAATTATTATAATAGAGCCTATTAATAAGCAACCTAAAGGGCCTGTCACACCTTGGCGATCACCGTCAACGATCGTGTAACGCACAGAAAAATATTAAAAATTATTGAAAACGCTGGCGATTGATAGACTCTCATGATCCAGAACGATTGTCTAGCGTTCGTAAGCTCATGAGTAGCGTTAGAGTAACGTGATTGACGACTGAAGAACGCACATCACATAATCCGTGATTCTATCGCCAGCGATCACCAGCGACTGCCAGCGTGGGAGTAGCGCATGAGTAACGCATGTATAACGTAATCGACGACTGGGGAGCGACTGTCAACGTGTGCTCGACGTTCCACAACGCACAATTACAATCACTTGAAAACCTCCAGTTTGTACTCAGTATATCATTGGTTTTGGTAGATTTCTAGCGGTAAATTTATCTCTTTAATATGTTGAGCCATGCGAAAAAATATTGAATTTTCAAACTACGTTTGTCAGAGAGTTTAGAAGTGTTCGGTAAAAGTTATTTTGCATTGGATATTTTCTGGTGTTAAAGGCCTTTTTTGCATAGAAGAAGATGTTAAACATCTCATATTATTATTGATCAGCTTATCACAAACTTTTATCAATGCGTTAAAATTTTATAAAGATTGACACATATGTAGATATGTTGTCTATCATTACCACTAATTTATAACTTTATTTTTATGGTTTAAGTGATTCCCCAGGAGGTTTTATGGTTTTAAGTGATTCCCCAGGAGGTGTAATACATCTATATGTATATGCCTAATATGATTCATAAGCAATAAGTACGGCGACTGAGTAACGCTCTCCTAGCGTGCACAACGATCGAGTAGCGCTCCCCTAGCGTATACAGCGACTGAGTAACGTTCCCCTAGCGCATACAACGATCGAGTAACGCTCCCCTAGCGTCTCCTCTTTCACGTTGGTGTGCGTTGAAAGTTTTGAACCTGTTCAAAACTCTCAGCGTTCATCTGCGATCAACAACGATCGATAAACGCACACGGCGATAGCATACTGATGGTCCAGCAATGGTCAGCGTTTGCCAGCGTTCGGCTAATTTTTGTGTGCGTTACGCGATCGTCGAGGCTGATCGCCAAGGTGTGACAGGCCCTAACGCGTTTTGCTGCTGTAAACACAAACACGTAAACACGTGTAACAGTGACGTGCATGAGGAAGTTTTATATTGTAAAAAAATAATTAAGATCTCTGCAGGATAGGTGTGGTATTATTGAAGATAAAATTAACCCACATGTTGACACAATGCTAGTTTAATGTTGGGCCGCTGTTCACTCCTCTTTCCCAGCATCAACCCAACCTTGGGATTGAATGCCCAGTGATTTTTTGTCACACCTTGGCGATCAGCCTCAACGATCGCGTAACGCACGGAAAAATATTAGTTATTTTGAATTAGATATTTTCTCGTGTTAAAAGCCTAGTTTTCATAGAAGAAGATTTTAAACATCTCATATTATTTTTGATCAGCTGATCAAAAATTTTTATAAATGCGCTGAACTTTTATAAAGATTGATACATTTGTAGATATGTTGTCCATCATTACCAATAATTTATAAATTTATTTGTATGGTTTTAAGTGATTCACCAGGAAGTGTAATACATATATATGTATATGCCTATTATATCAGCTAAGCCACTACAAAAGTGATCTTGACCACTGAAGAAGTGATCACAGCCACTTCTAAAGTTATCTCGCCAATACAAAAGTTATCTTGGCCAGTGAAGAAGTGATCACAGCCACTTTAGATGTTATCTCAGCCACTACAAAGGTGACCTTGGTCACTAACAAACTAACAAAGCCGAATTTAAAGGTTATCTAAGCTACTACAAAGTGATCTGGGCCACTAATAAAGTGACAACGATAACTTTAAAAGTTATCTCTGCCACTGACGAAGTGCTCACAGCGACTTTAAAAGTGATCTCAGCCACTATAACAGTGATCTTGGCCACTGAAGAAGTGATCTCAGCCACTTTAAAAGTTATCTTAGCCAGTACAGAAGTGATCTTGGTCACTAACAATCTTATATCAGCCCCTGAAGAATTATCTTGGCCAAAAACAAACTGATTGTGTCCACTAAAAAAGTGATCACATGCACTTTAAAAGTTATTTCAGCCCCTATAAAAGTGATATTGGCCACTAACAATATTATGTCAGTCCCTAAAAACATGATCCCGGTCACGACAAATGTGATCTTGACCACTTAAGAAGCCATCACACCCATGCATTTTAAAAATCATCTCAGCCACCACAATTGCAAAGGTGATCTGGACCACAAACAAACTGATATTGTCCACTGAAGAAGTGATCACAGCAAATTTTTAGTGTTGAGCTGTTAGTGACCAAGTTCACCTTTGTAATGGCTGAGATAACTTTTAAAGTGCCTGTGATCACTTCTTCAGTGGTCAAGATCACTTTTGTAGTGGCTGAGATAACGTTGACAGTAGCTGTGGTCACTTCTTCAGTGGCTAAGATCACTACTGCAGTGCACTTCTTCAGTGGCTAAGATCACGTTTGTAGTGGCTGAGATAACTTTTAAAGTGGCTGAGAAAACTTCTTCAGTGGCCAATAGCACTATTGTAGTGGCTGAGATCACTTTTAAAGTGGTTGTAATCACTTTGTCAGTGGACAAGATCACTTTTGTAGTGGCTGAGATAACGTTTAAAGTTGCTATGATCACTTCTGCAGTGGCCAAGATAACTTTTGTAGTGGCTGAGATAACTTTTAAAGTGGTTGTAATCACTTTGTCAGAGGTCGAGATCACTTCTGTATTGGCTGAGATAACGGTTAAATTGCTGTGATCACTTTTTCAGGATTACTTTTCAGGATTACTTTTGTAGTGACTGAGATT
This sequence comes from Flabesymbios commensalis, assembly GCA_964017125.1. Lineage (NCBI taxonomy): Eukaryota > Metazoa > Annelida > Polychaeta > Terebellida > Flabelligeridae > Flabesymbios > Flabesymbios commensalis. The sequence continues at coordinate 20,368,395 of OZ024917.1, forward strand.
ACTTTTAAAGTCGCTATGATCACTTCTTCAGTGGCCAAGATGACTCTTGTAGTGGCTGAGATAACTTTAAAAGTGGATGTGATAACTTCTCCAGTCGTCAAAATAACTTTCAAAAAAGAACTAAAAAAAACCGTTGGAAATTGTTTTAATGGAGGGGTAATATACAAAATTGGCGCTTTGCTGTACATTTCGTTTTTAACAGAAATAAAATATTATGTATCCACGTTAAAGCCCTTGAGAGTTACTTTCAACTGTTATCAAAGATGTTGGTACATTTTTTTATTTTGGGTACCCGATACTCACTGGGCAAAAATGTGAAACACTACCAATTTCCCCGCGCTGGAAGAAAAGTGCCCAAATATTACATCGAACCCAAAAAATGTGTAATATGAAGCTCATTTTTTTCATTCCAAATGGGTTTATTTTGAGTTAACAATAGTTATAGAGCATGTTTAAATCAAAACTATATATTAATCATACACAAAAATCAGTTGAGATAAAAATATTTTGACTATTTACTGAAAAAGTATGAGAAATAGGTAAAATTAAGTGTTAAAGTACCAACTAAAAGCTCTGTTGTGCATTTGTCAAAGATTAGACACAAAATATTTTACATCCGTGGCATGTGCCAGTAGCTTTCCATTGATATCAAATATATATCACAAAATTTGGGCAAAACTGTAAGATACATACAATTTTTCTAAGCCCATAGAAGAGCGCACAAATTTTACTTACAACCAAAAAAAGCATGTAATATGTTCACATAACTCATTATCAATATTACATATAGAATTATTCCAAGTCAACTATACTTCTAAAACATGTTCAAATCAAAACTAAACATGTATACCATACAGAAATCAGCTGATAGAAAAGTGTTTTGACTATTTAATGAAAAAGTATAAAAAAGGTCACATTATGGGTTACCATACTAACTTAAAGCTCTCTTGTGCATTTGTCAATGATCAGACACAAACTATTTTATATCCATGTGAAGGCCTGTGCCAATAGCTTTCTATTGATATCAAAGATATTGATATAGCTAAAAAATTGACTACTCAAAAATGGGGCAAAGATGTGAGATACGGTCAATTTTCCCGAGCCTGAAGAAAAGCGAGCAAATTTTACGTCTAACCAAAAAAGCGTGTAATTTGCTCACATAACTCAGTATTTTTTATTCCTAATGGGTTTATTTTAACTCCACAATAGTTTGAATCAAAACTAAACATATATACCATACAAAAATTGGCTAAGAGAAAAGTATTTATATATACATTTATATTTATATATATATATATATTTATTTTATTAACTGAAAAAGTATGACAAATATGTAAAATTGGAGGGTTAAAATACCAACTTAAAGCTCTCTCGTGCATTTTTCAAAGATCGGAGAGAAAATATGTTACATTCACGTGATATCAAATATATTGATATTCTGTGAAACGCAGTGACGTCACTCAGTGAAAACAACGTTATATAACACCCCCTCTCCCATACTTCATTCTGTGAAACGCAGTGACGTCACTCGGTGAAAACAAGATTATATAAGAACCCTCCCCCATACTTCATTGTATTAGCCAGCTCGGTGAAAACAAAGGAGGGTGAGGTCATTGAGTTTCACAGAATAGCTTAAAATTTCACTACTCAGTGGGGGGGAATTTACATAGTTTTTTTCCAGAAAAATTGGGATATGCTCATTTTTTTCCAAATCGGAAAAAAATCTCGCATAGGTAATGTATTTGGCCATATTTCATTAAAGCAGCGGCAGTTACCTGATCAACAGGTTGATTCTGGCCCCTGAATAGTCCAGCTATGTGAAAATAATAGCGACCTAAATTCCCATTCCGGGTGACACCTTACCCCCAGCCACGTCTGGTGTATTGTGCTGACTAATAATCACAACTTACTCAACAGCCTACATCCGAGTGTATAAAAATCGCAGCGTCCTGGAATAATCGTATGGCGACATACATTGGTGTAAGATATTTTGTTTGTCTACCACCTGTTATAGTTGGGCCGTTAAGCCAAAAACTTTGCACTTTGGGTTAAAAGCATGAAACTTGGCATACATAAAGAATGATCTGTACTGAGCAATTTAAGATGTAGAACACCTATATTAGTGCCCCCTAGCGGCCACAGGGTGATTTTTTATTTTTGGTCTAAACTGAGCCTTAAACTTGTTTGTTTTCAGAACAATGAGCAAACGTGGACGTTTTGTTGAGTATTCTTCTTACACTCACATGACTATTCATCTGTGCAAATGTTACAATAGCACATTGCCACAATCAAGTAATTATGTTAGCCAATCTGATACAGGCCAGCCCATAAGGCTGATCTTCAAAAACTGATGTTAGATCATGGTGGCTGCCAGAACACATGAATCTAATCACATAATTATGTTTTGGTGCACAAAGCAGATAGCATTAAGAACAGCAGAATCGGGGCCCAATGGTGGCAAGGCGCATGTCATAGCATATATTCTTGACCCAGCACTCTGCTGAACATCATGCCCTTACCCACAGACCAACAACTCAGCCAGGGGATCACTTCATGCTCGATTCCGGTTTCATCTGGGCATGTCCAAACATATTTAACTAGTAATACGGAACTATAGCTACTGGCATTGATTACATACTGGATAATGTAATCCGCTATGAATTAATGACCAGTTGTTTTCACAAGAACTGTGCAAATGTTACAATAGCAATTTGAGGTGCACAGTATAGTGCAAGTGTCACGGGAGCTGCTACAAAAAAAAGATTAAGGTAATACTTTGATAACATGGGCGTTGTTAAGCACAAGGGAACCAACCCACATGACCATAAAAAATGAGATTTTTGTTTTATGACGTCGCCAGTACACCAGTCGTCATTAAAAAAAATTGACCTAGACGATTAAACGAAATTTCACGCCGCCTAGCGAGTTGGGACCAAACCACAAACGACAAATGGCCCATTCTGAGTTTTGCACAACAGAACCAACCCACACATGAAAATGCGAAAAGCTGTATAAGCTGTTCAGATTGTTCTAAAAAGTAGCAGTGTAATATCTTGTTATCAATTATGCAGCATAAAATTATTGGTACGTGACAGGTAATGCGATACATCTTTTCTGATGAATCATTTTGCTATTTATGTAGGCCTACATTGGTTCTTTTTACCGAAATTAACAATGCGAAAATTGTCAGTTATTTGAATAGTATTTTATTTTACAAAAAGTAGCATCAACTATAATTTGAGTGATCCTCGTCTATTTTATTATTACATTGTTTTATTTTAAACATGATATATTCCATTACAATACTTAGTTTTAGATAAATAACTATTTGCCACCTTATGTGGGTTGGTTCCCTTGTGTAAAACGATATTTTTGCATAATCGAAATCAAATATCTTCAATAACTTAAATGACATGCAGATTCATATATAGGGTATATTATGAACGAAGGCGAATAAAGTGCATTTTATTGTTGTAAAATATAAGCGACTTGTCCAATAGTAGGGGAAGGGCGGGAAAAGGGGGCCACTTAACGTTTCTAATGTATTTAAGGAAAATATTCGAACTATTTTAAAACCAATGACTCTCTGTTCTATGTAAGGTACATGCAATGTAGATACATATAACAGACTCACATAGTGTTTAAAGGATACCTTATTTTAATTGTAGGCCAAATAGATTTGCTCTCAAATAGCCTTTGCCCAATAGCTTGGGCAAAGAGGGCCAGCGCATTGGGCAAAAGGGGCCACTACTTTTTATTATTTTGATACACAAGTGTGTACATTGAAGTGAGCCTAATAAAACAGATATGAAAAAACCTTTCATTTGATTTATATGGTGACATGTGTTGTTGGACATATTACTAAGTAATATACTAAATACTTTCGTTCACTGGGATTAGTGTGTGAAATATGTACCCATTGTAAGTTAGCGGGCAAAGGGGGCCATGCTGTATGGTCTTTGTATTGAAATGGCCTGGCCCCCTTCGCCCTGGCTCCCATTGCCCAAGGGGTAGAGGTGGGGAATTTAGCATATTATCTCTCCCCAAAGGGATCTCCTGACTAAAGTAATGATTAGAAAACAAAGCAATATAATGTACCACACAAAACAATAAATTTTCAGAAGAAATCACATAAATTCATCAAGAGATTCATACAATTATATAAGCTTATATTCATAAGATTAAAAGACTAAAATATGTATGAGATGTCTAGTTATGTTTTTTTTTATACACATGTGCATAATTCATAACAATGACGTCATTAATATTTCATACAACATGTCACAATTTAAATATCACTGATGGCCCCCCCCTTTGACCACTAGCCCCCTTTGCCCGCCTCTCCCCTATACATAATTTCGCGATTTTAGCTGTCACTTGTCATAGTTCATCATGTTACTACACATATAGCGCCAGGGACGAATGCCCGCATCACATTTTATAGGTCATATGTCACAATGTGTCAATGAAAGATTAGAGGTTTAGGCCACCTTTGTACATATAGGCAAAACTCGGCGGTGAGAACCTCCTAAAAATAGTGAGAAAACACTGCCCTCCAGACACAGGATGCGAAATTCCATCCCTGGCTGCGTGAGGCCGATCACGCTACGTTTTGGTCAAATACGCAAAATTCCGTCATATAATATATACGTTTGCGTTAGATCTAAGCTAAAAATTATTCCATTTCCGATGTTTTCATCATAATGCAGGGACAGATGTATATGGTCTTAAAATGAGAATCTCATTGAGGAATGGACAGTGATGTCTCAGATCGACGCTGGCTCAATATAGAAATGTGGGTTGGTTCCATTGTCCGAAATTGGAATACGCGATTCATCATTTTTAACAACAGAACCACGACCATTTGAACGCCTGCACCTCATACGCTATCATCAACACGATCACAAAAATGTTCCTTAGAGTACATATTCAAACCAATATTCTAATAATTCCATGCAAACAACTCTCATTATATTTTCCGAATTAACACAGTTCATCAAGCTTTAAAGGTGTAGTCAACTGTCAAAATTCGCGGGACAAGGGTCCCCCAGAAGGCAATAGTGCCCGTGGGTAAGCCAAGGCCCTATTCCATAATAATACTAAATATGCGTTTCATACCCAAAGCCTCATTAAGAGCAAGTTCTCAAATCACGGCAAGTTCATATATACTTGAGCGACATCTATGAGTTAATAATTCAAGGCCCTTGTCTTTTGCCCCTACTTGGTCGCCTACTTGCAAACAAACTGACTGTATTACTGGGGGAATTGGAAACTGCTTGACCCCAAAGTTTGTATTGTCACCCAGTAAACACAAAACATTTGTATGACTTTATACAATGCTGGACCAACGTCGAAGACGTTGGGCCGACATTGCATAAATGTCATACAAATGTCTTGTGTTTGCTGGGCAGGAGGACTTCCTCTCAAACATTGTACATTTATCTAAGGTTGGTTCAATGTTGGGCCAGCGTCGCAGACGTTGGCCTAACATTAAAACAGCATTGGATCAATGTCTCGTTTGAGTAGTATCTTGTAATCAGTTCAGTGGCTATATCAATGCCGTCAATCTGTACTCAATAGGCTACTGTTGGCCTACACTTGACCGTACCGCGTTTTGAAGCTGAATGATTCTTTAAGTACATTTTACAGAAAATTACTTCCTTGTAGGTTGGTCCCCTTGTGCTTAATAACGTCCATATAGCAAACACAAGGTAACAATAAGTTTTTGCAGTGGCATGTACGTAATAGACAATAGAAACTAATCTTGCAGATCCAAGCAGGCGATATAAACATTATATACATTTGAAGTAGTTGTTTGCTTTTTTCAACTGCATATCAGTTAACTTATAATAAATATAAATTAAAATACATTTTTATTTTTTTTTTATTAAAATATTCATCACTATGAACATATCTGGTGCATTATTGTAACATAAAACACGGCCCTGGGGGGGGGGGTACGTTTGCCCTTATCACAGGCTCCACAGTTGACCGACAAAGGTGTTCTATATCAGAAAATGCTCCCACGATACCACTGACTACTCAGTAAAAAAATCATGCTTTTATCCCAAAGTGCAAGGTTCGACCCTAAATGAAAACATAACGGTCCCACTATTATTCACGGGCAATGCATCCAAACCGTAGCTTACTCGTTTGTCGCGGACCTTACGCAGTAGTATGCTAGCCCTTAACATGTTAAATGTTGTTCGCTGGTGGACCTTTGCATGTTAGGGCATAGGCTACAACCACCCACCATGCACCCCCCCCCCCCACATCTCACCCACACTAACTTTTTTCAACCTTGATATGCCTAAAACATGAAATGAGATGTTAACAGCAAAAAAATAGGGATGAACTTTATATTTTGACCCCTTATAGGGGGGGGGGGGTACCCCAAACCTGTCTAAAATTAAAGGGTAGGGCTATGCAAACGTCTGTCCTAGCTATTCTTGCTGAGCAATCTACACATGCAATACACCATAAAAAGTAATAAAATTCCAGTTCTAATGATGTATTGCATTATAGGGTTTTCTCTACAGATACGTTGAAACATGTTTTTTTTACAAAATAATCAAAATTGACAACAAAACAAGCTAGTTAACATGGTCAATGGAAACGACTTAATAAAACATAATTATTGGCCATATATATATTTTAACTTATGTTTTTTGAGTCCAGATGTGTATTTGCTTAAAACTGAGTGTCATTTAGATTTGTACATGGCATATATTTTTAAGTGAGAGAATATTGCAGCCTTTCTATGAAAATGTGTGTCTTTTGGTGGGCTGAAATATAAAACATTAAACTTTGCTCGACATTTGGGTGCTAATTATTTTTTGCGCTTGTTTTTAATAATTTGGTTGTGCTGAACTCGAATATGTCGGTTAACATTTTATCTTTGGTGTCATTCACAATCAAATAAGCAAAACAAAAAATGGCCGCCAAAACCACATATGTTTTATATTTTTGTTACATATTATTGCACGATTTCTGGTTTCTGCATGATTCGGAGTTGATAAATTTATGTCCCATGTTTTTCGATCAAAATGACCTTTGTTTGACCTTCAAATTCAAAATGGTTACCGCCAACACACACATAAAAGCTGTTTTTATGCACCAGAACTATAATATCATAAACAACATTTTTTTAATGGACAACTAAAAAATAAACTACGTAATACGGCAGATAAGGTTGCAAGGCATTTGAAACTGTATTTAATCACAGTATATTATAACATGCTTTGATTTGCTTAGTATTTAAAATGACGTCATTATGTTTATAGTAAATATGTAAAATGGCGTCCATCTTGGATTTTACGATAAATTATAGGTCAGAAGATGAACAATAAACACCAGAAATGTTTTTCTCGGCCCCCAAGTCATATAAAATAACAAAATTGAGCAATTTGGAGCCACAAATAAAAAAAAGGTGTTTAATTTACATTTTGATAGTCATTTTGTTCTTTGTTCATATGAAGGTGAATTTCGCCGCCATTTTGGATTTTTTTATTTAAATTTACTCGTCAGTAGCTTTTATTTCTGGTCCACTATGTTAACAGATATAATTCATACTATCATCAACATTTTTAGCGGTATACTTTTAGTAACAGTAAATATATAAAAAACGACGGACATCTAGCATTTAAAGGTCAAATAACGGTTATTTCTTTCCGGAGACACTAGAAAAACAATATATAAGAAAAATCTTGCAGAATTCATTAATTGTGCGTTCTAGTGCGAAAAAAACAACATAGAAAATACAGGGGTTTCTTTACATTTTGGAAGCCATTTTGTGCTTTGCTAATTTGAAGGTGAAAGTCACGAGATACAGAATATCATCCGACATATTCGCATTCAGCACACACAAATTATGTAAAAACAAGTCGATAAAAGATTATAAACAAACATTACGAGAAAGAAATCATGTTTCAGATGTCAGCCCATGCTAATTACAAATATGTTCATGTAAGGCTTTAATATGTTTTTATTAAAAAAAATATAGGACATTTATAAAAATAAATAACACTCACTTTTAAGCATACGCATATCTGGGTTCAGAAAAAAAAGCCAGTTATGGACATGAGCAATAATTACATTTTAATAAGTCGTTTTCTTTCACCATGTTGAATCGTTTGTTTTGTTGTTCATTTCGATTATTTTATAATAAAAAATCATGCTTGATCGTATGTGGAGAGACAATTACTTACCCTACTGCAATGTGTGATATATCATAAGAACGGGAATTTAATTATCTGTTATATGGTATATCGCGAGTGCAAAATGGCTAACCAAAACATCAACGATAAACGTTTGCGTAACCATACCCCCCTAATTTTAGACAGGTTTGAGGTTACCCCCCTATAAGGGGTCAAAATATAAAGTTCATCCCTATTTTTTCGTTGATAACATCTCATTTCATGTTTTAGACATATCAAGGTTTGAAAAAGTTGGTGTGGGTGAAATATGGGGGGGGGGGTGCACGGTGGGTGGTTGTAGCCAATGACCTATGTAACAGTCACTAGGTGATATCTAATTCAGCCGATACAACGGTAATTGCTCATTTTGTGGTCTCAGTACATAACAATACATTAACTTCATTGACGAAATTATATTAATTAATTAAAAGGAGTGGTGTGTACGAACATCGGGACACATCTGTACTCAGACAGCACCACGTTGATTGCAGATATAGAGGATACTAGGGTACAGCAGTGGTATATAGCTTTAACAATATCAATACTGTATGTTTTCATTATGTTAAATTATTTTAAATTGTTTTTGTTGAACATTTGTTCAGTTACTATTAAAACGATTTATGTAAAGATAAATAGTATTTGACTTAGATATATATTTTTTTGTTTAAAACATGCATGTCCAAAATAAGAAATACGGGAATTTAGTCTTTATATCTCGCTTAACTGCCAAATGCGCAACACAATTTTTTTTTTTAAACTGTTGAAGTTCTGGTATATGGACATGTTTACAGCATATGGCCAAATTAAAAAGCGAAAATAAAAATACTGATTTTTTTATGATTTTAGCCCGATTGTGTCGCTCTAAATCCTCCGGGGTTAGGGCGGGGGAATTTCGGAGTAATATAACTAGATACATTTGGTCAATTCTCTGCAAAGGCAAATAAAACCTCATTTCGACAATATAATCCATTTCCAGTAATATTATGATAATTCAAAATAATCTTCGAGGTCATGAGGTCAATTTCAAGGTCAAAATGCAAAAATGTGATTTTTAACAAAATAGTCTGGTGTGGTATGTCAGAAATATGCCTAAAATTAAAAGTTCTTGCCCAAATAGAATTTATTGTTTTTTTAACTTTCTTAGGGGTCAAATAAACTAGAAAATATTGAGGTTCAATTCCCCCCCCCAACCTCGTTTTATGACACATTCAAAATGGCCGCCATCAAAATCACATATTTCGTTATAACTTGGGCTCTAGCATAGCTAGAGTCACGATTTTTATGTCTATACCCATGTTTTATTGTATGAGGAATCCAATAGTGCCCATAAAAAATGTGGATGTCGCTTAGGTATTTTGAAATTAACAATAAAACACATTTTTGATACGTTCTCGGTTATCTTTTTCTCGCGAATTCGAAAAAAACTAAATTCAAACAATTACCTTTGTCTAGTGTGTATTATGATAGAAAGTACATTTTTGATGGTTTCTGAATGATGGGTGTTCCGTTAACGGACCCCAAATAGTGCACCAAAGTGACGTAAATCAATCGTAGAAACTGAAAAATTTCAATAACGATGTTTGATCCTGTCATTTCCTTCATTTAAACATTTTTAGAACAGTAACTGAGGATAATTATTATTAACGGTAATGTGTCTTTTACAAAACACATTTGATAATTTTGGAAAGTGGTGGGATGGGTCGATGTTATTCGAAATAAAATAAAATTATCCCACTTTGTGCGCAAATTGTGCGTTTCAGCAATATTTCATATTTGCTAAAGAAATGATCAGAATTAATAGTGGTGGGTAATTGTGGTCCATACCATCCATGACATTATTGGATTTTTAGATCTTGTTTTTTAAAATCCATAAATAATGCACAATAACAGATAAAACGGGGACTTTTAATTCATTACAGCCTATGAGAGATATCAGCGTATAGATTCCAGCCATAAGTGGATGGGATAGGGCCATTACCATAGCTGGCATTTAAGAGGAGCACAGCAAACACTTATTGGTTTCAAAATAAACAAACAACTGACAACCACAAAGATGTTTCGCTAGGTATCAGTAAATCAGTTCTAATCTAAATTATCTATCACCCATAAGAAAATACAAGAAAAAGGAAACGTGGTAATTATGTTCAACTGGACAACATAATCAAAGTGAAAGTTTGAATTTTGAGGAAAAGACACAAACTTTTGAAGCTTTCAAAACGAGTGATTTCAAGCTTTCTAAAACAATAACGTTTTGAAATAGTCTGTCTACATTGGAGGTCTTGTAGCCTACCACGGATCATGTAATTAAAACATATTACAACTGATGCTTCATAATAAGAGAACAGAAAACATAATACATTTGAACCAACCCACATATTAACAGATAAACTTGAATGTGTTTGCATAGTGTATGCTCAGTAGTAGATAGCTATATTATGCTGTCAAAAAGTGATTATGCAATTAGATCACCTGCGAGAAGTAATTCTAGAAAGGCAGAAGTTAAGATTGCTGAAAAACTGATGATCATTTTTACTAAATACTGTGTATGTAGATTGTCATCCCAACCAAGTTGTTTAGAACCTGGTCCCGTTGAGTTTAGTTTTCTGCAGATTGATTCAAGTGACACATATCAAACCATGCGAATAACTCATGAAGTCAGTTTATAAGGTGTCCCACTAATAGGCCTAGATCTAGGACACCTTTATTGACCACGGATCATGTGTGAGTGATTACACAAAGGATGCTTCATCATGGCAAAATAGTGATACAAAAACCACCTGGGACCAATCATTTGGTGGAGTTAGCACTATGTACTATGCTTAATGTTGTCTCTCTCTGAGTTACTTTCACTCATGGAAGCATAGGCCCTACTCTATAACGTCGTATCGCGACCAGAAGTTGCGTGTCTAATAAATCTGTTATTTGTTTCATACAATAAGTTGAGCTTGTACTAGTTTCTCCAGGACAGGTGAATTTATTTTCTTTCTGAACAGGATACACTATAGGAGAGGTATACCACAGCAGGTGTGAATTGAACCAAATGATATATTCTGGTCAAATACTGACAAATTCTGAATCTAATACTGATGCATTAACTTGGTAATGGGTGATTTCAAGCATAAGTAGACCAGATATGTACTGCAACAGAGTGGTCCCAAAGTAATTTCTTTGTAATGCCACAAAGTTATACGCAACAGAATATGCTTGGGTATGTCCATTCACCGTCGGTGGGAGTTTTTACTTTGTTGAAAACAGTTTTATTATTGTCCAGTAAGTTTGCCGAAAATTGTGGCATATTTCGTCTTGAAATATGTTTTTTGAAAGCTTGGTACATAGGCTTATCGCAGATGATCAAATAACTTAACCACTTTTTGCTGGAAAGCATATTTATCTATTAAGCACACATATAAAAAGGCACTCAAGTGTACCTCTTGCAATTTGGCTGGTTTCTGTAATGATGAAGCATTTTGTGTAATATCCCTTAACCAACGTTAGCTTCACACATAAACAGATTATATCCACATACTATTTTTTAAATAGCTTGTAATCTAACGTGCTTCTCTCTTCAACATGTTATTTTTTACATTATGAAGGAGCATATGGAAGCTCATAGCCTTGTGCAAAATTCACGTAGTCACATTGATAGGGAATAAATAAGGAGATTTCTATAAAAGACCCCCACAACATCAGCGGGGTTCAAACCCGGAACACATGCATGAATGACATGGCAGTCGGATACTTTTATTGATGCGGCACCTCTCAATCCCTAAATTTATACATTGAAAGCCTTGGAAGCATGGAAACATTTGTATGTCAAGCGTACTCATCCTCTGGCCTACCACCTACCTGAGCTGCCATGATGCTACACTTCATGGGGGCCAACTACATGTCAATGAGAGAGAAGACCTGCTTTATCAGATGGCCAAACCTCCCACCAATTGAACAAAATGTGTGGCAAGTGAAAGATAGTTTCTTCATTCCTGTCAGATGTATTAGTTCACCTGCTCCAAGGGTTATTATTAAGCTGACCGAAATTGGATGCAATCAGACTGCCGTGGTACCAGATATAGTTAAATGCTCAGCACTGCAGACGACTTCTGTAGAAATGCAACAGTGGGTATATGACAATCAAACCAGGTATTGTTGCATTCGACCATTTTGACATTTAAGATATGTCAATATGGTGATATATAAATCAAAATCACTAAATTTGAACCTAAACCTCACTGTGTTTTCGATAAACCAAGCCATTGAATGCTTGCTGTAACCTGCTTAATTGTCAGCTGTGGTAATGACCCCGTCCCTCTCCAATCTACGCCGCAATAACATAATTTGTAGGTAGATATACGTGATACAGAGTATGTAATCATTGCGAGGCCGGGCTTCCTTGTTAGCTTACATATTTATATATTAATTGACAATACTCACTTTACATTTAAATAATGCATTGACGCGGGGATTTCACTGTCGGTATTTAAATGAATTGTTTCATAGAATTGTTGATCTCGGAGTAGGCCCTGCATTTCTGAGTATATCTCCAATTAAGACTGGAATTTACAAGGGAATATCTCTCATTGGCTGTGGGATGAATTAAAATCCCCCTTTTTTTCCTGTGCATCATTTAAGAATTTGAAAAGAAACAAATCTAAAAGTCCAATTATTTTGCTGATGGGATGGTCCACAATCACACGCAATGATCATGACAATTGATTCTGGTCATTTGTTTGACAGCACACGAAACATAGCTGAAACGCACAATTTGCCCACAATTTTGTATTATTTTGTATTATTTTTAATATTTCGATTGGACCTTCACCCCTCCTATACACTTCTCAAAAAGTGTGTACTTTTTTGCAAAAGACACAGTATTATTAATTTTCCTCAGTGACTGTTGTAAAATGTTAATTTGCAAATCAAGGAAATGTACCAAACAACGTTATTGAAGTTGTTCGGTTTCTACGCCTTTTACGCCTTCTTGGTCTATCAACGAAATATCTACCATTCAGAAACCATCAGCAATATGCTGTTTATACGAATACAAACTAAATAAAGCCTCGAAAAATTTTTTTTCGCAAATTTTAGTTTTTTTTATATTCGCGACCAAAAAATGACCGAAAACGCATGAAAAATAGGATTTATCTTTATTATCGAAATTTCTCCAAGACATACACATTTTGTATGGGCACTATTGGACTCCTCGTGCCCAAAAACATGGATATAGACATCAAAATCGTGACTCTAACTATGCTAGAACCCAATAGTTATGGCCAAATATGTGATTTCAATGGCGGCCATTTTGAATGTGCCATAAGACGAGGTTGAGAGGCGGGAAAAATTAAACCCCAATATTTTTGGCTTTTTGACCCCTAAGGAAGCCATAAAAACAATAAAATCAATTTGGGCAACAGAAATGGCCAAAATGACATACCGCACCAGACTAAAAGTGTAATGCATCTTTACATATTATTTTGCATGAAAGATCTCTTTCTGTTATCAGTGTGGTGATTCAAGGTCTACAACGCTGGCCCAGCATTGAAACAACATTGGCTCAACGCCTTGTGTTTACTGGGCTGTGATTGTACCGTACATGTTTTTAACAATAATGATTTTTTTGGCAAGAACAATTAAGAGGGGACTTCTTACCGACCACCACAACATTGTACAAATGTTATATAAATGTTTTGTGTTTGATGGGATAGCGACACACATTGTTGTAAGATATTTTGTTAGTTTAGTTTACTACCACCTGTTATTGTCAGAAGAAGGATCCACCTAAACGCCTTTAATATTGTATTGTGTTTCCGTATTAGATAGACAGTGGCGGATCCAAAGGGGGGGGGGTTTAGGGGGTTTAGGGGGGGGGGTTTAGGGGGTTTAACCCCCTCCCCCCCCCCCTCAGAAAAAAATCATCACTTTACTTAGAGGTTTCCTTATGATTTGGTGAAATACTGAGTGAGAAACAGTGCCCAATATGCCTTAGATTGCATGAAAAAGCCTTTGGAAAGCAAAAATTTCCCCGGGGACGGGCCCCTCGACCGCTTTACAGTAAAAAAAATGTTTGTCAAATTTTAACCCCCCCCCCTCACTGAAAAGCTAGATCCGCCCCTGATATATACTCGCACTGGGGTTATACTTATCAAACCCAGACCACTTTTATTTATCAAGGTGCAGGCATATATGCCACTCCCCGGCAAACACGAGATACCGAACCAAGGTTGGTTCAATGTTCGCCCGCCGTCTACGACGTCGGCCCAGCATTGAACCAACCTTGGTTCAATATCTCGTGTTTGCCAGATCAGACCTCCGGTCTGCACGTAGTGTCTGACCTGCCTAGGCAAGATGATACACATTATCTGGCAAAGGAGCAACTGGGTTATAAATATGGTCATTTACAGCAGACATGCGACACTGAGCCACTCAGCGATACTGAGCCACTGTCTACGACGCTGACCCAGTATTGGACTAAAATAGTCCCAACGTTGCCTGAACATTGTGACGCCTGCTGCAGAACTCCGAGGAATCACTCGTGTCGTTCTCCATAAATTATTCGCCAAGTAATGCACTGGCATATATGTCTCGAACCTAGGGGACCTGGCTAATGGATTAGTGTGTCTCCATACACATGCTGCAGGTGTCGTCACCGTTGTACAGCAGGCCCGAAGAAGAGGAGCATGTGGCACTGACGCTTTAGCACGAGAAGAATCATTGGGGTGGCGTCAAGTGAAAGAGGAGCTGCGTCGAGTTCAAACATCGTATTATCGCCCAATTTTTATGAACAACAAATGGAAAACATGCACAAATAAGCAATGACAATACCCAGTGCAACGTAATTTTACCAAAACAAACAAAACCAGATAACCACGGTAAACTAGAATATAATGGGTTCTAAACAGAACTGTTGGTGGTGTACTGATAAATAGATCATTGAGAACTAATCAGTAACGTTACTATTTCACAGCACTCATCTCCTAGTCATGAATGTTCACAATTTTGTCGTCAACAGCACTGTTCGTTGCTCAGGATTTCGCTCAATAACCACTGGTAGCTACTTCCCAGCAAACGCGACACATCGATCCAATGTTGGACCAATGTTGGCCCAACGTCGTAGACGGTGGGCCAATATTGGCCCAACATTGGATCGATGTGTCGTGTTTGCTGGGTTAGAACACCAGGGAAAATATCTTACCTGGTCATCACCGCGTCCTGAACAGATCCTTGTTCACCCTGGCGATGCGGATATATTGAAATGATTCAGTTCGTGAACAAATACAACAAAGATGAAAATTGACCCGATGCATGCAGTTTCAATCCTAATTCTGATTCAATATTGGGCGTTTTTTTTCTGCGTGAAGTCAGGAGCTGTGAGATTCGCCAAGCCCAAAGAAGGTGTAATTGATTAAAATGATGTTTTTTTTAAATAAAAGCAATGAATAATTTGACTGTCTGAAGCCACACTCTTTTGGTTGTCTTTAAATCATTACTTCTAGCATTATAAGTATATGTGGGTCACAGTGTGCAATAAGTCAAATGTATGGCTATTAGGCCTAATAATGTTAAGTGTTTAATTTTAGGATCCCAACAAAATAGCCTACATTAATTACTCAACTGAAGTTCTTGCCCAACTTGATTTTATTGTTTTTTTAACTTTCTTAGGGGTCAAATAAACTAGAAAATATTGGGGTTCAATTCCCCCCCCCCCAACCTCGTTTTATGACACATTCAAAATGGCCGCCATCAAAATCACATATTTGGCCATAACTTGGGCTCTAGCATAGCTAGAGTCACGATTTTTATGTCTATACCCATGTTTTTCTGTATGAGGAATCCAATAGTGCCCATAAAAAATGTGGATGTCGCTTAGGTATTTTGAAATTAACAATAAAACACATTTTTGCTACGTTCTCGGTTATCTTTTTCTCGCGAATTCGAAAAAAACTAAAATTCAAACAATTACCTTTGTTTAGTGTGTATTATGATAGAAAGTACATTTTTGATGGTTTCTGAATGATGGGTGTTCCGTTAACGGACCCCAAATAGTGCACCAAAGTGGCGTAAATCAATCGTAGAAGCTGAAAAATCTCAATAACGATGTTTGATCCTGTCATTTCCTTCATTTAAACATTTTTAGAACAGTAACTGAGGATAATTATTATTAACGGTAATGTGTCTTTTACAAAACAGATTTGATAATTTTGGGAAGTGGTGGGATAGGTCGATGTTATTCGAAATAAAATAAAATTATCCCACTTTGTGCGCAAATTGTGCGTTTCAGCAATGTTTCATATTTGCTAAAGAAATGATCAGAATTAATATTGGTGGGTAATTGTGGTCCATTCCATCCATGAAATTATTGGATTTTTAGATCTTGCTTTTTTAAAATCCATAAATGATGCACAATAACAGATAAAAGGGGGACTTTTAATTTATTACAGCCTATAAGAGATATCAGCGTATAGATTCCAGCCATAAGTGGATGGGACAGGGCCATTACCATAGCTGGCATTTAAGAGGAACACAGCAAACACTTATTGGTTTCAAAATAAACAAGCAACTGACAACCACAAAGATGTTTCGCTAGGTATCAGTAAATCAGTTCTAATCTAAATTATCTATTACCCATAAGAAAATACAAGAAAAGGGAAACGTGGTAATTATGTTCAACTGGACAACATAATCAAAGTGAAAGTTTGAATTTTGAGAAAAAGACACAAACTTTTGAAGCTTTCAAAACGAGTGATTTCAAGCTTTCTAAAACAATAACGTTTTGAAATAGTCTGTCTACATTGGAGGTCTTGTAGCCTACCACGGATCATGTAATTAAAAAAATTTACAACTGATGCTTCATAATAAGATAACAGAAAACATAATACATTTGAACCAACCCACATATTAACAGATACACTTGAATGTGTTTGAATAGTGTATGCTCAGTAGTAGATAGCTATATTATGCTGTCAAAAAGTGATTATGCAATTAGTTCACCTGCGAGAAGTCATTCTAGAAAGGCAGAAGTTAAGATTGCTGAACTGATGATCATTTTTACTAAATACTGTGTATGTACATTGCCATCCCAACCAAGTTGTTTAGAACCTGGTCCCGTTGAGTTTAGTTTTCTGCAGATTGATACAAGTGACACATATCAAACCATGAGAATAACTCATGAAGTCAGAAGTTTATAAGGTGTCCCACTAATAGGCCTAGATCTAGGACACCTTTATTGACCACGGATCATGTGTGAGTGATTACACAAAGGATGCTTCATCATGGCAAAAGAGTGATACAAAAACCACCTGGGACCAATCATTTGGTGGAGTTAGCACTATGTACTATGCTTAATGTTGTCTCTCTCTGAGTTACTTTCACTCATGGAAGCATAGGCCCTACTCTATAACGTCGTATCGCGACCTGAAGTCGTGTGTCTAATAAATCTGTTATTTGTTTCATACAATAAGTTGAGTTTGTACTAGTTTCTCCATGACAGGTGAATGTATTTTCTTTCTGAACAGGATACACTATAGGAGAGGCATACCACAGCAGGTGTGAATTGAACCAAATGATATATTCTGGTCAAATACTGACAAATTCTGAATCTAATACTGATGCATTAACTTGGTAATGGGTGATTTGAAGCATAAGGAGATCAGATATGTACTGCAACAGAGTGGTCCCATAGTAATTTGTTGAAAATCAGTTTTATTATTGTCCAGTAAGTTTGCCGAAAATTGTGGCATATTTCGTCTTGAAATATGGTTTTTGAAAGCTTGGTACATAGGCTTATCGCAGATGATCAAATATCTTAACCACTTTTTGCTGGAAAACATATTTATCTATTGAGCACACATATAAAAAAGCACTCAAGTGTACCTCTTGCAATTTGGCTGGTTTCTGTAATGATGGAGCATTTTGTGTAATATCTCTTAACCAACGTTAGCTTCACACATAAACAGATTATATCCACATACTATTTTTTAAATAGCTTGTAATCTAACGTGCTTCTCTCTTCAACATGCTATTTTTTACATTATGAAGGAGCATATGGAAGCTCATAGCCTTGTGCAAAATTCACGTAGTCACATTGATAGGGAATAAATAAGGGGATTTCTATAAAAGACCCCCACAACATCAGCGGGGTTCAAACCCGGAACACATGCATGAATGACATGGCAGTCGGATACTTTTATTGATGCGACACCTCTCAATTCCTAAATTTATACATTGAAAGCCTTGAAAGCATGGAAACAAATATGTATGTCAAGCGTACTCATCCTCTGGCCTACCACCTACCTGAGCTGCCATGATGCTACACTTCATGGGGGCCAGCTACATGTCAATGAGAGACAAGACCTGCTTTATCAGATGGCCAAACCTCCCACCAATTGAACAAAATGTGTGGCAAGTGAAAGATAGTATCTTCATTCCTGTCAGATATCTTAGTTCACCTGCAACAAGGGTTATTATTAAGCTGACCGAAATTGGATGCAAATCAGACTGCCGTGGTACCAGATATAGTTAAATGCTCAGCACTGCAGACGACTTCTGTAGAAATTCAACAGTGGGTATATGACAATCAAACCAGGTATTGTTGCATTCGGCCAATTTGAAATTTAAAATATGTCAATATGGTGATATATAAATCAAAATCACTAAATTTGAACCTAAACCTCACTGTGTTTTCGATAAACCAAGCCATTGAATGCTTGCTGTAACCTGCTTAATTGTCAGCTGTGGTAATGACCCCGTCCCTCTCCAATCTACGCCGCAATAACATAATTTGTAGGTGGCTATACGTGATACAGAGTATGTAATCATTGCGAGGCCGGGCTTCCTTGTTAGCTTACATATTTATATATTAATTGACAATACTCACTTTACATCTCATTTAAATAATGCATTGACGCGGGGATTTTACTGTCAGTATTTAAATGAATTGTTTCATAGAATTGTTGATCTCAGAGTAGGCCCTGCATTTCTGAGTATATCTCCAATTAAGACTGGAATTTACAAGGGAATATCTCTCATTGGCTGTGGGATGAATTAAAATCCCCCTTTTTTTCTGTGCATCATTTAAGAATTTGAAAGAAACAAAGAAACAAAGAAACAAAGTCCAATTATTTTGCTGATGGGATGGTCCACAATCACGCGCAATGATCATGACAATTGATTCTGGTCATTTGTTTGACAGCACATGAAACATAGCTGAAACGCACAATTTGCTCACAATTTTGTATTATTTTGTATTATTTTAAATATTTCGATTGGACCTTCACCCCTCCTATCCACTTCTCAAAAAGTGTGTACTTTTTTGCAAAAGACACAGTATTATTAATTTTCCTCAGTGACTGTTGTAAAATGTTAATTTTCAAATCAAGGAAATGTACCAAACAACGTTATTGAAGTTGTTCGGTTTCTACGCCTTTTACGCCTTCTTGGTCTATCAACGAAATATCTACCATTCGAAAACCATCAGCAATATGCTGTTTATACGAATACAAACTAAATAAAGCCTCGAAAAAAAAATTCTCGCAAATTTGAGTTTTTTTATATTCGCGACCAAAAAATGACCGAAAACGCATGAAAAATGGGATTTATTTTTATTATCGAAATTTCTCCAAGACATACACATTTTGTATGGGCACTATTGGACTCCTCGTGCCCAAAAACATGGATATAGACATCAAAATCGTGACTCTAACTATGCTAGAACTCAATAGTTATGGCCAAATATGACCCCTAAAAACAATAAAATTAATTTGGGCAACAGAAATGGCCAAAATGACATACCGCACCAGACTAAATGTGTAATGCATCTTTTACATATTATTTTGCATGGAAGATCTCTTTCTGTTATCAGTGTGGTGATTCAAGGTCTACAACGCTGGCCCAGCATTGAAACAACATTGGCTCAACGCCTTGTGTTTACTGGGCTGTGATTCTACCGTACATGTTTTTAACAATAATGATTTTTTGGCAAGAACAATTAAGAGGGGACTTCTTACCGACCACCACAACATTGTACAAATGTTATACAAATGTTTTGTGTTTGATGGGATAGCGACACACATTGTTGTAAGATATTTTGTTAGTTTAGTTTACTACCACCTGTTATTGTCAGAAGAAGGATCCACCTAAACGCCTTTAATATTGTATTGTGTTTCCGTATTAGATAGACAGTGGCGGATCCAAAGGGGGGGGGGGTTAGGGGGTGTAACCCCCTCCCCCCCCCCCTTCCCTCAGAAAAAAATCATCACTTTACTTAGAGGTTTCCTTATGATTTGGTGAAATACTGAGTGAGAAACAGTGCCCAATATGCCTTAGATTGCATGAAAAAGCCTTTGGAAAGCAAAAATTTCCCCGGGGACGGGCCCCTCGACCGCTTTACAGCAAAATATATGTTTGTCAAATTTAAACCCCCCCCCCCTCACTGAAAAGCTAGATCCGCCCCTGATAGATACTCGCACTGGGGTTATACTTATCAAACCCAGACCACTTTTATTTATCAAGGTGCAGGCATATATGCCACTCCCCAGCAAACACGAGATACTGAACCAAGGTTGGTTCAATGTTCGCCCGCCGTCTACGACGTCGGCCCAGCATTGAACCAACCTTGGTTCAATATCTCGTGTTTGCCAGATCAGACCTCCGGTCTGCACGTAGTGTCTGACCTGCCTAGGCAAGATGATACACATTATCTGGCAAAGGAGCAACTGGGTTATAAATATGGTCATTTACAGCAGACATGCGACGCTAGACTTCTGTTGGAGCGATACTGAGCCACTGTCTACGACGCTGACCCAGTATTGGACTAAAATAGTCCCAACGTTGCCTGAATATTGTGACGCCTGCTGCAGAACTCCAAGGAATCACTCGTGTCGTTCTCCATAAATTATTCGTCAAGTAATGCAGTGGCATATGTCTTGAACCTAGGGGACCTGGCTAATGGATTAGTGTGTCTCCATACACATGTTGCAGGTGTCGTCACCGTTGTACAGCAGGCCCGAAGAAGAGGAGCATGTGGCACTGACGCTTTAGCACGAGAAGAATCATTGGGGTGGCGTCAAGTGAAAGAGGAGCTGCGTCGAGTTCAAACATCGTATTATCGCCCAATTTAGAACAACAAATGGAAAACATGCACAAATAAGCAATGACAATACCCAGTGCAACGTAATTTTACCAAAACAAACATAACCAGATAACCACGGAACACTAGAATATAATGGGCTCTAAGCAGAACTGTTGGTGGTGTACTGATAAATAGATCATTGAGAACTAATCAGTAACGTTACTATTTCACAGCACTCATCTCCTGGTCATGAATGTTCACAATTTTGTCGTCAACAGCACTGTTCGTTGCTCAGGATGTCGCTCAATAACCACTGGTAGCTACTTCCCAGCAAACGCGACACATCGATCCAATGTTGGACCAATGTTGGACCAACGTCGTAGACGGTGGGCCAATATTGGCCCAACATTGGATCGATGTGTCGTGTTTGCTGGGTTAGAACACCAGGGAAAATGTCTTACCTGGTCATCACCGCGTCCTGAACAGATCCTTGTTCACCCTGGCGATGCGGATATATTGAAATGATTCAGTTCGTGAACAAATACAACAAAGATGAAAATTGACCCGATGCATGCAGTTTCAATCCTAATTCTGATTCAATATTGGGCGTTTTTTTTCTGCGTGAAGTCAGGAGCTGTGAGATTCGCCAAGCCCAAAGAAGGTGTAATTGATTAAAATGATGTTTTTTTTAAATAAAAGCAATGAATAATTTGACTGTCTGAAGCCACACTCTTTTGGTTGTCTTTAAATCATTACTTCTAGCATTATAAGTATATGTGGGTCACAGTGTGCAATAAGTCAAATGTATGGCTATTAGGCCTAATAATGTTAAGTGTTTAATTTTAGGATCCCAACAAAATAGCCTACATTAATTACTCAACTGATCTTGTATTCAAAGCATGGACAAATATGTCTAAAAGTGAGCAGATTTAAAGCTACACACACCTGCGTTGTCTTTAATATAACCTCTATAACGTTTTGTAATGTATCTTCACAAAAGCCCATGTATTAGGCTTATCATGCTTATCTGATAATCTGGAACGTTCGATCATATGCTATAGAGCCTCACATTTAAATTATATAATATTTTTAAATGAACTGTTCAAGCTTGTCGCACCTGGAGTAGTAAATATGGCTTTCAAAAGTTTTTCTAGAATTTAGATCCTATATAATTGATTCCTAATTTCAGTATTGATCAGCAAATTAGATAGAAATACCGTAGGCCTACTAATAAGTTTGATTTGGCCTATGATTTGGTAAATATATGAAATGGATAATCAATGCTCAGTCAGTAGGCTTAACATACATATTCCAAGTAAACTGTCGTGACATGAGCAAACTGAATTATTATTTACAATTTATAGTTGAGCTAGAATACGAGGAACTTCCAGAGACGTGCAGGCTATTTCACTTAACTCCAGGCCATCCGTCACCCTACACCAGCCGCACCACAAAATAATAGGTATGCAGAGTAATTTAAAGGGACATGCCCAGGTCTAAAATCATCAAAAAATCGGTGATTTTATTTTGGCTTCTTAATATGACGTTATGATGTAAAAAAGTTTTTTAATTTTTATGCCGCGCACTTACCAATCAGGGTAGATATAGAAACCAATTTCCCGTATTTCTTATTTTTGACATGGTTTCCAATAATTAGAAATCAGGAATTTCGTCTCTATATCTAGCCTAACTGGTGAATGCGCAGCACAAAAAAAATTAAAAAAACTTTTGCAGTTCTAGTCTATGGACATGTTTACATCATATGATGTTTTTAGACCTGGGAATGTCTCTTTAACCCTTTAACCGCCAAATTATTCAATTTGAATTTTTACCCACTTGAAGTTGTGTCTCGCTGACGCGATCCACAACTTCAAGTGAGTGAAAATTATTCAGATTTGACAAGCTGGAGGTCAACTCTTTTCAAATCTTTCTGGTTGATGTCACATTTTATCTTTAACATATTTAATATGTGGTACTCAATGTGCTAAGATAAAAGGAAAATAGTGGGGATGCTTGTATTCATAAATAAATTCCCGTGGGATTTTGATGGTTAAAATATGCCACCTATATCAAAATGTTCAGAATAAACTACAGAATAAGAAAAAGTTTGATGGAGCTCGCAAATTAGTGTCAAAACACTCTTCCCAGGCAAAATTCAAAATGGCCGCTATGAAATCACTAAAGTTATCATATCTTCATCAATAATTGAGATAGAAACAAAATTAACATGCAAAATTCAAAATGGCCGCCATGAAATCGCCATAGTGATCATATCTTCGTTAATAATTGCGATAGAGACGAGACCAAACCATATGTTTTCGCTATCAAGGAATGCAATAAACAAACGATACCTTCACTAGATATCATTATCATGCAAATTGGCCATCACGAAATCACTAAATTGAAAATATTTGCGTTAATAATTGGGATAAAAACGATATTATTTTACCAAACCATATGTTTTCGGTATCAAGGAATACAATCAAAAGCTGATACTTTATTTCACATTATTATCATGCAAAATTCAAAATGGCCGCCATGAAATCACTAATCATATATTCATCATTAATCCAGATAGCGCTGATATTATTTCACCAAATCTCATGGTAGCGATATAATGTTCATGCAATACAGTTAATCATTCAAGATGACCGCCATGAACCTAATGAATTTATTACATATAAAGGTAAATACTTGAATTTTTCATCTAACCACATGTTGTCGGCATCAATAATACAATAAAACACATCATACCTTTATTTGTATATCTTTATATAGCTTTAAAATGTTATGTCATTACCTTTTTATCCAATGTCTCAATACTAGTAATGCTAATTACATAGTAGAGCATCTGTTTATGTACAGCACACACCACCCATCTACGTAACAGATTTTTTAGCTGAACAATTAGGGCATATCCACACGTGATCGACAGAACAATGTTTTTAACTCACTCAAAAACAAATAGATCTATATTGAATTACTCAGCTTCTAATGTAATGTATTTTAAAATATTAGCTGTCACTTCTGTATGATCACATTGATGCACAAGAGTGCATAATTGCTCATATACACCGATGGTGCACTTCCCGACATCGACCTTACACGTTCTAGATATCAATAATATTCTACACATCTAAGATGTTTACCTATTTTTATCAAGTTAGTAGCATTATATATAGTGTGTATAGTTATTAACCACCTGTATCATCATTAGACTACATGAGGTCAACAACAATGGCATAGCATACTATTCGGATAATTGTATTTCTAAATCCGTTCTCCAGCCCTTGAACAGACACTGTTATAAATTTAGTTATACATTACTAAAAATAGTAATGTAATGTAACACAATGGGGCATAGCAAAAGAGTATCAATATTTGTACAGATCATGTTTACAGAGTTAGCGTCTACACTGCAGTGTATCAAATAGCATATCAAAGGCAAGTTAATGTCATTGCAATGTCAAATCATAGCAAAGTTTTTCTTCAATTAATTGTCATTACACTTTTATGTGACAAAAAATATTTGACAAAACACAGCGAATGTGCATGTCATTGAATAGTCAAAATGATTTTTTGTG
The DNA here is from genome assembly GCA_964017125.1 of Flabesymbios commensalis. Classification (NCBI taxonomy): domain Eukaryota; kingdom Metazoa; phylum Annelida; class Polychaeta; order Terebellida; family Flabelligeridae; genus Flabesymbios; species Flabesymbios commensalis. The sequence continues at coordinate 20,393,234 of OZ024917.1, forward strand.
AGTTTACATTGCCAGAACTTAGGGGTTGTAGAATAGATATTATATAACCCGAAAAATATACACATAACTTAAGATTTGGGCTTGTTTGACGTTGAGATGTAATGTTTGAACCCAAGGTTCACCGTTCACGTGTCGTGCAATAAACCCAGTTGCGTATCCAGAAGTAAATTAAGAGGGGTGCTCAGATTTCCAAGAAACCATTCTACAGCAGGGACCTATAGGGGGGGGGGGGGCATGCCTCCGCAAAATTTTGAAAAAAATAAACATCTTTGCTGTAAAACGAAGATATGGGATACCGGCTGAAATGTCAGTGTTAACTTAATGACAGATTAACCTAGCCTACACCGGTCCAACTATTTAAGCTAACACAACCACACAATGGCAAAAAATGTAAACATGATCATTAGTTCATTTAATAGCAAGCGCAAACTACTAGGCATATTAAATAAACTAGATAAAAATAAACAGCTGTCGACTCAATGTTGTGTTAATGTTTGGCCAGCATAGTAGACGGTGGAGCAACGATAGTATTAATCAAACGTTGGGTCACCCTCATTGTGATAATAATTATGTTACCTTGTTTGTGGAATGCCGTTTATGCAATTATGTAGGGCCTAATTATGCAACAATCATCTACTAAAAGTGAAAACATGTCACTAATGATCACTTAAAATTCCTGAGATATTTGTTTTAATTTCACCTTTATTAATTTGCCACCCTCCCCTATGGCTGAATATTTCTTAATGCAAATGTTATATTCCAGTTCATCATCACGTAAGCCTATATCAGATATTTTTGTTAGTATTGGTTGTTCTTCCACATTGTTAAAACAACTTTACTGCCATTTTTCAATTATTATCCTTGATTTCGTCTCTGGTAAAAAATAAACTGTTGAGTCCCAGCTGTATCTGAATTATTTCGTGTCAGTGACTATACTGGAGGTTTCTATATTGCACTGAAAAAATACGACAATTTCAAATAGGCCTTAAAAAAATAAATTTTGGAAATTGAAATAGCGACCCTGTTTTTTATCCACTTGTTCTCAAGACCGAGTCTCAGAGATGATATCTCTTGAAAAATGAAATCGCCATCACTTAGGTGAAAGAATCATGGTAATTGGCGAATAATTTTTATCCCGTGGTCCTTATTATTTTATTTATATCAAGTGCTTGAGAGGGCAGCACGTCCATGTCTAAGTCGTTGTCCGTTTCAAGCGATCCCCATAGCCTAATGTGTAATGTGCCGCGGGGGGGGGGGGGCACTCAAGTACTGGGGATTTGCCGCTGGACAGGGTGCCTTTTTTGAGCTTCCAGCTTTGGCATGTGTTATAATTATCATAGGGTAGGGTAGTCTATGATAATTACTATCAATCTTAGCATATCTACTTTGGAACAACGTTGTTTCAAAGTAGTCTATGATAATTATCATCAAACTTAGCATATTTATTTCCCATGACGTTGTTTCAAGTATCGCGCAACGTTTCAATTTTTGGCCAAGACATGTTTGAAAAATGTGTCTATCTCACACTAGTTAAGGGTGAACAGAAGAAAGAAGACCAGTCGCAACAAATTCCTACTTTTATGTGCTCTAAATGGTCAATTTTGAAGATTTGCATTCTAAAGATTTTGCTTCTGTCGCCTCATAGGGGCGATGTGGCTAGCACTTGCCCAGGTCATTGTCAGATCTGAGTCTTTAATCTGTCAATGGCGCCAATGATGCATCCCAGACACCAGCCCTTTAAATAGGAAGGGGTATACATTTAGGTGTGGAGGGGGCTGGAAGCAACATGTCGGACACTGGTGGATTAATTCAAATTGTATAGGATATTATTGTTAGAAAATTACCACTCTGGAAATTAGGGGGTTGCTCGAGCACCCTGAGCATACCACTGGATCCGCCCGGGAGTAAACTTATATTTCGCAATAAATACGTTCACAACTAAATTAGAGCTGGATAAGATGGTATAAGGTTATTATTAGGTTATTGTTCCATTCTACATTGTATTATTGTCTTCCTATAATTAAATTGAAATATTGTAGATTTATATGGCAATAAAGTACATTATATATTTTAAATTATAAAGCTAAAATTGAAATGACATTAATCGAGGTTGCCACGACACCTTAATAACCTGACAAGTCGGAATTGCTTATCATAACCCTGAGTTGTCAAGGAAAACACCTTACGTTAAAACAAATTTTGGCAAAGTCAGGGGAAAGTGAAGAGTTTTGCTCTCAAGATCCCATGAATTGACTTTAATTTAACCGGAAAAAATCAAAGAGACAAGCCCCCAACACATTTTGGTCATGTAAAAGTCATGATTTACTATTTTTTTAGCAAAGAGCTTTTATCGCTACGATGATCTAATTGATGAGGTCACGAACAGATGACTTGTTTAAAATGTGATATTGACTTACAAGAGGTATAATTAACTATGTAATATCAGATATTTAATTATATAACATTTTTTGTTAAATATAAATATAATTATAATAAATATTTTTTTATTCTTGTGTGCTTAGCACTGTTTATAAAATAACAAACAGCAAGTATTCCATAGGATAATAACATCGCGGCATTATCCCCTAAATATAGGAGGCGGGCTTCCTGCTCTCATGATATCAGCAAAAAGCGGGGTCAAGAATATTTTCACTCACTTATGTAACATATTGCAGCGGGCGCCTTCTTAACGTTCACCTAATGCTTTAATATGCACAAAAAACAGCTTCCTTTTTTAGATTCTAGAGCTGCAACTGAAACATGCGTGACTAATGAAGCCAAACTGTACTTGCTTGGGTCTTAGTGATGATTACATTTTATTCTCAGAAATTTGTTGATAATATAGCCAAAATATAGCTTTGCGAAATAATGAATAAGCCTCGGAACAATGAGTATGCGGACAAACAGACTACACTGAATCAGGATCACCCACCAAGGATAGTGAGATGAATCTGATTGTACCATCGTCTAGACCTACGACTGGCAGTCTGAAAGCAAGCACGCTATTTCTCGTTCACAGAGGCTCCCCAAAATACTGAATTCTTAAGTTTGTGAAGGGGGAAACATTTTTAAACCACCATACCAGAGTGGGGGACGGGCCTATTACATTCACCACTACACCAGACCCACTGTTGCATGCATTTATGTGTTTTTGGGGGGGATACAAGATAACATTCTGCATAAATGTTTTTTATCTGATGTGGTATTTAAGTCAAGATCTTCTAAAGAATGAATATTGCTTTACGTTGCTTTCTGCACAATCATGGTAATATCGCGACAGAAGGAAACTCGAAGCCGGGACTATGCCCTACTCTTATTTCGAATGACTTTAAGGGTTTTTTATAGGGCACAGTACAACAGGCAGCACTGTACACTCCAGGCCTTTTAACAGTTTGGAGCACTGTATATGCACAACCACGACGACAAACATCCTTCCAGACCGGGATTCGAACCTGGTACCTCCAGGTTATAAGCCCCAGTCGATACGAATGAGCCATTAATTTCTAAAGCCGTTAATTTCTAAAGCGAGAAAAAATCAAAACAATGCCATTGTATTCCCTAGTAACAAAAATTCAAGCCTCTGTTTGAAATATTGAGGAAGCTATGATACATTTTTTTATGATGTTATGGCGGCCATTTTTATTTTTTTTATGATACATGTAGTGATTTCGTTAGAGGTATCGTGTGTCTACCGCATCCCTTGATACAGGAAACATGTCGTTTGGTGAAATAAACTCGTCTCTACTCAATTATTGACGAGTACATGCTAACTTCAGTGATTTCATGGCGGCCATTTTAAATTTTGCATGATAATGATGTCAAATAAATGTACTGTTTGTTTTATTGCATGCCTTGATAGCGAAAACATATGGTTAGGTGAGATAATCCTGTCTCTATCTGAAATATTAATAAAGATATCATCACTTTAGTAATTTCATGGCGGCCATTTAAAATTTTGCATTCCTTGATACCGAAAACATATAGTTTGGTGAAATAATCTTGTCTCTATCTAAATTATTGGTGAAGATATGATAACTTTAGTTATTTCATTGCGGCCATTTTGAATTTTGCCTGATAAGAGGGGTTTTGACACATTTTTGCGAGCTCCATCAAACTTTTTCTCATTCTGTGGTCTATTCTGAGCATTTTCATATAGGTGGAATATTTTAACCACTGAATTCCCACGCGATTACACATGCTCCTGCACTAAAACCCGAATATATGCGACACCGGCGGTTAAAGGGTTGAAGTGTATATACTTAGAGGCTTCAGAACCACTTAATACTTTCCACAGGGTTATGCTATATTGTCTGTGGTCTGATATCCGTTAATTTGGATTTCCCTTAACTCTCATGACAATAATGTTGCTTGGTCTCATTTTAAAGATAAATATATTACCTTTCATTCGAGACCGCGTGACACTCTGAGACGTTGTCCGAAAGAAATAATTTGAAGCCAAATAGATAGTTTTCTATTTGTGTTATTGTTGGCTTCTTTGGGTTTAACATAAAAGGGTACCAGCAGAAATATAGTGATGATAATATCAACCACTCTTTGGCTGATGTTGAGACAGCGTCTCAGACTGTGGAGCAACATGAACTCATCGTCTGCGACTTTAAATGTCCTTGTATGGGTTGGTAATTTTTTTAGTAGAATAATGGCGTATGATTAAGCATTCATGTTTGTAACACTGATCTTCACCAAACAGCGCTGCTAGCAGAATTCCATATAAAAAATGCAAATCATCAATACGTGAGCAAGAAAACAACCACAAAGGTTACCCTGATGACATCGCAAGGCTCTGACACAGTGACCTCCATTTTTAAATGTAATAGTTCTAAAACGATCAAAAGTTTACGCCTGTTCAAAATGGCCTAGTTTTCGTAGGCACTTGAAATATTCGACTCAATTTCATAGCATCCGAGTTTTTTGGTAGGCAACGCGAGTGTCGTTTTTACACAGCTGGCTGTGGAAACAAAATGGCGGTCAGTGTGACTGGGCCTCGCGCAGTAAATGAGTTAGGTGGCCCAGTCATACCGGGTACACAAAGGTGGCCTAAAACCCTACTCCTTTATTCAGAACCTCTCCTTTGTGTTGGATTGCACCGTGTCGGTTCAATCCCAACAAACACAAAACATTTGTATTACATTTGTACAACGTCGGCCCAACGTTGGTCCAGCGTTGTACAAATGTTTTACAAATGTTTTGTGTTTACTGGGATGGAACCGACACGGATCCCAATTTTGATTCGACGAATTTGACTTGCCTCGCCACGTAGTGCATATATATACATGTGACAAAAGGGCTAAGCTGACAAAGGCAACTGCAGCAAAGCCAAAAGGCAGTATCTGCTTACATTACAAGTGAGCAGATACTGCTTTTTTTGCTTTGCAAAGCACAGCTGCTTTATTCGGGAGCCTTATTGATATCATCGATCAACCGCTGTTATCTCGCGGTGATAGACACTGAGATAAACACCAGGTTTTCAACTGCTCGTCTCATGCTGCATCTGAAAATCGATCCTGGCGTTTTATTTAATAAAGCGGGAACTGAGATTTGTCGGGTGATTTTTTTATTAGATGTTTCCCCAATGGTGTTGTAACCTTGGCTTAAACCGCTGAATTAAATTATTTTAATATTCACCCACTTGAAGTTGTGTCTCGCTACCGCGATTCACAACTTCAAGTGGGTGAAAATTACTCATATTTGCTTAATTTGAGACCAGACATTTGCAAATTTTGATATTTTAACACTCATTTAGCTCCAAATAACAGTGATTTGAGCGGCTAATAAACTATTTAAAAACGACTATAGTCACGCTTAGAGGGTTAACCCTTTAACCGCCAAATTATGCAATCTGAATTTTCACCCACTTGAAGTTGTGTCTCGCTGACGCGATCCACAACTTCAAGCGAGTGAAAATTATTCAGATTTGACAAAATGGAGGTCAACTGTTTTTAAATATTGTTGATTAATGTCACATTTTATCTTTAACATGTTTAAAAGGTGGTACCTAAAGTGCTAATAAAAAATGAAAACCCGAATATATGCGGCACCGGTGGTTAAAGGGTTAAGGATTAACGCTGGTCCTCCATCTAGCGCGCCAGCACACCATTAAAACATTGATATGGTGGGTGTGTTGCCGTGTCGTCCTCTCCGAGGCCGTGAATGGATGTATTTGTTTTACCCGAAAAATCCAACATGGCGGTGACTGAGAGTGATCCCGACCCCAAGGTCCGAAATATGTCCATAACTTTTCAATGACTGTGCGACCTCTGAGCCGAGCATGCGGGCATGGAACTGAAATGTTACTGATTCTAAAAAAATATATTTTTGAACTGATTACTCCCCGATATTTTCCGATATGACAGTACAAAGAAATGTCCCACGATTTTGTACGCGATCAATCTGTGGCTGAAACCTGTTTCAGCCACTGGGGCTACTGGGTGTACACCATCTTCCTCCGCAAGGCTCGCTACTCCTGAGGTTTCAAGACATGCTGCCGGGAAGATGAGTGTGCACTTGCCTGTTGGTCTTTACCTACTGCACGAAATATTTTTTTTACATCATTTTCATTTTGGAGATGCCATATGGACGTTATCAAGACAAGTCAAAGCAATGTCAACACAATAATAAAATGCTTTCCACAACAAAACACCATCCGGCACCCAATAGAAGCCTCCCACGGGTGCACCTCGCACCGCATACACATTCATGTCAGTGTCAAAGCTTTTCCCTGAACAGTTTACTAGTTGTTGATTTAAGCTATTCGCAAGTTGAATTTATCTGTTTATAGCGTAATGCTGGATGTGCCAGTCATACGTCACAAAACAACAAAAAATTAGAGCACCAACAGTTTTTACTAAGAGCCTAGTTTAAAATTAAAGTCCCGGTCACACAGCACATGACGTCGTTGTATAGGCGTTGAATCAACATCATTGCGGTTGGTTTGAGCACATATATGTGTATTATAAGTATGAACTAGAGGGTTATTGTGTGACTTTAAAGTATCAGTAAGTTGGAAGTGAATATTTTTTGGCGTTAATTTTGATTTTTAAACAATTGTGTTGTATTTTGACCGATAGTTGTGCGATATATCGCTTAAACAGTGTTACATGTCATTTTGCGTACATTCAGGATATGTTAATGAATAAATAATATCCAATGATCAGAATATGTCAAATTGTGCTTAAGTTATAATATTTAATATGTCACCATACCACAGTATACACAGCAGAGTGTACACACCTGATGTAACTCGAAGCCAATATGTCTAAAGGAGCGCGCAACGCGTGGCCTTGTGCAAATTCAACGAAGACATACAATGGTCACAATCTACACTTGAAGAGGCCATCACTTACATGACTGCCTAGTCACACTGAGACCGGATAAGCAAGGATATTTCTTTGAAAGTTGCAAATTGGATCAGCGGGGATCGAACACGGGACTCCAGGCCTGTAGGCCTATGCGAGACCAATACGCCATGTCTCCCTTTGATTTCAATCCTGCTGCATCATGAATATATACACTCGTTGTTCAGGTCCTGTAAAATTCAAACAAGAGTAACAATTTTAGCAGATTTCCAATTAATCAACAGAGTCACACATTTGCAACGATGTGAAATCTGTGTCAGATGTCATAGATCAAAATATATACAAAGTGAATACGCGCGCTCTACTTTTTTAAAATAATGTATACTACATTTAAATTTCTTTGCTGAACATGCTGAAGTGAGCGTTAGATGTCGATCAGCATTTTCATTTTTAGCGTTATGTTAACGCCTTCTCTTTATCCTTAAACGCCTCCCCATCACACTTAACGCCTCCCAAAAGCTCTCTAAAGCAGATTTTCCATGCAGCCGCTCATTGCCAGCGTGATCCGTTATTTTTTAAAGTTTTGAACTCCGCACGTACTTTCATCATTTCCTATTTCCATGTCAAGCGGATACCAGGATCCACGATGCCGAGAATGGACCACCCAGAAACTTTAGAAAATCTCATTTCCTTGGTGAGGGAGAATCCAGTTATATATAACCCAACCAACCCTAACTACAAGGATATCTTGATCAGAAAAAATATATGGGCATCCATAAGAGATGCTATGGGTATTGCTGGATCTGACGAGACTCTACAGCAAATGAGTTGCAGAAAAATAATTCAAAGACCATGCTCACTCAGGGGTGGATACAAGAGGAAATACAAGATGTTTTTTAACACTTTAACCGCCGGTGCCGCCATATATATTCGGGTTTTATTTTTTTATTAGCACATTAAGTACCACCTTTTAAACATGTTAAAGATAAAATGTCACATCAATTAGCAATATTTGAAAACAGTTGACCTCCATATTGTCAAATCTCAGATTAAATAATTTGGCGGTTGAAGGGTTAAGAGTGCCAGACGCCAAGCTACTAATGCCAACCAAGTTGGTGGCCCCGTACCTGCATCAACAACCATTGGTGGTGACATGCCCATGAACACCTCTTTAATGGATGGGCATAGCGATGGTCATCTACGTCAGTATACCCAGCTGTAAGAATGATGAATGTTACATGTCAGTTCCAGTTTTAGTCCCTGATGCAAACTGAGTTTAGTTTAGTTTTGTCAATAATATATAGATATTTTTGTCAGTATTATTTATTCAGAAATAAGCATTTGTGCCCAAAATGAGGGATAAACATGACTAAGTCACATGTGTGATCTATAAAAGACTTGACTCTTTAAAATTGCAGAGAGCAGTTTGGATTTGAGTAATTCAACTCGTATTTTCTACTGGTATGTTATAACGTGGAGATAATGTTACACATATAAAGTTATCTGCCTGCAGATTGTGAGAAACAAGGCATGTCTTACTGGATGCAAATTGCAAGTCATTCCCTTGGAGAGATTGGCGTTCGTGTCACATGTGTCCCCTTTTGGTATGGAGATACGTAGCTGAGTACTAGGTCGAACTGTGCCTTGCTCATCCTGAAGTACATGTGGATTGTTTTATTGTCCCTGTCTAGCTCTCCCAAAACAAGATGATGGTATGCACCATATGTTTCTGGATTCAAGTTCATTGTAGGCCTATGTACCCACTTCTTCACTTTTTTAATCATCCATCTTCTGATACTTAACAACGTTGTCATCGTCACTAAATGTGCGTTTGTTTCGTGCAATATTAAACTCATTGATAGTGCGGGTGCCATGTTGAATGTATTTTACATTCTTTTTAGGGGACACACGTCGGATTATCACTGGTCGTTAAACGCTTTCATGGGAACACCAAAAGCGCGTCAACGGAGGTAAAAAAACGCCTCCGTTGAAGCATTTTTGGTGTTCCCATGAAAGCGTTTAACGACCAGCGATAATCTGAAGTGTGACCCCCAAATAGAATGTAAAACAGATTCAACATTCACCCGCACTATTAAAGTTGTTAATATTGCACGTAGTCCAGGAATTTTAGGTTTTGAAATGGGAAAAAAAAGGGCATAGTTCCTTCTTTCGCGATATTGCCATGATTTTGCAGAACGCATAGTAAAGCAATATTCACTTGAAATATTGATACAAGTATAGATGACAGATATTTTGTAGTGCTATGTTGTCATTTTACTGGGTATGAAGCGTTAGAGCGTTAAAAAATCGCTCACTGAGCGATTTTTTAATGGCTGACGCTACACGGAAACATGGAAATAGCAAATGAGGAAAGTATGTGCGGCGTTCAAAACTTTAAAAAGTAACTGATCACGTTGGCGGTGAACGACTGCATGGAAAACCGGCTTTACGCTCTAACGCCTCATACCCAGTGAAATGACATCAGCTTCTGGGTTTTTCCCAGTCTATATTGCGCTCAGCAGGATAAAAATGCTCGTCTTTATGGCGGCGTTTATCGCTGGCGTTATCACGCCAACATGGAAAACCGGCTTTAGAGCATTAACAAATTGCTCACTGAGCGACGCTGACGCTTGACGCTACACGGGAACATAGAAGTAACAAGTGATAAAAGAATACGTGCGGCGTTCAAAACTTTAAAAAATAACGAATTACGCTGGCGATGAACGACTGCATGGAAACGCTTTCCCATTGCCCTTGTCGCCCTGTACTGCCTCTCCACTACCTTTTAACACACTAAATCGCACTTTAAACGCCTATTTGTCGTCCTCTAACGCCTTCATATTATCTTTTAACGCCGCTTCGTCGCATTTTAGCACATCTCCAACGCCTTCTTCCCTTTTACTTGTAATGCCTTGTTATTCCTTGTAATTCCTTGTTTAAAATGACATTTTAACAAAGTTAAGTTGATCTATTCACCTTGATCATGCTTAATCATTAAAAACCACCATGCAGAATTATATTATCCAGTCAAAATCACACCTATGCGGAAATTCAGAGGGGTGGTTGGTACACCAAGAGCATAATATTTAAGGTTCCTTTTTATGTCAGGAGGGGGGGGGGGGAGAAAATATAAACACATGTTTTAGCTTGATAGAAGAACTGAATAAAATGAATGGTGTAAGCAAAATATACATGGTATAACTCCCAGTAAAGTATTGTTTCACGTCACATTTCGGCACTATATATTATTGTCTTTTATGTGACATTGTAATACTGTGCAGTCATGTGATGAGATGATTAATGTACAGATGATGACGTGAATTTGGGGTGATAGGGCATGGTGGGTTGTTGAGATTGATTTCCTTCACTCGCCCAATAAGGGGTTCTGGGCATGTCTAGGGGATTTACCCCTAGGTATACCCTACGCCCAGAGAAATATACCAGAGTACCCAGAGAAACAATAGCTGAAGGTAACTCTATCTGTCTATTGTCGTTTGTTGTTTAGGGCTCCCACGGCCAACATCAGTGCCTGTACTGACATTGACACTTGAAACTTTGAGTAGGCATAATAGTAGAGCAGATAGCAAAACCATTGTGCAAAAGTTCATAAAAGCATGACATTTTCCACATATCATCTCTCATCTTCATCTATCCAGTTGTCTGCTACCGGCAGACTCCTAAATAACACGTATATGTGCTATGAGTTCAGAACCCCCCTCCTCCCTGGCCTATTCAGGCAGGCCAGACAATCTGACCTGAGTGTGACTCCCATACTACAGTCAGTAAACCGGTGACGTCATAATGAATATTCAAGCTGCCCGCATCCCCTCCCAGATACAAGATATTTATTTCTCCGAACCGTATGTACAGTACAAAGTGCCGAACAAATAGCAAATAATGGTTACAAATAAAAAATTCTAATGAGTATACATATCAAGTCCACATTTAATAAATTTAGCTAAATTAACAAGTGTAATTTTATTCTTTATGTTAAGTATGCATCCGAAATTGATAACATTTGGTCTCTTGTATATATTTGCAGGTAAAAACCTAATTCTTAATTCTTTTAAGGCAGGACATTCCAAACAAAAGTGTAATTCGTCCCCCAGTTGACCACTATTAGACATTTTACATATCCTTTCATTTCTTGGAATCCTTGTATAACGACCTGTTTCTAGGGGTAATTTATGGTTTACAGTACGAAATTTGCATACAATGTATTTCAATGAATCAGGCAAATCTGTTAAATAGTTTTCGAACATAAATTCGTTCTTAAACAATCTATAATTATAACATTTGACACCTATATCAACATCACTTCTCCATTTCTTTATATACTGGTCTAATGGTCTTTGCTCAATATTTACATTGAGCCAGGTACTTTCACTCATCTCTTGTCTTATCCATATATTACAAAACCCAGTATCATTCAAAAGCTTCTCTATATACAACAACCAAGGGGAAGAAAAGTGTCCTTGGTGATGAAGGTGATACAAAAACTTATAAAATTTACAATTTAATTTGGAACTAAGGGGATCTAATAATTTATTCCAGTACCTCAACATTCGAATTTTCATTTCTAAAATGATCGGACCTCTGCCCAATTCTCCCAGTACCATACAGGTTGGGGTTGAGGTTTTTAGATGTAGAACATATTTACAGTAACGTTTATACAACTTTTCTATCACATCAATATTTTCATTTCCCCAAGCTTCACATCCGTATAGCAATATCGGGGTTACCATACTATCAAATAAATTTTATTTGCAAGTTTAAAACTCTTGATCTTTTTTAAAATAGAAAACATTGCTCTCTGCGCACGAGTAGTTATATCTTTCATACATTCTACATGTTTTCCATTAAAACTAGAAACAATACCGAGGTACTTAAATTTCTGGACTATTTCCACTTTTTTATTTGCGTAGTAAAAAGTGTTTCTATGTTTAAATTTACGCTTAGAAAATAATATAATTTTTGTTTTGTTTTCGTTAACAGTTAAATGCCACTTTCACAATAGAGAGATAAATTATGTAAAGATATCTGTAAATTTTCGGGTGAATCAGCTAAAATTAGTGTGTCATCGGCATAGAGTAACACAAGTAACTTGAGTACATTTTCGGTATTAAAAATTTTGTCAACTTCAAGTGGCACACTTCCATTTGGACGTTGTTAAGCACAAGGGAACCAACCCACATGACCATAAAAAATGAGATATTTGTTTTATGACGTCGCCAGTACACCAGTCGTCATTGAAAAAAATTACCTTGACGATTAAACGAAATTTCACGCCGCCTAGCGAGTTGGGACCAAACCACAAACGACAAATGGGCCATTCTGAGTTTTGCACAACAGAACCAACCCACATATGAAAATGCGAAAAGCTGTATAAGCTGTTCAGATTGTTCTAAAAAGTAGCAGTGTAATATCTTGTTATCAATTATGCAACATATGTTCATAAAATTATTTGTACGTGACAGGTAATGCGATACATCTTTTCTGATGAATCATTTTGCTACTTGTGTAGGCCTACGTTGGTTCTTTTCACCGAAAAAAACAATGCAAAAATTGTCAGTTATTTGAATAGTATTTTATTTTACAAAAAGTAGCATCAACTATAATTTGAGTGATCCTCGTCTATTTTATTATTACATTGTTTTATTTTAAACATGATATATTCCATTACAATACTTAGTTTTAGATAAATAACTATCATTTGCCACCTTATGTGGGTTGGTTCCCTTGTGTAAAACGATATTTTTGCTCCAGGTTCCAGTGATTTAGAGTCTGATGTTAACCTTATATGTTCACAGCAATTATATTTCTAATGTTCAAGTGATCTTTATTGCAATGAGTGTTTTAACAGTAAGATATCACATAATGGTTCGCGGTCTTAAAAAGAGTTTGCAACAGTGTTTATTAATTTGAGAATTGAATATTTGTGTTTTAATCACGTTCGCCTGACAATGAAATAGGGAGGATGAAGTGTTCTGAATAGCCTACATTTAAGCATCAGCCATGTTAACTGTGGTGTGTTTGATCGCATTCTTCTGACAGAGAAATATGGAAGACAAAATGTTTAATATTTTAGCATAAGTATATTCGTGATTTTATTAACTATTCCAACAGTGACATAGCAAGTAAGCGCAGTTTACTATGAAGTATATTTATATAACATGCAAATGTTATCAATGATAGCCTTAGGCCTATCATAATAAAATATCTTCAATAACTTACATGACATGCAGATTCATATATAGGGTATATTATGAACGAAGGCGAATAAAGTGCATTTTATTGTTGTAAAATATAAGCGACTTGTCCAATAGTAGGGGAAGGGCGGGCAAAGGGGGCCACTTAACGTTTCTATGGTATTTAAGGAAAATATTCGAACTATTTTAAAACCAATGACTGTTCTATGTAAGGTACATGCGATGTAGATACATATAACAGACTCACATAGTGTTTCAAAGATACCTTATTTTAATTGTAGGCCAAATAGATTTGCTCTCAAAGTGGCCCCCTTTGCCCAATAGCTTGGACAAAGGGGGCCAGCGCATTGGGCAAAGGGGGCCACCCCCACCTTTGTACTTTTTATTATTTTGATACACAAGTGTGTACATTGAAGTGAGCCTAATAAAACAGATATGAAAAAACCTTTCATTTGATGTATATGGTGACATGTGTTGTTGGACATAATACTAAGTAATATACTAAATACTTTCGTTCACTGGAATTAGTGTGTGAAATATGTACCCATTAAAAGTTAGCGGGCAAAGGGGGCCATGCTGTATGGTCTTTGTATTGAAATGGCCTGGCCCCCTTCGCCCTGGCTCCCATTGCCCAAGGGGTAGAGGTGGGGAATTTAGCATATTATCTCTCCCCAAAGGGATCTCCTGACTAAAGTAATGATTAGAAAACAAAGCAATATAATGTACCACATAAAACAATAGATTTTCAGAAGAAATCACATAAATTCATCAAGAGATTCATACAATTATATAAGCTTATATTCATAAGATTAAAAGACTAAAATATGTATGAGATGTCTATTTATGTTTTTTGTATACACATGTTCATAATTCATAACAATGACGTCATTAATATTTCATACAACATGTCACAATTGAAATATCACTGATGGCCCCATTTGCCCACTAGCCCCCTTTGCCCGCCTCTCCCCTATACATAATTTCGCGATTTTAGTTGTCACTTGTCATAGTTCATCATGTTACTACACATATAGCGCCAGGGACGGATGCCCGCATCACATATTATAGATCCTATGTCACAATGTGTGAATGAAAGATTAGAGGTTTAGGCCACCTTTGTACATATAGGCAAAACTCGGCGGTGAAAAAACCTCCTAAAAATAGTGAGAAAACACTGCCCTCCAAACACAGGATTTGAAATTCCATCCCTGGCTGCGTGAGGCCGATCACGCTACGTTTCGGCCAAATACGCAAAATTCCGTCATATAATATATATGTTCGCGTTAGATCTAAGCTAAAAATTATTCCATTTCCAATGTTTTCATCATAATGCAGGGACAGATGTATATAGTCTTAAAATGAGAATCTCATTGAGGAATGGACATTGATGTCTCAGATCGACGCGGGCTCAATATAGAAATGTGGGTTGGTTCCATTGTCCGAAATTGGAATACGCGATTCATCATTTTTAACAACAGAACCATGATCATTTGAACGCCTGCACCTCATACGCTATCATCAACACAATCACAAAAATGTTCCTTAGAGTACATGTTCAAACCAATATTCTAATAATTCCATGCAAACAACTCTCATTATATTTCCCGAATTAACACAGTTCATCAAGCTTTAAGTACATTTTACAAAAAATTACTTCTTTGTAGGTTGGTTCCATTGTGCTTGATAACGTCCATTTGTACTAAGATAATTTTCTAAGGTGACAAATTTTCACCCTGCCGTACACCAACTTTGCTTACAAAGAAAGCAGACAACTTCCCTTCTGATGCAACACAAGATTTTATATTTTGATACATATTATATACGATATCAAATATTTTGCCTGTAATTCCCTTTTTTAATAACTTGTACCACAGTCATTTGCGTCATACAGTATCAAAGGCTTTAGAATAGTAAATGAAAGCACAATACAATTTTTTGTTGTTATTGATATAAAGGTCTGCTAAATTTTTCAATAAAAATATATGGTCTATGACATTATGGTCTTTTCTAAAGCCTGCTTGATTATCATGAATATAGTGAGTGTCTACCACTGACGTTAATCAGTTGTTTACTACATGGTGGTAAACGTTTTTCCCAGACAGTTTAATACAACTGTGAGGCGCACCTGTTGTCAAGGTCAGACTGATAGTCTGACGGTCAGACCTGTTAGGTGAGGGTGATCATCTCTATGCCTTCCAGCTTCTATTTAAACGTGGAACCACCCTGAGTCTGTTTTCGGTTGACCTTGAGAGGTCTTTAAAGTTTAAGTCTAGGTGAATGCATATTGTTACAAGTTTAAACGATTCTAAGTCTACTTTTCTCCAATATATCGACATTTTGTAGCCTTTATTGGCCAATTGATTAAAAATAGTATTAGTAATATTTGTGTTTTTATGTAATATTGACATTGATTGACCCTGAAGGTCAAATATGAGAAAATCGTAGACCTATTTATGTACTTTCTGAGTTTGCATCGTCTAATATCACTTTCACACTGTTACCATGTAGGATCTACCTGTAAGTGTTCAGGCGACGTGTCCTTAGTCACCTACGCCAAAGGAGGTTATTTTTTATGTCGTGTTGTTTGTTTGTTTGTTTGTTTGTTTGTTTGTTTGTTTGTTTGTTTGTTTGTTTGTTTGTTTGTTTGTTTGTTTGTTTGTTTGTTTGTTTGTTTGTTTGTTTGTTTGTTTGTTTGTTTGTTTGTTTGTTTGTTTGTTTGTTACAATTACATTTTGTGGATGATCCAGATTACGATCCGTCTCCACGATCCGGAATTCTATTCGCGCCTGATTACGAACCGGATCGTGCAGCGGAGGTTTACAGTTCCTTACTGACTGCCTTGTTCCCACTATGTGAAGGGCTTTCAATAGGTCATTTTTATTTTGTGTTTTTTCTCACTGTCAATTGAAAATATGTTCATAACTGCTATTTTCTCATAGTATCATTTATTACAGACAAATGCGGTTACTACAAAACAGTGCATTACACTACTATACTCTTAGAGCTAATGACATGGGTTTAGTAGTCGCCGGCATAAGACTAGCACAACATATTCTAATTTTGGTAGAAAGTGTGTATAATTATGTTGGTAATGTAAGATCTATGCATCTTCATCTATCCAGTTCATTTATCCAGCCCTGGTGCGGCAAGGTGGGTCTATGTAGAACTGTGCATGTATGTTTCGTCAGCTTCACCTGCTTTCTCAAATTTGAAAAGGAACACCTTCTTACAATTATACTATTGATGCATCTTCGTTATGCTGATTTCTGCTTGTCGTTGCTCTTCTTGGTAATAGTAGTATAACCTGGACCTCTCTTCCCACTGGACAGACAACGTTGGCGTGATGGTGAATCAACGTCATTCGCGTGATTCAACATCGCAACAACGTTGTGTGCCCAGTGGGTTAGTTTGGGACAGTTCATGGTGTTGGTTAGAAACTATCAGAAAACATATTTTCAGTATGACCAAACATAGCAACACCAACAGGTAGCCACCACTGACTGGGAACGGTAGGTCTTCGTGAGTTCTGTGCCAGAAAAAACAGGTCACATCATAGCCTGTACCAGGAAACACTGGATTTTTGCATTTGATCGCACTAGCTATGCACTAACAGAGCAATTCTGTGAACTGTGTCACCTTAACGAAAGCAACCGACAGTGTTGATGGATTTTGCTGTGGGGAAATCTGTGGTTTACAAAGCATCGCAAGCATCTCAGCCATCGCAATCGACCATTGCCACAAGCAGTTAAATTGTGTAGTCAAAGGAGTATTGACTATTGGATTAACATAATATCCTGCAGCTTGGAGGCGCTAGTGGTGGCTAGCCTGAAATAGACAAGAGTGAGATGACATCATTGTAGCTAAAGAGCACCGTCACAAGGGAGCAGGGAGACACCATGAACAATATCCAGGGGTGCAGTCGGCCTTGCGGCTCGCGTCATTATATGATAGATGGTAAACACTTTTTGGAAGACACCAATGACTTTCTGGTTTGGGACACAATGTAAATCAAGGATGAAACAGTTTCCTTCACCGCAGTGGAAGAGGGAAAAGCAACTGGCCAAGAGTTCAGCCATCAGCAAAGCTCTCAGATAACTAGAAATATTTGTTACAGGTTGATTAAAACAGACTGTCACACTTGCAGCAGGTGATGGGAATGAAATATATGCCACTGAGGGAATAACTATGTTATGCTTGGGTACAACAGTGGATATTACAGGCATTTAGAACTGGCTCAAATATCTGTTTCATAGCTGTTGTTCGTGAAATTGCTCATGCAATGGGCACAGAGAAATTTGCTGTCTTGCCCCTCTTCGACGCATTTACTGGTGTGATACAGTGGAAGAGGGAATATAGAATACCACGTTTGTATCGACTGTATGTTCTGAGGCCACTGATGTATCGACTGTATGTTCTGAGGCTACTGATGTTATTCAGGAGCTGAGCACCACACATATCTCTGAGAAAAGTGAGTCACGCATTGAGAGATTCGTCATCCTGATGCATAGCGGAAAGAGTTACCTAGATGACATCAATGCAGCCAATAAGGGGATGTTCACCAACTAATCTGAGGCAATTGGAAATAATCCTCCGATAAATTTATCTGATAAAGGCAGCTCTACAAGAAAACATTCCACAATATCAACCATTGCTCCAGGCTACCTGCCCAACGTCTGCCAGATCTAGGGGACTGAGGCTGGACAAAGGACCAGAATGGCTGCATTGGCACGGCTGTTGAGTGGGAGAACCAGGGTACGCTTCTGGCAATCTATGCGAAGATTATAGTGGAGGCTGCAGCTTACCTTGGATAATTGTTGTAGACTAGTGCTTACGGTGATTTGGTGTCTAGTGTCTCCCTTCAAAGGTAGTAAATTCATGCAACAGCCACATGACCTTGAATGTAGCCTCAAGGTCCACGTAAGGGAACCCACTTAAATGCTACAAAAGTATTTTAAGGCTATAACTCATCAAGTAAACTCACAAGTATCTTATAGCTATATATGACGTGAGTTGTATGTTGATATTTGACATAGACTTCAAAGGTCACTTAAGGTCAACAGTTAAGACCCTCAAGGTGGTTCCACATCTGAAAATGTTCATTAAACCCCTAAGATGTAATGTGGAAAATTGCATGCTTTTATGAATTTTTGCACAATCCTTTTGTTATCTGAGCTTAACAGCTCTACTATAAATCAATAGTTATACACTAATATTCATAGCAATTTCCTTCTCCTAGAGTCATTGGCGGCCATCTTTGATTTAACACTTTTCTGATAGTCAAATTTTGATAGATATTTTCCTTTAATCTCATAGGTGACAAAATCACTGCAAAACATTTTGTTATACTTTTTTGGGGGTTCAAGTGGATGCTTGCATAAATCGAACACCTAATATCTCCGCTTGTAATCAACATAACTTCATGATTTGTATATCAAAATGTACTTTTTTATAAAAAGATTACAATGAAATAGGCTTTCAGCCACGACATAGTCACATATATCATTTATTTTCAAATAATGTTATGTTACTGATTTAAATAGTATTTAAAATGGCACACATATAAAAAATCTTGCTATTCCCCTTATCAATTTATCCTAGATTGCAAATAAACTAAGTACAATACAGTATTACCCTGGTAACCACTCACTCCTGAATTTTGGCTTTGCACGGCACTACCCAGCAAACAGAAAAACATATGAATAATATTTGTACAATGTTGGACCAACGTCGCAGACGTTGGGCCTACGTTGTACAAATGTTTTGTGTTTGCTGGGTATAATATTTTGGCTTCGCACGGCAGTATCATCTGATCATAGGGGTAAGGGGATTATTTAGGCTATAGCCTAACAATTATCAGGCGACATAGTATTCTATGTTTTCAGTCGTTAATTTGGGGAGTCAGTGAAAATTTCAAAACCTACATCTGGAATGTATACATACGTGTTGTGTGACAGGTCTGCGACGCATCATACGGCCTTGCACGGGGGCCCAAAATAGCCATCCCCGGCCACATCAAGCCAGGCGGCGGGGGAGGGTCGTCAGTACACCGGGGTGGGGGGGGAGGGGGCTGACTCACATTTCTGGCGTGCCCGCGGCTCGGCTTCGTTCGGCTCACTTCGCCCAGCGCTCGCACACATCGCACACACCCATACAGACTCTGATACTCGCTGCAGTCGCAAAAATATCATCTTCCAGGTATTGTCTTGTTTTATGTTTGTTCACTTTTTATTACGTTCGCTTACTTTTAATACGGCGCCTATACAGCTGAACTACCTGTTCATATTATTTGTTATGCCTCCGTTTCTGCCCCCGCCCTTTCATCTCGCTCTCGATTCGGGGTTGTAAATGGTCGCAAGACTTTCAGAAGCTATGATGGAGAGCGACGCCATCGCCCTAAATCAGCGGGCTGTGCAGTACACACCCTGACCTAGTTAGACATATTGCAAACACCAGCCAATGTTCTCTTATAGTCTTAAATGTTGGCCCAACGTCGCCGACGTGGGCCAACATTGGCTCAATGTGTCGTGTTATACATGGTGAAACATTGGAACAAATCATTTCAAGTAAACTAGTAGGCTTAGACCTATGGATACTTCTTCTCTTAATTCAATTTTAAAAATAGGCCTGCATTACTTGATCATGTTGAAAAATAGTACCATATTTTGACTGTCAATATATTTGACACAAGCAGATCATCAGGTGGAGTATCTGGTTGGAAGTTGGTCTGAATAATATCAGTGATACATTTTGGGGATTTTATTACATGCATTAGGCCACGCCATCCATATTGGAATGGTTGGGTTCTACGTGGTGTCAACATGGCCACATGTTTTCAACCAGAATACTATGGAAGACCGGAGGGAAAAACAATATTTGGATCGAGATAAACTAATAGAAAACGTACGTGCCTATGTGCTAGCAGCCAGGCATGCCAGCATCGAGGCCACACCCAGATTAGATCTGTGTTCAAGCATCGCTTGTGGCCCAGCGTTGGCTGATTGTCGGGCAAGAAAACACATGGACGTAGTCGAGACCCGATGCTGATCTACTGTTGGTCCACCATCTACGACGCTGACCCAAATCGCATGCGATTCGGGTCAGCGTCGTAGATGGTGAGCATTATTAAATCAACATTGGTGTGTTGTAAGAAACACAAGCCATCGACCAAATGCTGCTTTATTGTTGCTTTATTGTTGGTCCACCTTGTGTGACGTAAGCCCAACAATAAACCGGCATTGCGCCAATGCTGACATCAGAGATGTGTTGCATAGTGTTTATCATGTTTATGCTGAAAAGAGACGGGAAAAATGTTATTCGCAACAAACAAACTGTCTGATGTATCAAACATGATTTTAATATTGTATTGACTTGTATGGTCCATTATGACATTAGTGTATTATCAGATTATATCAAAAATGAATAATAATTATATCTTATTCATCACGTTTTATTAATTCTTGATTATTTTTATATCGTCGGTCTGCTTACGAGGCCGGGTGTCGATATAAATCATATATAATTCGAGGTTTTTGTCGGCAGTAGACAATCTTATTCTAATTTTTTTACTTCAAACACATCGTAAAATTTGTAAAGCAAATAAATTGGACTTGACATGAACATCATATTCAAGCCAACTAATTATTGTTGCCGCCACATCGCGTGAATAACCAGTTTTAAGACGCGTTCAAGTTTTGGCTGAGCGGGCCCATAAACTCAAAATTTGGAGAGCCGTACTTAGTACAACTTAAAGTGACTTGTAATATTTACCCAGTGTTGTTTTAAGGTTGGCCCAGCGTTGCAGACGCTGGCCCAACCAGAAAACAATAGCTGTTGAATGCATCGTGCCTGCTGAGAATTAGATGCCGAGAGTGGTTGTGGAAGGCTATCCCACCAACTACGACACGCTGACCCAATGTTGGGTCGTTGTTGGCCCGCCGTCTACGACGGCGGCCAACATCGACCCAGCATTGGGTCAACGTGTCGTGTTTGCTGGGCTCTCTGCCGAGTTTATACGCCGAGTGGCTGTTCCGCCCCGCTGAATGCAGCACAGGGGGCGGTGGATAAATTATACCTGTTATATGTTCAGACAGACAATACATAGATTCAGGTGTGCTCAATCCAGCCCTCCCTATTATAGCATAGCCACAAACGCGGAACACGAAACCAATTTTGTTTTTTTTATGCTGGCCCACCGTTCCAGACGATGGACCATCATTAAAACAAATGGTTGGGCGCTTGTATTCGACAGGGCTTGACACCAGAAGATGCTAAACAAATGCTACATGTAATATATAATATAGCCTAGGCCTATAGTAGTTATTAAATACTACAGCCGGGCCCTGGTACAATGCAGGGGCCATCCAATAGATTACTTGCAGCCTGGTTGGCCGATATAATTCATTGTTGAAAAGTACTGGGTAAAATTATGAACGGCGCTCCAGTTATCGGACAGGACTGCCATGTCGGAGAAGTGAAGATTGACCGGTGGGGTCTAGATGGCGATGTGTTTATTGAACGCCTTCAGTTATTAACGCACCTTTCACCGTAGAATGAATAAATGAATGAAAGAACGAATGGGGCTTCAGGCCACTTTTGTTCACATAATTATAGACTAAACTGGGCAAGGAGAACCTCCTAAGGATGGTGAGATGAGTGAGCTGACACTGTCGCCAGTCCTTCCAGACACATGATTCGAAATTCGTGCCATGGCGATTATCTGAGGCCGAGGCTACGGAGTATCCACACAGTATTATTATTGATTGATTGATTATTGTTACGATTGAGCGGGAAGAAACTTTTTTTCTTTGGAACTTGAAAGCGAGAGCGGACGAACTCGCGATCTCCGACTCCCCAAGCAAGCAGCTTTAACCACTTCACAAGGACCCCTTCACTCTGTCACCAGTGTCTCTACTTCAACATGCTGCTTAGAGGAGCGCGCAGCGCGAGGGCTGACGCGAGATTATGCACTAGTTCTGGTATAAACCTTATAGTGCCTCTCTCTTTTCACCTGGTGAGGTAGGTGATTATACAAGCATTGGCAAAAAGTCCAGGAGACAAGGAACCAGGGCAGGGCTCCTGAACCATAAAGAAACAGCCGTTTGAGCGACCAGCCACCAGAGTAAAGGGCAAGGACTGACCCTTTGGAGATGTGCTCTGCTTTCTGAGCAGTGTGTTTGAAACCACCATCATGAACCGTCATCGTTGGCCAACCATCCGTGTCCGCCGTGCCATCACCCAAGCTAGCAATGTAATGATAGAGAGCTCATTGCTTAAGACCAGACTCCGCCTACTGCAGTGCTATGATAGAGAGCCCACTGCCTCACGTGTCTCACAAAACAGCTCCTTTCAGAGCCCCTGTTCTCTGTGGGAACAGGAGTTCAGGAGTTCAACCGATATCCGTCAACCGTGTTCTTGTCTCATGCTGCTTACTAGTGAGGCTTTTACTATATACACCATTGTGTTGAAATGACGTAATTACGCCACCCCCCCCCCCCTCCACCTCGGGCCACGACCCCATGTGACTTCAATCACACCGAAAAATATAAATGTCTCCTGGTCGTGTGAATTAGACTGGCCACTTTTAACTATGCAGATCTCATTTTGATTGCCCCTTTGGGTGGCCCTCGCGACAGGGGTTATTGTGTCTCTACTCTGTAGACAGAGGTGGGGACATGTTGGTTTATGCAAGGAATTTAGAAGTCTTTTCTATATTCCTTAGTTTATGTCTGTCCGCTCAGTGAAGCTGTCCTTTTTGTCTCGTTCAGTCGGTTTGTCTGTCCAGCAGTTTTTGTTGTACAGTCACATGCCGTCCCACCAGACACGAGAAGTTGACCCAATGTTGGGCTAATGTTGGCCTATCTGGTTTGATGCTGGGCCAGCGTCGCAGCCGGTGGGCCAGCATTGGGTCAACGTCTCGTGTTTGCTGGGAGTGTTGATAAGCCACATTGTGTTTCGCAAATTGGCGTGGTTCCAAAACGGAATAATAAATTCTACTTAATACATAGTGACTTAGTCTCTACTGTTCACAGGAGCCATTTACTAACATTAATTACAAAAGCCATTGGAACTACATCTATTTGCTATCAACCTTAAGGTTATGCTGCTGGAGGGGAGACATCTCCAGTTTTTTTGTTTACAAAAAATAGGCCCTTCTAGTTCATCTTAGCGAGGGCTACCCTGCCATGTAGTTTGGTAAAATAAAAGTTTTCTGTCTGTCTGTCTGTCCAAGCAATATGGTCTGTCCTTTGAGGCTAGTTGAAATGTCGACGCAGGGCACTTTGCTTTGTGCAATGTCATGCAAAGCCAAAAACGTAGTATCTTCTTACTGTACCATTAGACGAATACCGCTCTTTTGGCTTTGCAGAACACAATAATCACCAATACTTAGCCCTCGCCGAAGTATCACTGGGAGTGAATATAATTATGTTCCATAAAGTTTTTGGTTCTACACTCCACTTCCCTGATTGAACAACGAGACGAGTATTTATCTAAATCTTGTTTGTTGGTTTATATTCCTACAGCATGGCATGTATCATGTGTGTAGCGTGGTCATGTATTGACATTTTAAAACATTTGGTATTGGCAGATACTTGAGGCTATTCTGACGAGACAGAGCCGGAGATATTCACCTTGATATTAAATAGTCGTATCTACCAGCTCATGTAGCGGATATGACCATTTCAAAGCAAGGTGACCACATGAAATTGGTGGGCGTCATCACGTGAACGTATGACTATGACCACAACCATGACAACCTACTCTGTCTCTACACTTTTGAATTCAACTCGGTGAAAACAACGTTATATGAGATCACCTCCCCCATACAACATTGTATTAGCCAAAGCGGTGAAAATATTGGAGATCAAGGCTATTGAGTTTCACAGAATGGAGCACTGGCTGGCAAGGTCGCCAGTCATAGCCCGGCTGACCAGCTGCCTATTGAAATACACTACAATCACCAGGTCGATGTTTTCCCGTCGGCATTGAAAAAACGTGTGCACCCAATTTCTATACGATTTCAGGGTCACGTTCAGAAAATATCATAGACCTGTTCTAATTCTTTGGAAAATATAAACTATTAAAATAATTGAATCAATCTGGTATGAACATGATGAAATATATTCAATTGAAAATATTTCTTCATTACCATGATTTATTATGCAATAATTAATCATTATTGATGAAAAGTGGCAACATATATATACGAATGAACAATTAATGCTAATTTATTCCAGCTTTCCACAGTTTAGTAGCGCAAGGGGATCCACAGTTTAAAAACATATTCACGTGACCATGGTGACTAAACGGCAAATTTATTCTGTGAAACGCAGTGACGTCACCGGAAACCCTTTTGAATGGCTACTTGGTGAAAATAATGTTATATAAGTCCCCCATAGATTGCTAAATGAAAACATTGCAGGTCAACTTGACAGGCTATTGAGTGTCACAAAACACCCACATAATCTTGTCCAATCAAGGCCACATCATTTTTAAATCATCATAAATTTCTTATTCAGATCTTCCTGCTTCACTTGAATACCTATGTTATGGGTCTCCGACCATTATAAATATTTGAATTCTTCACTCTTTATATGTCAGAATCTGATGTCTACAGACGTCAGATTCAGATTGTTGTTAGGAAAGATACTCTGACTATGGTGTCACAAATAAAGATATTTAGCTCCAAAAACCTGATTACACAGAAGGCCACAGAACGATTGCCATGCTACCGTGCCACGCCAAAAGGCAGGTACAAGTAACCAGTCTGCGACTCTGGTCACACATTGGTTCAATGCATCGTGTTCACAGAGAGAATAACTTCATTGTTGTGAGCGCCCGACCCAGTGCTTCATGGGACGTCGATCTGGTAACTTAGTTCCAGCATGTCCAAGGTGGAACGTAGATTTACCAATGATCAACATTTACCAATATCCACGTGTGAGTGGACGGTTAATTTCCTATCCTGCTCATTCCTTCCCAGCAAACACGATTTGTTGACCCAATGCTGGCTTAATGCTGGCACAGCGTCGCAGACGCTGGGACAACGTTAAGCCAGCATTGGGTCAACAAATCGTGTTTGCTGGGTTGGCTGCTGCTGCCTCTGATTTAGAATTTCTCAGATTGCAAACACGATGCGCTGAACCGATGCTTTGTTAATGTTGGGCAAGCGTCGTACACGCTGGGCCAACCTCAACACAGCAATGGCTCAACCCATCCTGTCCCTGATAGTGTTATCGCAATCAGCATTTTCTGGTTTCACTCCCAAGACGAATCAGACACCCACTGGCCAGGGGTGTTGTAAATCTAGAAATGTTAGACCCTTTTTTTACGAATTTTGCCAATGATGTGAAAAAAACCCCATTCAACTTATACAATCACGTATTAAACATTTTCCTCTTATCAAGATACAGATAGTGATACAATTCTAGTGGGGTATCGACTTACCGCACACCTGTCTGACAAAAAACATATGGTCTTGTGATAGTTATCGGAAGACTAAGGCAACCTGCTTTCAGGGCTAGCTATTCAAAACTTACACGTTCCCAGTAACTGAGTATAGTATTCTACCCGGTCTATGCACAGTGGCATTTTTATACACTGTGCACTATGTACCCTTGGTTCTAACAAGGAGGTTGGTTCTATGTAGTTAGCAAACGCCACCCTCCACAACGTGTTACGGATTAGCAAGCATTCCATATCTGAACCGTAACACGCCATCGATTCAACCCCTATTAACGCCCTCGAAATACATTTTAATTGGGTTGACCTAACTTAGTGACCTTTTATGCACCCACTTAGCTGATTTTGAAACATTCCATCAATTATTTATCAAGTGAGAAAAAATATCAACCTCCCGAAAAAATATTTCGGTTATTTTAACCATTTGTGATGATGTGAGTATCTTATGTTACAGATACATGCTGCGTTCTAACCCGGAACATAGTGGAGGGCGAGATCGTTCTAACTAGTTTTATGTTCTTTAATAAAAATTAACCTATTTTCAATTTAAAAAATACTACACAATAGTAATTTAAAATTTAGCTTCTCCTGCATGTTGAACGTTTTCAAACCACGAACGGCCACTATACTCCATTAATAAAAAAATCTTTACGACAGTGATTAGATAATCTTGAACACTCTTTCGTTAGTCGGGGGGGGGGGGGTATAACTGGTCCACATACGCAAACAACAAACATTTGCATAGACTTTCTTTGCATTGCTGAAACCTCCTCAAGAGTCATGTACAACTTTTTTTGGTGGTGAACTTTAGACAAACTTTTTTTTTTAAAAAAGTATTGTTTCGTTGAAAAATGGAAATATCAGATTAGATTTCGTCGTATGCCTTCCCTATTCTATACGTTACCATTTCCATTTGTTAGTTTTGCTGGTCATAAAATTTTTCATCAATTTCGTCAAAAAACTTTTTTCTACCCACATTTTTAACAAACCTCTTTTTTCAGATTTTTGTGGCGACAAACTTTTTTTAATATTTCTCCCCCCCCCCCTCCCCCACTCAGATATCTAATGGTGCATCCATAAGCATTGTCAGACTAGACTTCGTAAATTTTGTGATGAAAATAGTAGAAACGGTGCACACGTGAAAACCGGATACTGAAGTGAAGGTTTTTTCTGGTATTTACAGTTTCCTAGAGTTATCGACTGAGCCCCTGGCTATATTAACTTACAAGCGATTGCAGTCCAGAAAGAGAAACATTCCATCACAATGCGACAACGGTCCAATACCGGGTTAACGTTGGTCCAGCATCTGGTATACTGGTCGAACATTAACTGCACATTGGGCTAATGTTGTTCGTTATAGCAGAGCTATATGTTTGGTTCAGCGCTTTATTATTGCTTAGTACATAGATAGATTTTGTTGTTGTCAGTGCAACAAAGCTTAGGTTGTTCAGCCAAAATTAGTTTTATTTTCTCCATCTGAGTAGGCACTGTATCGCGGTGGTAGGTACAGAATTATTTTCATGAATTGATATACGTGGATGCCGTCGGATGGTAAAGGTATACTTATAGATGGAGGGTTTTATACCCCAGACCATCCTTGCACAGATTGACATAGCAGCACAAAAGTGTAGCCCGTGCATGCGATGATACATGTGACCATAATATTTCTAATCTAGTGTATTGTTTAATATCTCTGGCATAGTGCATGGGCCAGATAAGATTACCATGTAACTTGTTAATATACATTATCAATGAAATGAGTCAATCATCATTTTTGAAGCTGTTCATTTTCTACGCTATCGCTTTTACGCCTTTTTGGTGGAATATTCAGGGTCCATCATCGAAATATCCATCATTCAGCATGTTCAGAAACCATCAATATGAAATGTGTTTTATCAATTTATCGCTTATTTCGAAAAATCTACAGAGAAATGTATAAGTAACATACACATTTTGTATGGATAGAGTTTAATGTTGGCCCATCGTCTGTGACGCTGAGCCGACAAAGTGAAATCAACATTGCTTCAATGTCTCGTGTCTAATAAAAATAGGAGATAAAACTCGCAAGTTGGTGTCAATCAATGTTCTTTAGAACTTTCAAATGCTGACTTGTTCTGTGGTTTGCCATGATTGATTATTCAGGTGAATTATTCCACGAAGAAACATGGCGCACAGGGTAAACCTGCAGGTGTCGCCTTGATGCTTGTAATTTTAATCCTTACAGTGCGGGAATCGACTTTAGACGTCAGAATCTGAATCTGACGTCTATAGACGTCAGATTCTGACGTCTAAAGACGATCCCCGCACTGTAAGGGTAAAATGTTTTATAATGGCCGTAGCCCCATAACATAGGTATTCAAATGAATCAGAAAGAGCCAACTAACACATTTAAGCAGGGTTTCCCCCAAAGCGTCAAAGCATCATGGTACCATGATGCTTTAACCTTTTAGCCTGACCCTTCAGTAATTACCATGATGCTTTTCCAAATGCCATGATGCTTCATTAAAATCATTAAATGCTCTCCCTGTCAGAAAAAAATGTACCAGTGCAAACAATGCATACAAATTAGTTCTATAAATTACTAGAAGGTATATATAAATAAAAAATTTCATATGATTTTTTTCCAGAGGGGGTATACCTCCGGACCCCA
This sequence comes from Flabesymbios commensalis, assembly GCA_964017125.1. Taxonomy (NCBI): domain Eukaryota; kingdom Metazoa; phylum Annelida; class Polychaeta; order Terebellida; family Flabelligeridae; genus Flabesymbios; species Flabesymbios commensalis. The sequence goes on from OZ024917.1 coordinate 20,421,865, forward strand.
GACTACGCGCGCCGCGCTGAACCCGAACCACCAGTTACCATGATGCTTTCTCATTTTTCTGGGGGACACCCTGTTAAGATGATTTCATATCACAATATCGCTTCAAATAAAAAATCGAAGCCACTCCTCCCGATGCGTTGAACTGAAGTGGCACGCTGAGATATTGTTTGTGGTTGATCTGTGTTTTGATTCATATGTGTGTAATGTTTACACAGCATTGCATGACATTATAATGGGGAGATCGTTTACCCGTAATCCTGCTTATAGATTTGCGTCAGACAATTATTGTGAAAGTGGCCACAAAATGAGCGACTCAACCGCAAGATGGAAAGGTGGGCGACAACTCAATGATGATTCAGATTGAAGTTGTTGGGACTTACTGATAATATGCTATCGTGTATGTTGTTGTTGATTACAACTACAAACTTACTACAGGCTCTACGCCTCTACATATAATGAAATTCTGTGAAACTTAATAGCTTTGACCTCCAATCTTTTCATCGAGCTGGCTAATGCCATGAAGTATGGAGAGGGGGTGTTATATAACTTTATTTTCACCGAGTCGCCATTCAAAACGTTTTCCGGTCGATGCCATAATTTGTCGTTTCACAAACCCAATTATTCCTATTTGGCGAGAAGATAAAGAGGAAATATTTTACGACGAAAAGTTACACGCTTTAATTGCAAGCCATATAATTATTGGAAACGTTCCATGTTTTCGATTATCTCTGACCATGGTGACGTCAACAGTTCTAGTGATCATCATTTGGAAGCAGGCTTTGTGTGGCTTTTAAGCATACAATATACAGATATATTCTTTATCATTCTCATTTTGAGTTTGAATACATTTGAGCCTCACAAACAAATGACCTGTATTATTAACTGCAGGATGATAATAATTCCCTCGACCAGGCAGTAACTGAATAACATATCCTAATATCCAGATATCGGTACATTGTGTATGAAAGCCCTGGTCATTGTATCTACCACTTTGTGAAGTATACACCCTTTCATATGCAAGGATACGCCAATCACATAATGATAATGGTAGTGTGGTAAACTACCATAATAATTCACTGTCCAGTAGTGCAGACACACTGATACATTATAGTATCATAGTTGTACCATGGGGGTAAAACTCGATGGTTCCACCATAATCACTGATAATGACTAGGTAATTGAGTGGGGGAAAACATGATTAGCAGCAATCTGATTGTTGGCGGGTGGGCAAGTGTGGCAGATGACTTTTCCGAGTGAGTGAGTGAGTGAGTGAGTGAGTGAGTGAGTGAGTGAGTGAGTGAGTGAGTGAATGAGTGAGTGAGTGAGTGAGTGAGTGAGTGAGTGAGTGAGTGAGTGAGTGAGTGAGTGAGTGAGTGAGTGAGTGAGTGAGTGAGTGAGTGAGTGAGTGAGTGAGTGAGTGAGTGAGTGAGTGAGTGAGTGAGTGAGTGAGTGAGTGAGTGAGTGCATTTTAAACAAAGAGGTAAATTTTAGCACAAGATATCTATCTGACTGTGCTTCAGATTCGATAAATAGAAGGTTTTGCATTAAAAAAAAACACACTTGGGTAGATATCTGGGAAATTGGGCCTTCTCTTGTTGAAATATTTTATCCAAGGGATTACCATCATTACCTTCTTGGGAAGATAATATAATATTGCAATAATATTATGGAAACGTGTCGCCTATCGCTGCCTACTGCAGGGTGTTGTATTGTTGGTTAGCTCCCTCTGAAGCCATAATTAGTGAATTTTCCGTTGTCAAATTGCAATCCTAATAAACTCCAGCTCGTCGCTACACTGAGAATCGATAAGGTACAAGGTCCAGGTGCGAAGATTGGTTCAGGAAAACGAATTTTACGAGGTCTCTCCTGAAATCTATTCTGAGCCTGGTGGTAAATAAACTACGAAGTGTTACGTTCAAAATCCTTACCCGTCAGAAATAGAACCCAGGTTGTTTTCAAGTTGGACCGGTGTCGCAGACGGTTGGCCAACGCGAGACTGACATTGGTTCAACGTTTGGCATCTGCTGGTTTGCAAGGCGTTTGTTGAAGTGATGGCCAGCGTGTAAGACGTTGATCCAGCATTGGGCCATGGTTCAGCAGCACATCAACTCGTGTGTGTTTAACTCCGCTGTAATAACAAGAGAGATCCATATAAATCATGACCTGAGACTACTCTCTTCAAGAGTCACTGAGTGAATATTGCCGACAACATCATGACAGAATCCGAAGTCGTGGTAATGACCTATACTCTTTATCAAATGACTCACTGTCAGGGGTTATCAAACTTCTTTCCAGCATGTTTAGTGCACAGTACTATATTTATGTACAACCTCCGCTCGATGACAATCATCCGACCCGGCCGGGATTTGAACCCAGTACCGCTTAGTTTCAAGCCACAACCGGACCTAATTAGCCATCGAAGCTGGTCAACTCTTTTGACGAACATCAACATGTCATGTTATTTTTTTTAATTTGAAGTTCTGAGTCTCCCTTGGCAGTACATTCGCATGTGGCCCGATCCATCCCCTTTCAAACGTCAGTCGTCTGGGGACAGGTCCTGGGAAAGGTAGTCTAGCGTGCAACAGACGTTGTCCCAAGTCTGGTTCAATGCAGAGCCTTAGTTCAGGTGTCCGGTCCTGCATTACTCCAGCGTTGGACAAACGCATCGCATTATCTGAGTCCACTCGTGCACTTAGGAGATATTTTGTTTGCTACATATTAATGTGATTATTGAATTCATGAACATTTATATTTGTTTTTGCCTGTGACTCAGTTCTAAAAATACTGTTTTATTTTTATATCCATGAGCAATTGCAGGGTAGTGGTTAGCACCGCTGCTTTTCATGCTGGAGTTCAGGGTTCGTTTCCCGGTCTCGGCGGTTTGAAAGAAACAAAAAGGTTTCTTCCCATCCACTTGTAAAACTTAGTATCGTGGGGAGTCTCTGTGATCGAGAGGTAGCGTGCTCGGCCTCAGACCGCCAGGGCTAAATTTTCGAATCTTGTGTCTGGAGGGCAGTGTCATCTCACTCATCTCACCATCCTCAGGAGGTTCTCCTGGCCTAATTTAGCCTATATGTGCACAAAAGTGGCCTAATGCCCGATTTATTTCATTAAATTTTTCGAAGAGAATAAACCACCCCCCACGGAAAACCGAAGAATTACGAATTTTGCTCATGATAAAAAAATATTTGCTAATCATATAGAGTTGATATATTGTAAGTGTACGAATAACCTAGTTCATGATATTTTTTTAATATATTATTACCACGAAAGAATATAATATATATAGCGACACGTAAGCAAACATAATGTTAACTGGTTAAGGTAATTAATTCGCACGTATCCTTGGTTAGCATGATTACCTTGTGTTATGGCAGAGCGAGAATGACTGTGTCATAGACAAGCTGTATACTGTAATTAACCCTTGTAGCACCAAGGTATTTCCTCAGATTTCCAATGACCTATAGCTGCCGCAATTCCCGACTCAAAGTTAATGAAAATGGTATGGTTTCACAAAAATGTCCGTGTGAAATATCACAAGTGAGAGCGCAAAAAATCGCTATTGTGATGGCGTATACCATTTTCTGTTATTTTCAATAGGTTTTATTAAACATGTGGATTTATGGGGCTATGGGACCTAAGAGGTTAAGTGTGTAATAAGCATTGATGGAAATTTACAACATGTCGCTGCTGATATCAAGTCTATATGTGTCACTACACCCATGCAACAAGTATCCTTGCTGCACCTGACAGCTATTTTGTTAGCGCCGATATACAGATAAATTATACCCAAGTCGTCCCGGCGAACACGAGAGTCAAACGTCGGCCCGGTGCTGATTTCTTGTTGGGCCATTAAACCAGCACTGAGTGAACGTATCTTGTATGCTGGGGTTCTTTTGATCTAGCTCTCTATGCCGCTGGTGGAAAATAGAATATATGGTATACCGTATATTATCACATACTGTGTACATCAAGTTATCAATCAATTTAAAACACTTTAATACGGCCATGCGAAGCCATTAGCTCCTGATTTGAAGAGTTGGCAGTTTGCAATCCAGTATATTGCCTAATTTGAGTTCAGATCTAAGTATTGCTCTGCAAAGCCAGAAGGCTTTACTTTACAGGTAAGCAGATAGGCCTGCTGCATTTGGTTTTACACAGCTAAATACCTGACTAGACTGTTAGCGAGCATTAGTTGTAAGTTGGCCAACGTCTCAACGTAGAACTAGCGCCATAAACATGATAACTGAAGACTCGTTGCGGCTCCCGAGGCTTTTACGTGATGTTAATTTATGTGACAGCCGAAATTAGTGCCAAAGTGAAATGTTTGTCGGCCAATAAAAAGTGTAATTGGTCAATTATCTCAACCTCATAGTGAGAGAGACTTGGCAATATTACCAGCTTCATAATTATATAGAAATATGTTAGTGTTTTTGTTTTATTATTCATTACCCATTTTTTTATGACAAATAAGTCAGTGCGCCTAATGACTGAGTGAAATTAACATGATTAATAATTTAGTCAATTTAGTCAATGATTGTGGAATCCATGTATGTGTTTGCTGAGTAGGTGTCACTTGTTAGTGAATTACTCTGAAGACTATCCTCTCTGAGGACAACTGGACGGCCTAAAGCTTTTCTCCTCGGCTGTTTGGTATAAATCCTTCGACATTGCCAGAACTTGCTATTGAGTGAGCGAAGTTAAATCCTGCCATAATAAACACTCCATCTCGCCCTCATTGAGTTATTTCTACATCACCCATGTTTTTTTTCCATTTATGCATTGGCTTGGAACGTCTTGCCCAGTTTACTCTTACAGCGTGGGATCGACTTTAGACGTCAGAATCTGACGTCTGTAGACGTCAGATTATGACGTCTAAAGTCGATCCCCGCACTTTTAGATTAAAAGTATTAATAATAGCCGTAGACCCATAACATAGGTGTTCAAATCAATCAAAAAGATCCAACTAAGACATTTATGATAATTTTAAATTGAGAAAACCATTTGGTCTCCATGGTTTGTACCAAAGTATTTCAGCGGCACAATCAGCCTTTACGTATATGACTGGGGCCGTATTCTCGTACAAGTTACGATATATCGTAGGCTTCTGATTGGTCGAGATGGCCATCTCGACCAATCAGAAGCCTACGATATATCGTAACTTGTACGAGAATACGGCCCGCGCATAGTATATTTAACCGAATAATGTTGGACCATCTTCTGCGATTTTGGCCCAGCATCAGCCCTAAATTGGGCGAGCATTTGGCTCTAGCTGGGGACAGGGCCACGTCATCTGCGTCGTATTGTTATATACACACGTAAGTCCAGATGACAAGTTCTATTTGTTCAGGATGAACAATACCGTCACGGTTGACTGCGTCAGTCACTTGACGCCGGGGTGTGACCTAAATCTAGACTATAGTATGTATATGGCGCACCAGGGGCCGTATTCTCGTACAAGTTACGATATATCGTAGGCTTCTGATTGGTCGAGATGGCCATCTCGACCAATCAGAAGCCTACGATATATCGTAACTTGTACGAGAATACGGCCCCCAGACGCCTCTTGTTTGCTGGGCTGAGAACCTTACATCAGGTGCGCGGGGAAGTGAGCCATGACAGCTTGTGTGCACTCAACCAGGCATGCGCAGTGATGAGTGCAGTCATCACAGTAAACGCCGCACATTGAATGAATGTTGTTGTGTTGTCGTACCAGTGTTGCAGACGATGGCCCAACAATACGATAACATTGGTACCATGTCGTGTGTTTGCTGGAATGGATTTTAATGGAGCCCTACATTATTATAAGTGCCCAGCGCCGGACCAACATAATTTTGAATATCCGAACTGATGCAATGAGTTTTTATCAACCTTGCCGTCCAACATGTTCAAGGCAAGGGAGGACATATTGCAGACCTGATAAATCCCACCACCAAGGCTGACGCCATTTTGTAATATTCGGTCATCCTTGATTTTCCAAGATTATACCAGAGCTAGCCACTTTAACCCATACAACTCTGGAATATTGTTGTATAAACTAGTATGGTTACCAAGGGAGTTTTCACATTTGAAATCATCATAAATGTCGTAGCTAGCTCTCTCTGCTTTATTTGAATTCCCATGTTATGGGTTCACGGCAATTATATATTCCGGGGTCCGTTTTTAGACGGCAGAATCAGAATCTGACTTCTAAGATCTGGATGGGCGCTACAGTGGAAATGAAATTAGCCACAATCTCTGGCTGTGGTTAAAGGGACATAATCTCACGTCTCTGATATCTGTTTTTTTGGCGAAAAAGGTTTAAAAAGTTTAGCCATAAGGGAAATATTTTAGCATTTGGCGAAGTAGCGAGTGCTAGCGCTCACCCAGAAGATTCTGACGTCTATCAAAGGTCTTTTATCTAGAAAAAACATTTTCCACAAATGAAAATAGCATTGTTGGCTCAATGTTGGTCCAGCGTCTACGACGCTGGCCCAACATTGAACCAGCAATGTCCCCGCGCTGAAAGGTTTAGGTTGATAGTTTTTGTCACGTGTACAAACACTTGTAGTATCTCATTTTCTTGCACATCATATGTTTTTTACAGCAATTCTTTGGTTGCCAACCAAGAGATGAATATTGGGATATATTCCATCACACACCCTCGGAACACAACATATTAATCATGTTAATAGGCCTTGTTTGTTGATAAACAAGCATGAAATGATATAATAATGCTATCACAATGATCACACACAATCGGACGAAATCTCGTTCAACATGTGACTTGTATTGCCCTGGTAGGACTGTTTTGACCCCTCGTACAGATAACGCGTTATCTCCCTTCACTTCACACCGTGGGCTGTTTACGCCTCAGCGATCAGTTGACTACATTTTCTACTCGTTGTATACTTGCGTCCAGGGGTGTAGGCCTGACCTTGCTTTCAATCGATGGATTCATCACATTGGAGAATCTGGAATCAAATCTGATACCACCCACCCGGCAAACACGAGACGTACACCCAATGTTGGTGCAACGCTGGCCCACCGTCTGCGACATTGGCCCAACATAAGAGCAACATCAATTTGAGGCAGATCGTACCGGCGTTCAGATTATCTCCACACTGACACCCTCTCAGGACATTTACCCATTACAATACTCAACCCTTTGACTTCCAGGCCGGAGTGCATGCCAGGATCCAGATATACTGGTGTAGGAGTTCTATTTTTCGTCATTTGAAGCTGGAATTGCTAACGCAATTTCCAGCTTCAAATGACGAAAAATACATAAATGTAGTATATATTTGACGAAAATTTGTGTCATTTTATGGTTACGTTCATTGACGAATGACGACGGAAATTTCCGTCATGTATGGTAGTGAAAAGGTTAAAGGGACTCGGTGAGATGACACCAATTTGTTTTGTTTTGTTTTGCAGTGTATCCCGCACATCATGATTTTATTTTGTTTAACCCTTTAACCGCCGGTGTCGCATATAGTCGGGTTTTCATTTTTTATTAGCACATGAAGTACCACCATTTAAACATGTTAAAGATAAAATGTGACATCAATCAGCACTATTTGAAAACAGCTCACTCACTTGAGGTTGTGGATCGCGTCAGCGAGACACAACTTCAAGTTCAAGTTGCTATAAGACAACATTTCAGGGCGGCGTTTTTAATCTGGTGGATCGGAGACGGTGGGTATTTGTGGCAAAACGTGTATAATGCACTCACTCTTGTTTGGGCGGGGGCCCTAGGGTAGTGGTTAGCACCGCTGCCTTTTCACGCCAGAGTTCGGGGTTCGGTTCCCGGTCTCGGCGGTTTGAAAGAAACAAAAAATGTTTCTTCCCCATCCACGTGTGAAAGTCAGTATTGCGGGGAGCCTCCGTGACCGAGAGGTAGCGTGCTCGGCCTCAGACCGCCAGGGCTCGAATTTCGAATCCTGTGTCTGGAGGACAGTGTCATCTCAATCATCTCACCATCTTCAGGAGGTTCTTCTGGCCCAGTTAAGCCTATATGTGCACAAAGGTGGCCTAAAGCCCGATTCATTTCATTTTTCACTCTTGTTTACATGGCAGTATACCATGTATACAACATGGTAATACAACTAGTTTAGTCTTTTTCAGTGCTTTTAAAAAACGACTTGTTTATATTTTTAGATCAGTAGGCTATATAACTTCATATAAATTACAATATCAAAAATGATATGTCAATATAGGCAGTCGCTTTAACCCCTAGAAGTAATTCAATTTAAATTTTCAGTCACTTGATCCACAATTTCAACATGTTCAAGTGAGCGAAAATTTATCTGATTTGTGAAATTTAAGTCCTAACATATCAGAATTACAAGTTTTAAGGCATATTTTTCTGTTGAAAACTGGTTATACGGGTACTTATAAAAAGGCAAAATGTCTACTGTAGTCGCCATCAGTGTTCTAAGAGTTAATATATAACTGTGTAAGTATACATGGGAGGGATAAATGACACTAAGGTGGGAGCCTGAGTTGATACTGACTATCGGCATTGCAGCAGAAATACTGTATCAGGCGTCCTGACCTCTGAATTTCCACGGCCATATCACATTACCTCATGTTTTGTTTGTTGCCAGGGCGACGGGTGTGTGGTGGAATGTAAACGGGTAGGTATTGCAGGTCCAGATACAGTGAGGCATCTGGCCAGGAATAGGCCCAATGCCTCACGGTGTCTGAGGCTGATTGTTATCGATGGCAATCACATGTTACATACTGGCAAGATGAGTGGGGGGGGGGGGGGGGGAGGAATAATACTGGATTTGTTCTAAGCAAAACAATAATGAGATTGTGACAAAATCATAGGTCATACATTACATAATCATTATTCAGTGGGGCCCATTCACTACCATGAATAGATGCAGAATCACTCCATGTGTTAATGCATGATTCTATGGACACATGATGGAGTTATTCCAGGAGAATTGTCTGAACGCATACTTCACCAGCTCGACAGCATGGAGACAGGAATTATCTAGGATCACTTACATACATGTGCTTAGGGACATTCTCATTTCCACCGCATACTTGTTGGTATCAAAGGAGAACACTAGCTTTATTAGTTTATGTATAATGATGATAAAAGGGCCAAATGGATACTTTTTGAGAGCTCAGTGTTCAGATGCGTTTAATTAATAACACATGTGTCTTTATGTATTTCTGGTTGCTAGCTAGTCAGCTTGCTGGCTGGCTGGCTGGCTGGCTGGCTGGCTGGCTGGCTGGCTGGCTGGCTGGCTGGCTGGCTGGCTGACTAACTGGCTAGTCGGCTGACTGACTGGCTGACTGGTTGGTTGGTTGGCTGGCTGGCTGGCTGACTGGCTGGCTGGCTGGCTGGCTGGCTGACTTGCTGGCTGACTGGTTGGTTGGTTGGCTAGCTGGCTGGCTGGTCTGAATCCAGGCCAGCGGCTCGTGTTTGCTGGTAACTTCTGGCAATCTATAAATCTGGATAAGAATAATCCAGCAGTTGTCAGAAAATAGGTCAAGGACGTCAGAACATGATCCGCATGACGTGAAACAGTCCCCTATTGTGTTAAGTTTACCATTTAACCACTAAGGTTGTATAACCTATAAATTCCTGCTACTCTAGTATTCTGTAGATATTCTGTCGAGCATGACATGAACATCGTTCTGCACCGACAAAATGGCTTATAGCAAGCAGTTATTTCGCAGTGCAAAGCCGAAAGGCAGTATCTGCCTTTTGGTTTTGCAGAACAGAATATGAAGCATTATCACAGACAAAGCCCTCACGTTTACAATACTCTACGTGAATTTCTATACTAGGGATGGCAATTTGTGTAGAGTATTGGGATGGACATTTTAGTGTATCATTGTTCCTAGCTCGATTTAAAAATCAAAAGCTGTCCCATTTCGCGAAACAAATTCGGTCTGCTGAGGTGTTGCTTGTGGTCCACTCGTGGTTTAAGGAAAGGATCCAGCGACATCTGCATGACATTGTGGGACCTAGTTTAACGGAATCCCGTTAACAAGTTTCCCTTAAACTCGTCTTTCAAGTCACATAGCTCTGTATGCCGAGGTTTTTTCTTAGTTTGTTGAAAATAATTCGTTCATACATGTATCCCTGGATTAACACGACTAATCAGCTAATGAATATTAAACATAGATTTTTTGCTTTTTATCGGTGATTTGGCATTCTTTATAAGTAGGGTTATACTGGTACACTATAGCTGTTGAGATTAATATGCTATGTAGGGGCCTACACTACCTTGCAAAGCCAAATTTTCCAGGGAATTATAGTCCTGGGTCTATGGTCGTTTATGAATACAATATATTGTGGTATGCACGGCTATGACTATACAAACACAATGCATTTTATTGTCCTCTTTAAGACACACATGCAGAAAAGTGTTTCGTTGCCCGGAGCTTTTGCTCACAGTGATTGCACGATGTTTTTTCAATGTTGCTTTGACGTTGATCCAACTTGTCGTCGATCCAGCCTTGATCCAACCACCCTGTTGGTCCATTTTGGATCTAGCGTTGAGGCAACATCCGCCAAGTGAATGAGATACATTCACCCTTTCTTTCTTCGTCCAATCATGATGCATCATCGCATACGATGGCCCGACATTGCACCAACATGGGGGCAATGTCTCTCGTGATGGCTGGCTTCATAGCGGGAGGGTGGTAGTATCTTTGCTGACAAACACGAGACGTTGAGTCGGTGTTGTTTTAATGTTGGGCCAGCGTCTACTTGAACCATCACTAGCTTAACGTCTCGCGTTTGCAGTGTAAAATAATGGCAACCATTCAACATGTTCAACAACGTGACATTACTAAGTGGCTTTGATTGGATACAGGGACAAACAATTTATTATAATAATACTACTAATTATAATTTATTCCATTGCATAATATACTAATAAATACTTCCTCTTATAGAATAGTTCAGTTCTTAGATAGTTGTTCTGTGACATGAATTATAATATTTATAACTTGCAAGCCTAGCATTGTAAAATGTATGTAAAGCTATTTTAGCATCAAAACACTTGATGATTTATTTCCAGCTCTGAATGGGCGTCTGGAGAATCGTATGATCATTTTTTACGAATTCCGTATGTCACATTGTATCTGTATCTGTATATTACGTGACAGTACGCACTATTGTGCTATCGCGCCACGGGAGTAACTTAGCAAGGCCTGTTATCATTCATGATACCATTCATAGCCTTATGTGCATGCCAAGTACTCCACATTGTGGATTTTCTGTGGTCTCGCCGGATGGAAACCGCGCCTACGTCCATTGAGGTTCTTTTACGTCCAACTCAAAGTCAGTCAGTCATGCCATCTGATTTACGTGGTTCTCTGAGCCCCACGACACGACATCGCTGCACGATGTCCTAGTGTATACGGCACCTGGCAGTCCCAGGCGGTCACCCATCCAATTATTAACCGGGCGCGACGTTGCTTAGCTTCAGTGATCGAGCCGACACCGATGAGACAACGCCGTATTCCGTAATGTGTACTACAGCTTATTCATATGCCCACCAAGCAAACACAAGACGTTGGACCAATGCTATTACAATGTTGATCCACCGTCTACGACGCTGGACCAACATGAAAACCAACATTAGTTCAACGTCTTGTCTGCTGGCAAATGATTCGTTCTGGTTCTTAACCCTTTAACCGCCGAATTAGTCAATTGGAATTTTCACTCACTTGAAGCTGTGTCTCGCTGACGCGATCCACAACTTCAAGTGAGTGAAAATTATTCAGATTGACAAAACGGAGGTTAACTCTTTTCAAATCTTGCTTGTTGATGTCACATTTTAAGTTTAACAGATTTAAAATGTGGTACTTAATGTGCTAATATAAAATGAAAACCCGAATATATGCGACACCGGCGGTTAAAGGGTTAAGCGTTGCATCGGCAATAATACTGCTCCTGTGTTTTTGTGTATTTAAATCTCTACATGCATTGTAACCCAATGTAGGACCAGTGTCTTAATCGGTGGCTCAACTTCAACCCGATTTGGTAGTATCGTCATACCTAATATCGGTTTAATGTTGCACTACCGTTTACAACGCTGTTCCAACATTGAACCATCATTAGCTGAATATATGTTGTTTGTTATGTATGGGATATCCGGTGGGCCTGCTTGAGCATGTATACCGGGTTGTAGAACATGTAACAAATTGTGCCAAGTTCTATTGTCATACACTTAGCCTATCAGAGGAAATGCCACGTCCAATCAACAACAGACATGCCAACACACACGATACGTTGAACCAATGATGGTTCAATGCTGGGCCAGTGGAACCAAATTAAACCGGCGTTAAACCAGTGCTGGGTCAATATCTTAAGGACCTCATATAATAAAGGGTTTGTATCATGTGCTCATGCTGGTATTGTATCAGACTGTATAACACAACGTCTGTTTTTTCTGCCCACATTTTTAACAAACTTTTTTTTCTGATTTTTGTGGCGACAAACTATTTTTTTCTAGGTCCCCCCCAGATATCAAATGGTGCGTCCCTTACCACCTGCATGGACGGTTACAGGGGGTGAAACTACGAGAAATGTAACCACCCATCTAACCTCCTTCATCTTCCCCTATCAGTCTACATGTACTAGTGTACCATTCTCCTGTCTTTAGGATTAAGAAACGATCAACCGTATCTGCCACGTCAAAAACTGGTAGATAGTCCCTTTATACCTAGGCCCAATGTCTAATCCAAGGGCTCATTCCGCTAAACATGCTGAACATCCTAAGATTATATTTATTATCTTATCCCTGTAACTGTCGGTCGCGATTATTATAGGCCCATATTCGTGTTTTTCCCTTTTACTGGCACATTAAATACCAGCTCTCGGCGCGGGAAACATATATAAATAATTTTTACTCACTTGCAGTTGTGGATCGCGTTAGTGAGACACAACTTCAAGTGGGTGAAAATTCCGATTAATTATTTGGCGGTCAATGGGTTAAATTATCTTTCTCTTATTTTCAGTGGAAGAGCTAAGAGAATTGTCATCTTTTTAAGAGCATCTCATTGACCATGTTTATCATGTCTACATTAGAAAGCTAAGATGTTCTTATATTATCAGATTATGAAAATGAGAGGAGCCAACAATGGTAAATCTTGATATTTTTTAGTGGGATAATCACAAAATTCTGAGGCTGGGCCCTCTGTACCTAAACCCCCACTAACGTTACATGTAGGCCTACTAGTAGAAACAGTGCGTGCATGTCATGTCCCACCGGCATGTGTGCATTTACCTAACCTTAAGTGGCACTTAATCATGTTAATAGCAAATTTTCAGAACGGGAGCCGTCTTTAGACGCCAGAATCTGACGTCTACTGAACGAATTACAAACTTATAATGAAGATAACATAGGTATTATGTGTATTCAAATGAAGCGGGAAGAGCTAACTGAGACATTAAGGATGATTTCAAATTTAAAACACCCTTTGGTCTTCGTGTTTGTATGCAAATATCTCAGCGCTTTGAGGGTTTAAGTAGGTCAGACATGAAAAACATCGTGCTGTGTCAAGTGAAAAACAACGCTCTGCTCACGCTACATTGTAGTCTGGAAGGAGGGAAAACACAAAACGTTGAGCCAACATTGTACCAACATTGGCTAAACGTTTCGTGTTTGTTGGGATATAGCTATATTGCCGTATACAAGCTCAAAACGCAGTAACTGCTATACCTTCATGTAATAATCAGTTACTGCATTTTGACTTTGCAGAGCAGTATTTAACACCCTACACTGCTCTGCAAAGGCAAAATGCAGTATCCGCTTACTTGTAAAGTAGTCAGATACTGCCTTTTATCTTTACACGGCAGTATGCAGCAAATATACAATACAGTACAACTTGGCCTTTGTGTTTTTGAATTGTTTAGTACCATAGATATCATAAATATATATCGGTAGACTGTTACTCTTGGTTGGATGTTAAAAATTGAATGAAAAACAGTCTTTGCTCAACTGTTTTTTGTGTGTATGCCTATCCATGTACATGTTGTATGATACAGAATAGGTACACAGCCTACCTGTTCTCGAGCCTCCCCAATTTCCACTACCCCCGGGGTGTGATATGCTGTTCAGATGCACTTAAGTGGATGATTTTCAGCCAGACAGCGTTTTCGCTCCAGCGATCTGGAGTGAAAACCCTGCTTGACTGTAAATGGAAGGCACTCGTGTTCAGTTTCTGGTCGAGAGAGTTTGCAAATGGCCGTCGCGTCTGCCCCGCGTCATCCTGTTTATGACATCTGCAGTGTTGAGTGGCGACGCGACTCAACCGACGCAACCCCAAAAAACACAAAACATTTGTATAACATTTGTACAATGTTGGACTAACGTCGGAGACGTTGGCCGACATTGTACAAATGTTATACAAATGTTTTCTGGGACGCCTTATGCTTACATAGCTGTATGACGTGTTCTGTCTCTACAAATAATAGAGACAAATAGTGCGTGTTTGACTTATTTATTGCTAACGTTAGTTGTTTGTCTAGACCAGTGAAATTGTACCGACAATTATAGTGATACAGCTGACGCTTAGTGTATAAAAGTGGCTCTCGTGCCCGAATACTATTTTTTAAGACATTGTCAAATTGCCCTCTTTACTGATAATTAACTGATTTAGAAAATTTTTCACCAAGATTAAAAAAACAGGTGTACTATAAATGAGCAGGCTCAATATTTTTATATTTTCATTTTGAAACATTTTCACAAATTATTAAAAATATGTGTCATGCAATTACGTGTAGACTTAAAAACTGCTCAAGATGTACGCATTCACAAGTAGGAACACGTTTTACCTTTGTTTTTCAGCATACGGGGCCTGTATTAGTTACGATATATCATAGGCTTGTACTAGAATACGAATGTGATAAAATGCAAAAAAAATCGAGGCCTGCACATAATAGGTGTGTTTATATAAGGTGGCTAAGTAATTTGCATTAAGCTGGTATTATTAGGAATGTCCTTCATTACGTATTCGGCGCTGTTCGTTATGGTGATTAACCCAATAAGTACCAATCGCGTATTTAACCTTTGTCACTTCAAAAAAGAAAACGTGTAAGGGGGCCACCATTCAATATCCAGGGGGGGGGGGCTCAAGTTTTTGTCGCGAGCAAATTATTTATTTCAAACGGGCTCGGCGGCGTGCTGAATATTTCACATAGTCCGCCAGAAATTATTTATTAAAAAAACTCCAGCTGCCCCCCCCCCCCCCTGGAAGTTGAATGGTGGCCCCCTAAGAAAAAATCAGCATTAAATTGGCATCAAATTGTACAGATATAAGTCTTTTTTGCCCACTTGTAATAATGTAGTAATGTATCGCTCTGAGGGTAATAAAATATGGATATACCGGTATCTTGTAGATGGATTGTGCTTGTCATTACAATACAAAAGTCATCCAAAAACGTTCCGCTCGTATTTGATTTGTCTGATATTTTACACGCGGCGCAGATTCTTTTCGCGCAATTTCATGTTGCTAGCGCTACTGCGTGTCGGGGCATACACGGAATGATATTAATGAATCGACCCATCCCCCGAGGCCGTTATCATATAAAATATCAAGAGTAGACGCCCCTTCGTTGTACATGCTCCAAGAAAGACATACCTCATCTGATTGTACCCAGCAAACACGAGACGTCAAACCAATTAAATGTTGGTCCATCGTCTGCGACTCTGGCTCAACATAGATTCACATTAGATGCGCGTCTCGAGTAGAGCATGTACAAGGCATCCGGTATGCATTCCATGCTCTCACAAATAATGTAACATTACAGCAACAACATAGTGCCATATCGTCGCCTCGGAGCTAAAGGATTCTATCTGACACTCGTCAGAGTGGCAGATAGGATCCTTTAGCTCCGAGGCGACGATATAGTGGTCGTTAATACAATATCACTACATTGTGATCTTCATCATATTTACTGCATAATATCACTGCATTGTGGTATTTATCATAGTATCACTACATTGTGATATTTATCATAATGTGATCTTTATCATGATATCATTTCATTGTGATCTTTATTACAATATCACTGCATTGTGATCTTTATTATAATATCACTACATTGTGATCTTTATTACAATATCACTACATTGTGATCTTTATCATAATAACACTACATTGTGGTCTTTATTATAAAATCACTAATTTGGGATTTTTATCATGATATCACTACAATAGTGATCTTTATCATAATATCACTGAATGGTGATCTTTATCATAATATCACTGCAATAGTGATCTTTATCATAATATCACTGCATTGTGATCTTTATCATAATATCACTGCAATAGTGATATTTATCATAATATCACTACAATATTGATGTTTTCCATAATATCACTACATTGGGATATTTATAATATCACTACAATAGTGATGTTTTTCATAATATCACTACATTGTGATCTTTATCATAATGTACCATATACTACCACATAATACCACTGTATCCCGCTCAGCAGACATAATACGTCGAACCAATCTAGGTTTAATGCTGTTCCAACGTCTAAGACGTTGGCCCAACATCAAACCACCTTTAATAAACGTTTCGTGTTTGCTGGGTGTTTATAGTATGATGTTTTACAACATAATGTATTTTAGCTAAAAGTACACTTGCTAACAATATTGCTATGCAAAGCCAAAGTACGGTAACTACTCACTTAAATAGAAGCAGTTACTGCGTTTTGCCTGTCCCTGGCAGTATATCGGCTTAACCCGTTAACCTCCGGTGCCGCATATATTCGGGTTTTCATTTTTTATTAGCACATTTAGTACCACCTTTTAAACATGTTAAAAATAAAATGTGACATCAATCAGCAAGATTTGAAAACAGTTGACCGCCATTTTGTCAAATCTGAATAATTTTCACTCACTTGAAGTTGTGGATCGCGTCAGCGAGACACAACTTCAAGTGGGTGAAAATTCAGATTGAATAATTCGGCGGTTAATGGGTTAATTAAGACCTCTTAAGTGACTTTCTGTGCGAAACATGGAAGCGGTGTAAACCACGTTATCAGCAGATCTGACAAACAAGCCACAACGACCAACGCACGGTAGATGCTGGTCTAACGTCTGTAATGCCGGCCCAATTATAACCCAACGCTAAGCCAATGCTGGTATTTTGTGGGTGGTGGTGACTGTTCACGCAAACTGCCATCCCAGCAAACGCGAGACATTCACCCAATGCTGTTTCAATGTTGGGCCAGTGTCGAAGACATTGTCCTAACATTGAAACAGCATTGGGTGAATGCATCGTGTTTGCTGCGATGACAGGGATCGCCCAGCAAACACAAGGCGTTGAACCAATGTTGTTTTATTGTTGGGCCGACGTCTGAGACGCGGGCCATCATTAAAACAACATTGTGTCAACGTCTCGTGCTTGCTGGGCGTGTTATCCTGGATAAACTGAGTAAATGGACGATATATGCATAATATAATACATCTTCTGGATAATCATATGAAGAAAGGGAAAACCTACATTTTAGGGTCCACATAATTTCTGCTAAAAAGGGGATTTGATCTAAGACTATGTTGGTTCACCATCTGCGACATCGGCCAACGTCAAGCCAACATTGGATCTAATTCTCGTGAGTAGGTATCTATATATTCTGTGAAACGCAGTGACGTCACCGGAAACCCTTTTGAATGGCCACTCGGTGAAAATAATGTTATATAAGTCCCTCCCTCTCTCATGCTTCATTGTATTAGATTGCCGGGTAGTTTGTGTTAGTGGAAACGGGGCCCGCCGGGTGGAACGAGATAGATATACATATTGTCATTTGGTTTGTTGGTTTATATTAGACATACTGTTATTTGACGGCGGCGAAGAATAATGATTTCTGGCTGCGGGCGATAAGAGAATCAAACCACGAACAACACGCAGTCTATCAGACCGACATGATAATTGAAGCAATGCTGTTTTAGTGTTGGGCCAACGTTGCAGACGGTGGTAAAACATGAAACCAATATTGAGTCAACGTCTCATTTTGGTAGTCCCTCGTCTACATCGCCGCGAGATGGAAGTTCGCGTCCGACAACAGGAAATGTTGCTGCCGATTAATACGTTATTTTTATGATATTACTTTACAATTATTATGTACCTATGCTGGTAATACAAAGCTAGTTTATCATTAACATTTACTGCGCGGGGATCGACTTTAGACGTCAGAATCTGACGTCTGTAGACGTCAGATTCTGACGTCTAAAGTCGATCCCCGCACTGTAAAAGTGAAAATATTTATACTGACCGTAGACCCATAACATAGGTATTCAAATAATTCAGAAAGAGGTAAGTAAGACACTTATGATGATTACGAATTGAAAAAAACCCTTTGGTCCCCATGGTTTATACAAAAATCATTCAGCGCTTCAAGGGTTAAGCATATGATCCTGCTGGTGAATAGTCCCCTGACGTCTGTATATTAACCCTTTAACCGCCTGTCCCAATTATATTCGGTTTGTCATTCTTATCAGGACAATAAATACCAGCTTTCGAACATATTGAAGATCATTTTAAAAAGCGTTGACCTCCATTTAATCAAATATGGATAATGTTCACCCACTTGAAGTTGTGGATCGCGTCAGCGAGACACAACTTCAAGCGGGTGAAAATTCAAATTGAATAATTTGGCGTTGAAATGGTTAAAGCAGCTGTAATACTAATTTGAATGTTGGTTATGTGTGTGGTAACAGTTCAGGTCCCTGGATAATGCATCATTTAAATAACTTGTGTAAATGGCACAGTACATGCAGGTCTAGACTCTACCCACAGCAAGCTCTAGACGCGGAGCCCATGTTGCTTTGAAGTTGGCCCAGCGTCGCAGACGGTGGATCAACTTTAAAACAACATCGCATCCGTGTTGCGTTCTCGAGAATAAATGAAAGAAAATTACCGCCATTAATCGTGCTAATAGCTGTAATTACCCCATGCAACAACTTCGATTGAACGTTCAACAAACGTTGGGAAAGGGTATTTGTGTCAGTTGGATTGCTTCTATCGACAGACTTGGTGGCATCAGGCCAAATAATATCTACAATGCAAATTACATTTCCCTTGCACATGATGCACGCACCTGTAGTGTTCACAATTTTTTCCGTTCTGTTCCATTTTCATGCTCGCATGTAATTGATGTTTCAAAAGAGCTCTCTAGTGTATCATGTGTATCACTCCGTGACTGCGTTTGATCAGAAGTGATTTTTTTGAACAAACACAAGACGCTCACCCAATGTCGGTACAATGTTGGCCCATCGTCTACGACGCTGAGTCAACATTGTACCAACATTGGGTGAACGTCTCTTGTGTTTTCTTGCCGGGGTGGAAGTGTCAAGGAGCGAGGGCGGGGGCCCTAGGGTAGTGGTTAGCACCGCTGCCTTTCACGCCAGAGTTCGGGGTTCGGTTCCCGGACTCGGCGGTTTGAAAGAAACAAAAATGTTTCTTCCCCATCCACGTGTGAAAGTCAGTATTGCGGGGAGCCTCCGTGACCGAGAGGTAGCGTGCTCGGCCTCAGACCGCCAGGGCTCGAATTTCGAATCCTGTGTCTGGAGGACAGTGTCATCTCAATCATCTCACCATCCTCAGGAGGTTCTCCTGGCCCAGTTTAGCCTATATGTGCACAAAGGTGGCCTAAAGCCCGATTCATTTCATTTTTGTCAAGGAGCGTGTGTGGCCCCGTGCAAAATTAACCTAGTCACATTGAGAAGGGATGTACAATGACAGGGCATAATTCTCGGAAAGAACAAGTATCAGCGAGGTTCGAACACGGGAGGCCCGCCATTCTGACCTCAGATATTATAGAGCGATGGTTCACCTGAGCGACATTTATGTGTGGAGAATGGAGGCCCGCATGCAAGATTGGCGCGCTGTAGGCCTACCAATGCGCCTGAAATGATCCTTGTAGTCACTATCGCCTAGTATAGTATGTGGGCTATAATATACTGATGACATCGCAAGCTCTGATACATTTTGCATTCTGAGGAACAAGTTGTTTTTAACCTTGGTTGTCGGACAGAGATCTCGTTCAAATAAATTTATAAATTGACTGATCTGATAATTTTTCAACTGGATGGTGGGGAATGGGAGTTGTTACCCATTAAATGCGAACCATTTGTATAACATTCATAGGCCTACATTGTTGGACCAACGTCGAAGACGTTGGACCGACGTTGTAGGCCTATAAAGTTATACAAATGGTTGGTGTAATCATCGTCGAATCAATTTTAGTTTCTATTCGTTGCTGTACTGCTATGTAAAGCCAAAAGGTAGTAGGCCTAAATGTAAGCAGATACTGCCATTGCTATTGTCCATTTCACAAGTTGATCAATTTTTCTTGTCTCTTTTCAGAATGACTGAATCCAAGACCGTAGTTACCACCCAAGTCACCCGCTCCGAAGGCCACACTGTGGTAACTACGGGCAACAGAGACTGGAGTACCTCCACATTCTCCTGCTTCGACGATGTCAAAATCTGTAAGTAGGCCTTATTTTAGCCCTCAACAAACACAAGACGTTCACCCACTATTGCATTAACGTTGGGCCGATATCGCAGACTCTAGGGGCTAAGCAACTGAAATGATCTTTCTTTCCATCCATCAGAAGACGTCGGGCCGACTTTTGTCTCAATGGCGGACCATGATGGCATCCTCAGAGATGCTTCCCGGCATTGGACAGCGTTGCAGAGGTGGACAAGTGGTCGTCACATGGCCACATGTGGCGACAGAAGCAAAATATCTGTAATGTAAATATTTAAAAATGACCATTCAGAGCACCTAAAAGTAGCCATTTGTGGCGACAGGACTCATTTTGCCTGCCCACCCCTGCGTTGTCTGCTCTGCAACTTAGGCTTTTACTAGCAAAGTTAGCAGATACTACTTTTTGGCTTCGCGCAACTTTCTGGAATAATATACGTCACATCATCAGAGACACTTGGTGATTGCTGCCGTGCTATAGGCTACTTTGGGCGACACCTGGTGATTGCTGCCATACTATACTTTGAGCGACATAGATCTATTGCTGGAGAATGCACCGTGAATCTGAGTTGTGAATATGAGAACCGGGTCACTGGGGGATAATTATAGATTATACCATGGCTAACGTTGTATCGTCCCGCATATCAGCCCGACCCATTTGTATTCATGGATATTGTAAGCAGATACTGCCTTTTGGCTTTGCAGAAGAGTAGGCTACAGTACATAGGCCTACAGTAACATGTGGTCAGGTGGTAGGGTAACTGAAGGGATGCAACTTCTATACCTCACTCCATTAGCCCCTGCTGTTTCAATTTTGGGCTGATTTTGAAGAAAGTTGTCCAGATGTAGACCTAGGCTACCCTGATGACATCGCAAGGCTCTGACACAGTGACCTCCATTTTTAAATGTAATAGTTCTAGTACGATCAAAAGTTTACGCCTGCTGAAAATGGCCTAGTTTTCGTAGGCACTTGAAATATTCGTGTCAATTTCATTGCATCAAAGTTTTTCGGTAGGCGGCGCGAGTGTCGTTTTTACACAGCTGGCTGTGGAAACAAAATGGTGGTCAGTGTGACTGGGCCTCGCGCAGGAAATAAGTCATACCGGGTCATACCGGGTAGACCTAGGCCTATATTAGGCCTAACCCTCTCACCGCTAATCCATCCTATTAGCCGATCAAATCACTGTTTTTGAGAATGAAATCTGAGTTAAGATATCAAGATTTGTAAATGTTTGGTCGCAAATTAGACAAATTGAAATATGAGTAATTTTCGCCCATTTGAAATTGTGTGTCGCGAAGAATTGACCCAACTTCAAGTGGGTGAAAATTTAGATGAGATAACTTAGGTCTATATAGTCTTAGCGCTTTAACCCTTACAGCGCGGGAATCGACTTTAGTCGTCAGAATCTGACGTCTGTAGACGACTAAAGTCATTCCCCGCACCATTTCTAATGGCCGTAGACCCATAACATAGGTATTCAAATGAAGCGGAAAGAGCTAACTAAGACATTTATAATGATTTTAAATTGAAAAAAAAACTTTGGTCTCCAAGGTTTTCATAAAATAATTCAGTGCTTCAAGGGTTAAGGGTAACTTAAACATCAAATCTATCGTATGTAACCTGCTGACTGGTGCTCGTTGTGTGCCAACACATAAATCCAGAAAAAATGTTAATTTTCAGGCGAATAATGCTCCAAAATGTGCTCAAATGTTTAATGTTTCTTATATCTGCGATACACCGTCATTAATGTACGTTTCTTATTTTGTTTGACAGGTCTGTGTGGGTTATTCTGTGGTATCTGCTACGCCTGCACCCTGTCCAAGGACATGGGAGAGAGCTGTCTCGTCCCCTGGTGCGTGCAAGGCGGAACGATCGCAATGAGAACCAAGCTGCGTATGATGTTGGGAATTCAGGTAGGAGCGTCGGACTAATCACTATTAGAACAATATCATCATGTGTTTGTACGATTTGGGCCCTATCAGGGTACAGGCGAAGCCAAGGGATCTAATGACCCTGATATGGCTAAAAAGTAAAATAATGCCCAATATTAAGTAAAATTTCCAGGGTTTCCGCCAGGAATGATTGAATGGGGAGGTCCAAAAGGAGTGTCACCAAAATATCTTTATTTTTTGGCCAACAAGGGGGGGGATATTCCCCCCTTTGGTGCTGAGTGCGGGAGGGGGGAGGGGGTCCGGAACCCCCACCCCCCTGGCGGAAACCCTGATTTCAGTACTGTCTGACAGGAATTAAATTGTACAAGTGTATGTGCAATAGTGGCCCATATCATAGCAACACACTTTTCTTGATAATAATAAAATCACCCTGTCCTGTATCCTAAATACACCATGCATATAATAATAAATAACTAGGCCTTTGTAGAGCATGTACAATGCAGATAATTCTATATTTTGGCCTGACGACATAGAAATACTGTGTTAAATATTCGATCTAATAAGGATTGCTTTAGCGTTCAACCCTTTAACATGTTTAACCGCCAAATTATTCAATTTGAATTTTCACCCACTTGAAGTTGTGTCTCGCTGACGCGATCCACAACTTCAAGTGAGTGAAAATTGTTCAGATTTGACAAAATAGAGGTCAACTCTTTTCAAATCTTGCTGGTTGATGTCACATTTTATTTTTAACATATTTAAAATTTGGTACTTAATGTGGCAATAAAAAATGAAAACCGGCGGTTAAAGGGTTGAAGTAATGTGGATAACTCGTATTTAACAGTATTTAACTGATCTTCCAGGTGACAAGGGCCTCAAATTAACTTAACAAACGCTACTGCTACAGCCCTGCTGTTCTCACAATCTAGCTTTTGAGCCATAGGCATTCATCATTTGAAATGACATTTACGCCCTGCTCTTGTGCCATATGCTAGTGTACTTTGTGGCATTCATCATTTGAAATGACATTTACGCCCTGCTCTTGTGCCATATGCTAGTGTACTTTGTGTATTCATGTTCCTCGGATTTAAAGGTGACATATCACCCCTTAAAGGCCTTATATAGTATGAATAAATTTGATGACAAATAAATCAGAGTTGCCACAAGATGGGGCACAAGTGTTTCCTTACATGGGGTGATTAGCTATCATGTCACCCTCTGAGAGAGTCACATGATAGCCAATCACCCCATATAAGGACATAATTATTCGTACTATATAAGGGGTGATAGATCACCTTTAATATATTGTTGCTCTGTTACAGGGTTCCATCTGTAACGACTGCATCATGCTGTCATGCTTGGGGCCATGCACCCTCTGCCAAATGGGACGAGAAATGAAGCAGGCCGGATTCACCAGCCACTAAATCACCTCAGAATGACGTCACGGCTCCACCAGTCACGTGATCTAGTATCACGTGACGAAATGCTTTAATATAATTGGTAGTGATTGATTTGAAGAACTGCAGCCCAGTGGGAGGCGAACGGTGGAGTGGGCAAAAACATACTGACGATCTTACTTTAATTCCGGCTTGTAGAGAGGAAAGCGTCCAGACTGACGCGTACTGAACATGTCACCTCGGGTTTAAAGGGTCATGAGTGCCGGTTTATTGGTATTCACAACCCTTTGACCCCGGGGAACGAAATATATGTTATAACCTGTTGTTGCTGTAGTAAGTGGAAAAGGTGAATAGATTAATTTAGTTTTACAACCTGATAATACTGAGACACCCTTTTCCCCTGAATGTCACTGTTGATCAAGTCAGTTTTCTGAGCGCTTTGAATACTAGGACAAGCGATGTCCCTTACCATGTAGCCATTTACACAGGCCTAGCGGAGAGGACTATAACAAAATCCTATGCAAAATATGCCACGATGTTAGTTAGCATCGGGTGCCATATTATAATTATCAGTACAGCGTTTCAAAGTTTCTTATCAGCTGATCAGATATGTCGGGTGAGATTCGGAGTTCAAAGGGTTCATTGATATACTCTATGCGAAATCACAGTGTCTTTAATACTCGTTTTGCGCGCGTTCGCCGCATTGACCTTTGTGCTGCTGAAGTGTTTGCTTCTAATTTTCTTTGGTTTAAAGCTGGAATTGCTGACAAAAAAATGTATTTATGAGAAAAGAAACATTTGAAAATTAAAACTTATTTAATTAACTGAGTAATTTATAGATTTCAGTGGCATTTTATTCGACCTGCGTCTTGATTGAAAAGGTACAAACGGTCCCAGCAGCATAAGGCGTCCCTTTGGATATGAAAGAGTGTATCTGCCACTTTGTAAAGTGGCAGATACACCCTTTCATATCCAAGGGGACGCAGGGTTAAATGCAATGTTTTTACTTAGATATAAACTAGATGTTATTTGTTGACTGATGCAGTATTAGGTGGCATTTAATCCAGGGAGCGTCCTATATCAGGGTGAACTGTATATTTCGGGGGAATAGGAGGCTCTAGTCTGGAAAATTAATTCCGTGGCATTGTTGAGTTGAATAGCCAGTCCACTTGGGTTCAAGAGGTGTCTCTGCTACCGTATTCGCTACCACAGATTCTCCTACCCCATGTTGAATCTGGACGGGCATTCAGTCAGTTGTTATATTAAGCGCATCCGACGCTGTCACTTGCCGTACATGTCGCGCCCTGGCACCCAAAGTGTCGTCTGCGCCACTCACTTGAGTGGCGCAGACGACACTTTGGGTGTCAGGGACGATTATACTTGTTGCGATATTGACCGTTGTCATAGTGATGCTGGTTGTTGGCATGCCAACGCGATTTAAGCCACATATGTGCCGTGCATCTGAACGCTTTTTGTAGATTAATGCTTTAAGAGTAGTAGTGGTGACATCGAGCTTCGCTTTAATACAGATCTGTCCAAACGCAGTCACTTATTTTATTACTGGATCTTTATATTATAATATCGGGTGTTATTTTCGTACTTGGTTATATTGAAAAAACAACGCATTTTTGTTTATATATTTCATAAGTCTACTTGAAGACCGATCACGCTTCCGGTCGTTTTTGTTAGGTGTCGTATCGATAATAATTTACCTCTCCAGGTAATAATGTTTTTAATTAAAGTTTTAGAATGCTCACGTTGACCCAATTTAGAAGTATACTGTAACAAATGACCTGTTCAAATCGACTGTTCGGATGTGTTCACCTCGGGAAATCGTTCAATTTGCAAGACTTGCCCCTGCTACATTTGGTGCTTTGTGTGATAAAGTCTTAAAATGTGCGAATGCATTTAAATTTTACCGAAGAGGTGTATTCAATTGACAATGTGACATCCCATACGTAACATTTACTGATAAGAGATTATTAAAAGCTGAACGGAAAATAACAACGAGCTTGAAATTCAATACTCCCTGATTTTCCTCCGTTATATTTTGTAAAGTTTTCTAATAAAACGATTTTTGAACTGTCTGGCGTTCTGTTTGTTCTATTTAATGCTCGTTTCAATGTGTTATCACTACCTTCATTGTTTTCCTACTATTGTTTTATCCCCCATGTCATCACCATGTCTGGCCGTGCGTTTGTGCGTCCGTGTTTTGTTTCCTGACGATAACTCTGAAACCGTTACTTAGTTGTATTGTTTTTATATTGCATACACACATCCCTTAGGGGTGTACATGTGCCTTTTAGGGGTTATGGCCTTTGACCTAATTTTTGACCTATGATTTTGTCTGAGGCGATTATCGACTTTTATTGATTGCGGATGATAAGTTCAGTTTCCGGAAGATATCTTGCAAAGCGTTTGCTGTATTGTTTTCATACTGCACACACACATCCCTCAGGGGGTGTAGGGCCTAGATGTGCTTTTTGGGGGTTATGACCTATCACCTTTGATTTTAAGGCGATTATTGACTTCAATTGATAGCGGATGATAAGTTCAGTTTCTGGACGATATCTCGCAAAGCGTTTGCTGAATTGTTTCCATACTGCACACACACATCCCTCGGGGGGTGTAGATGTGCCTTTTGGGGGTTATGACCTTTGACCAGATTTTTTACCTTTGATTTTGAAGCGATAATTGTCTTTATTTGATTTTGGATGATAAGTTCAGTTTCCCGAGGATATATCACAAAGCGTTTGCTGGATTGTTTTCATACTGCACACACACATCCCTCAGGGGGTGTAGATGTGCCTTTTGGGGGTTATGACCTCTGACCTAATTATTGACCTTTGATTTTGAGGCCATTATTGACTTTAATTGATGGCGAATGATAAGGTCAGTTTCCGGACAAAATCTCGCAAAGCGTTTGCTGGATTGTTTTCATATTGCATACACACATCCCCCAGGGGGTGTAGATGTGCCTTTTGGGGGTTGTGACTTTTGATCTAATTAAATTATTGGAAAATTATTGGATTTTCAGATTGTGTTCTTTCCCAGCAGACATGAGGCATTGGCCCGACGGCGTAGACGGTCGGCCAATGCCTCATGTTTAGCTATGTTTACTGGGTTGGGATCTCCAAATAATGCGAACAGTCATTTCAGTAAGGTAATAATCAAGATGACTGACAAACTGATGACCAAATTTACTAAGTAGGGTTAGGCCTATTATACACATTGTCATTCCGACGGCGTTTTCTAAAACTCGTACAAACTGTGCCAGATAGCTGGACCATTACTATAAAACAAAATGTTTGGTCTACTCAATCAAATTCAATATTAAGAAAAATGTGCCAGAAAGCTGGAACATTACTATGAAACCAAATGTACGGTTTCAGGGAGCGATATGCCCTAAAAAATTTCACCTTGATCAAATTCAAAATGACCAACTTCCGGCTATCTTGACTCTAATATCTGTAATATACTAGCTGGGGGAAGTACGTTTATTTTTCATTTTTGAGGAGGGGAAGTGGAGAAAATCACATGGGAGAAAAAATACACACAAACCGTCATGGTGGCGTACAAATTTAGTCATCTTGAAAGCATTATTTTGTACAATAAAAGTTAAATTTGATCAATCATTCAATTCGGTTGTTTTAATCTTTAGCAGAAAAAGGAAAAATGTAGTATGTTGACATATGATGTTTGTTAAACTCTACGCTTGTGAATTAACATCTTATCTGCAGCAGATGAAACCAATGCCGAACAAAAGCACTAATGAATGCATGCAGACCACCACATTATGTAAACATTTCGGCTCTCACATCTTCAAAGTCAGGTAAATAAACTTGAAATAAATATTATCTGGTATCAAAATATATATTTAATGTATATTTACATTAAACAGAAGCTGTAGTTTTTGTTTAAATCAGTTATATTTGAACCACCTGTAGTCAGGAAAGGAATAATGCACTTAAAACTATGCAAACATTCGTGGATGGACTCGAGCTGCCAATCTTTTAGACCATGCGTAGATATTCAAGGGGGTGAACACATTTGTACGCCACCATGATAGTTTGTGTGTATTTATTCACCTATAGGATTAGTTTCAACCCATCTGGAAATAAACTTACTTTCCCTAGCCTGATATACATGACAAACTAGATAAATAGACCATTAACTGTTAAACAAAATGTGAGAATTCGTGGAAGGACTCACCCTAAAAAATATATATCACTCGGGTCGGGGAGGGTATTATGGTAGCCGGTTGGCCTCTTGTTTAAACATTTGAAACATATTAGAATCCCCACATGCATCTTTGTTAAGTAAGGATGTTGGCTTTTTTTGTGGTATGTGAACGACTTTCGGCCATTTTAGAAATTTAAAATAGCATTATGTTAAAATATATAAATCAAAATGACTGAACATGAACCTGGACTACATTAGGTTATTGATTGTTGTAAAACAATTTCTAGGCAGATATGTATAGACATTCCGGCAGATAAAAAATGTGTAAGATTTCACATTCTCTAGTGGCCATATTGGCTTCCACCACATTATTACTTCAACATTATTATACCAAGACATTACCAATGCATTTATCATAATAAAAAAATAAGTTTAGACACAGTTCCTACAATTAAATATAGCGGCTTATTGACATTATGTTGAGAAAACGCCAGTATAGATCTATGTTTTACTAGATTTTGTTAATATTGCCAGACAGTCTCACTTACGGTTTGAAATCGCAATTTGCATATAGCTAAGCATCGCCATATTAACGGGTGACGAAAAATTAAAAGGAAAAATGTAGTGTTTGAAATATAGATTTGCTTTATTTCACAAATTTTGTCACAAATACTAGATTGTGATATCACCAATATCATGTACCGTAACTGTACAGTATGATGGTGCCGTGCCAAGGCAAAAGGAAGCAACCGCTTACTTTTCATTTCAAGTAAGCATTTACTGCCTTATGGCTTTACATAGCGGTATGATAGTAAACATGATTTCTACCAAAATAAAAATAGTGGCTGATTTCTTCTTAAAAAAATCATTATTATCACAATTATTACAAGCCATGACATAATGAGATTCAGGAGAAAATTCATCGCGATACGAGGTTTTAAACCACCGTGTTGTTGCAATTAAATCACAGCGTTGTTGCAATAAAGAACCAACATTATACAAATACTGATCAGTAACAATACCTTGTAATTCGCCACAAAAAAATGACATTAAAGTAAAGTAAACAAATGTAAAAAAATCAAGTGTAATCTCTACAGAACAGTTCTGCGTTATGTACTTGCAAAGAGTGATATAATTATATATATCTGATAACCACAACAATTAAGTTATTGACATTCACTTAAGTATTATCTTTCTCGTCCCCTGAAATTATTAGGTCTTAGCTGCCATTTTGTCGATTCACATCTAAGATCTAATATGATTATCCCCCCCGTACGGGGAATGAATATATCTCTCAAACATTTTTTTTTATCTCACAACGTCAGTGACGCGACGTAAATACATGTATGACCAATACGTAAGGATTTAACGCTGGGTGGATATTCTTTGACCTAATCGTTTTTTTTAACTTTTCTCTTTACACGTTAAATAGTACCTTTAAAAAGTCAAATGTGTCTCTAATCAGCGGAATTTCAAATGACATTTTGACAAATCTGAACAATTTTCACTCACTTATGAACTTCAAGTGGGTGAGATTAAGAGCTTCAATTAATAAAATTGTGCTTTAAGGGGTATAACAGTCATTCTCTACATGATTGGTGATAGCTTGCAGTGCTAGTGAACTTTTTTACCGGCTAATTTAATTAAATTTTCAACCACTCGAAGTTGTGTCTCACTTCCGCGACACACAACTTCACGAAAGTGAAAATGACTCAAATTGGTTTAATTTGAGATCCAAAAATTTGGCAAATCTTGAATTTTAAACGCTCATTTCGTTCCCAATAAAAAGTATTTGATAGGCTAATCAAATGGATTAAAAACTGTTTTTTTTAGTGGGCAAAGGGTTAACTCTTTTGGTATCAGTTCAGTTCAGTTCTGGCTACGTCGTATTCAGAACTGAGCTGGACTGATATCAAAACAACTAGTGACGTCACTAGTTGTTTTGATATCGGCACATTTCAGTTCTGGCTACGTCGAAGCAGAACTTAACTGAACTGATACCAAGTAAACTATTGTTCAATATCAAGCACTATATATCATAA
The DNA here is from genome assembly GCA_964017125.1 of Flabesymbios commensalis. Classification (NCBI taxonomy): domain Eukaryota; kingdom Metazoa; phylum Annelida; class Polychaeta; order Terebellida; family Flabelligeridae; genus Flabesymbios; species Flabesymbios commensalis. The sequence continues at coordinate 20,451,845 of OZ024917.1, forward strand.
CGACTCAATGGGGTGGTATGGATTAAGGAAAGGTTTTGCCAGAAAAATATAATGTCTCCTGTTAAAATTCGCAATCTCTCCAGAATTTCACACACACGCTTGAGACGAGGCCAAGTGTTTCTTCTTCTCCTGTAGCCTGGAAACAAAAGAGGCACTTGTCAGAAAGATGATGCTAGGCAGCGGAAAAATGAAATATATTGCAAACAGAAATATATACAGGGTTGGGGGTAATATAAAAATAAATAAAGTACCCTGTATATACGTTGTACATTAAAATATATACAGGGTTTGGTACACAAACATACATACCTAAACCAAAGTATGATTTGTGAGCCTAATAGGTAATGCGAACGAGCTGAACTCCAATTGAGGTGGGAGAAAAAAATAGACGATATGTGAAAAGAAAAAAACAGTACATGTTTAATATTAAAATCGTGCCGGCTTATAACCACTGTATTGTGTCTTAGCGCTATTAAATTTTAAACCATTTTACATCTAAAATGAAGTTTATTTAATTAAAAGAATATAACTTTTTGAGGTATAATTTTTCTCAGGAACGCTTTTTAGTGGAAATATCTGATCACCATTAAGATAATTCTGTATTAATTAATTAAGTTATTTGGCTTGATGCATACAATACATATCACTTACAAAATTATAGTAACCCAGCAAGCACAAAACATTTGTAAAACATTTGTATAACGTCCAACATTGTACAAATGTTATAGATAGATATTTATCGACGACGGCAAATCTATGCAGATTTATGCGTCATTAAAATGAACATATGTACATGACTATATACAACACGATTAGTTCAGTAAAATCACATGAAAATTGATATAAGCATGCCAAGTTAACTTAAAATCAAACGACATTATAAACTAAGACAGGCACAGGTTAAAGAAAATATGCATCAGAACTATTTAAAATAACCTACAGTTATAGGCCCTACAATTTTTTGTGTTCACTTGGAACATGACAGATACTGTAAAAATGTATGCAAGGGATGTCACTACAGGTGACCAGCACCAAATGCGGCTGACATCAATACAATTAAATACATCTACGTTTAAAAAGTATATTATATAATATAGTATAAAACTATTGCAATGAACATATGTGTAGAAGTGTGTATAAATAGATACAACTACTGTATGTGTAAAAGTATGCTGATAGAAGAAGCATAAACGCATGGTAGGTATTAACCACTATAGCACTGAGCTATTCAATTTAAATTTTCAGTCACTTGAAGTTGTGTCTCGCTACCGCGACACACAACTTCAAGTGACTGAAAATCTATATGATTTGTGAAATTTATCAGTGTTTCAAGATTTAAAGGCATTTTTTACTTTCAACAACCGGCTATCAGTCGTTATGCAGGTGCTAACAAAAACACAGAATGTCTACTGTAGTTGACATAAGTGGTCTAGCGGGTTAAACATACCAATGGTACTATACACATTGGGCCAGCATACTGTAGATCTGGTGATATTCGCGAGATTTTAATTTTCGCGAATTTAGCGAGGGTGACAAACCCGCGAATTTAAGAATCTCACGAAAATTATTATTATGAGCGCTATCTATAATCGAAATCGATTTCTAAACTTCTTAAAAAATCCCAAAATCCCAAATTCGCGAAAATCTAAACACGCGAAAATTACCAGATCTACAGCATATAAAATAGTATAAAAATATGGTGATAAACATTATGCTTAGAAGTGTGTAACAGTCTATAGGCCTATACTGTATGTGTAAAAGTATGCTGATAAAAGTAGCATAAGCGTATGGTAAGTAGCCTATTAAAATACCAATGGTACTATATATAGGCTAAACATTGGGCCAGCATATTTTGTTTACCGTCCCAGCAAACACAAAACATTTGTACAATGTTGGACCAACGTCTTCGACGTTGGTCCAACATTGTACAAATGTTTTGTGTTTGCTGGGGAGGTATGGATGCCTACCCGGTTAGCTTGGGCTCGGTTTTCGAGTGCAGCGTGTATTTGTTGGTGTACTCTGAGAACTCAGGCCACTGATCTATCCTGGACCTCCTGGCCTGCTGCTCGCTCTTCTGGATCTCCTCGTGCTCCGCCAGAGTCTTCCTGTACACCGACTCCATCACAGCCGTCCTGTTCAGGGGAGCGTTGGTCCCGAACCACGTGGTGCGCGCTGAAAATAAAACACATCTGGCTCTATCAAGTATTGACAAGAGGTTTAATCCTTAAAGGGACTGGCCCAGGCTAAAATCATAAAAAAATCGGTGATTTTATTTCGGGTTCTTGATATGACCATATGATGTAAACATGTACATAGACTAGAACTGCAAAAGTTTATAATTTTTGTGCTGCGCATTCACCAGTTAGGCTAGATATAGAGACGAAATTCCCGCATTTCCTATAATTTTTGACATGGTTGTCAATAATATTCGTATGAATCATGGAAAAGTTGTTTTTTTCAATTTGAAACCATCATGAATGTCTCTGAATTAGCTCTTTTTGCTTCACTTGAATACCCATGTTATGGCTCTCACAGTTACGACCATTATAGATATTATAATTCGAAGACGGTTCTAGTGCTGAAGGGGTCAATAAATAACAGTCTTTAATTGTTCCGAAAACCAAATTTAACAATATTTAAATCATCATCCAACTATTCTGGGGTGCATCTCTGGAATCCGCAGCTGAACATCAGATTCTGACGTCTAAAGTCGATCCCCCCCGGGCGATCCCTCCACTGAAAGAGTGAAATATTTCTTATGGCTCTGGACGCATAACATAGGTATTCAAATGAAGTAGAAATAACCAACAAAGACATTTATGATGACTTTGAATTGAGAAAACCCTTTGCTCTCCATGGGTTATGCAGAAATATTTCAGCGTTGTAGGGGTTTAAGGCTATGTGACGTATAAACAAGCAGGAGTTCATAGAGTTGTTACTATTTCAAAAGCAAATAACTTTGGCGGTGACGGATCGTGTGGAATATAATAAAAGCCCGACACTGGCGAGGGCTGCTAAACCCTTACACCGCTGAAATATTTTTACAATAATCATGGAGACCATTGACGAGGGGTTTTTTCAATTTGAAATCATCATAAATGTCCTAGTTAGCTCTTTCCGCTTCATTTGAACGTTAATCTGGGGCTATTTTGCCACCCCCGGGGCTATTTTACCACCCCCTCGGGAAATTGATAAAATCCTCTGGTTTTCAGTAAATACCATAAGTTAATAAAAATATTTATTATTATAGGTTATACTATATTGTAGGAAACATGTCTCTGTCTATTTACAATTTTTGTATAATATTTTAACACCAGAATTTTTTTTTTACTGAAGTGTTATTTTTTACGTGTTTTTTCTAAATTTGACAAATTTGAACTCTGGAATGGTATTTATCCATTTTAAAAACGTATGCAGTTTTCTTTTATGGTATTTGAAGAGTCCTTATCACATAAAAAAAATAATAATTGATGAAATTTAAATATTGAGCCTGTTCGAGCACTTCAAAGTAACCGGGGCTATTATGCCACCCCATACCGGGGCTATTTTGCCACCTCTTCAAAATGGCCGCCAGAGACTTATTTTCGGTCCGATATGAAAACGGACTTGACCTCTAGACTCACTCACTCCTAAAAACTATATAAATATTTACATAACTGGTTTAAGGCACTTATTTTAATAGTTAAATAAGTTTCTTGCAAAATAATGACTTTTTCACTGAATATTTTATGTTACGTCTGCATGGTGCACTTACCTGAATCTATGTAATATATTGAATGGAATGATAAAAAGGTCTACAGAGTGTTCAATTAATTTGATTTTCATTCGATTAGCTTCTCAATTATATTATTTTGAATTAAAAAATGTTTATATGGCAAAATATTTGTATTTGGATTCTAACAAATGCTTTTAATTCACCCAATATGATCAAAATTAGCTCCAGTGGCAAAATAGCCCCGGTACCGGGTCTATTTTGCCACCATACATTTTTATTTGATAGTCCCATTAATAAAGGCTAAACACAAACTGTACTAAGTATGCGAATAACTTACACAACCACCCTCAGTTATGACACTTTATATTCCCACTAAAAAAAGCAGGTTTAATACAGCGATAAAAAATATGTAAATAGGGTGGCAAAATAGCCCCGGTTTACGGTACCTATGTTATGGGTTTACGACCATTATAAATATTTCAATTATTTCAGTGCGGGGACCGACTTTATTCGTTTGAATCTGACGTCTACAGACGTGAGACAGGGTTGATTATAAAGAAACATACCAAGTAAAATGTATGATAATAAACACTGGCTATACATGCTAAAAAAGTTATATTGTATACCTTAACATCTTCTATATAATTACATGATATAGATCTAGTAGGCATAATTTTATTAAATGACACACGTGTAAACATGTAGGCCTGGGCCTATCGTTGCGCAAGTACCGTCTACAACAACCTCTTTCAAGTAGGCCACACGAAAATAGAAGGCTAACCTTAATGCTGTACGTATTTTCTACCCACTTGAGGTTGCGGAAGTCATCATCAATTGTCCTAGTTAGGTTTTCTGCTTCACTTGAATACCTATGTTATGTGTCCACGGCCATAAAAAATGTTTTACCGTACTCATTCAGTGCGGAGATCGACTTTAGACGTCAGAATCTGACGTCAATAGACGTCGGAGTATGAAATCAATAAACATCAGAGTCTGACGTAAATACACGTCAGATTCTGACGTCTAAAGTCGGTCCCTGCGCTGAAACGGTTAAAAAGGTCACATCCTCAATGCTCACTTCCCAGCCATACATAACCATGTATTTCTGCTAGTAGGCATTCATTGTTGCATCTCAATTTGTAATTTAACGTTCCAATTTGTAATATATTATTCCAAATTGGAACGCATTTGCAATGCAATTTGTAATAATTTATTACAAATTGGAACGTTATTACAAATTGAGACATAGTGTCATATATTTAGATATTGTATCAATGTCTTCATTCGACTGTCATTTTCAAGACATGAGGAAATATACAAAAGTCATTATTAGATAAAAAAAGGATAATAATTATTATTATGGGTAAAAGATACCGGCCAATATATCAACCTTCCTAAGATTTAGGGAACCACTGAAAAAGTGCCGTGAGTGCACTCACCGCTGAAGCAATCCAGAGTGACTGCGTAGGCCCGACGTAATATCTATTTTTCGTCATTTGAAGCTTGAATTGTTGACGCAATTACCAGCTTCGAATGACGAAAAAATAGAGAGCTAGCTCTCTGTATCATTTAAATGGAGAAACGGTTTATTTCGAGGATAAGTACACAGCCTGCTTGCGTGGTGAACTTGAGAATAGATCAAAGTTTTCAGCAACCACGAAACGCTGGTCCTGTGGTGGGTAAATGTTGGACCAACGGCCTCGACGCTGGCCTAAAATTAATCCAACATTTGGACAATTTGTCATGGTGGGTTACAGGCCAATTCACTCCATCAGACCCAATCCTATCAATGTTGGGCTGGCGTTGGCCCAGCGGCTGCGACGCTAGCCCAACATCAGCCCACCATTGGGCCAACGCCTCGTGTTTGCTGGAATAGGCCGGCTTTCCAGCAAACACAATACATTGAGCCAATGTTGGTTTAATGTTGGGCCACCGTCTACGACGTCGGCCCAACATTAAACCAGCATTGGCTCAATGTATCGTGTTTGCTGGGTTGTTATTCGTTGAGACTACTTGCAGTATGAGCATTACGCGCGAACACACAAGTCGAGCTGACAGAGAGGTGAGCCATTTACCGAGTTAACCTCACAATAATATTGTATTATTATAAAATATCTTAGTGTATTATTAAACATGTTATAGGGTACATGTAGGTAGGTAAAATACCCGATTTATTCAATATCATATACACACAAGTTGCGTCTTTTCATAAGGTGTTGATCATGTACACGGCCATTTCACATCTGTGTCAGTTCTACCGATTTCAGTTTTCAAGGATGCAAAAGAATGCTTTGAAAATTCCCGAGGTTTGAAAGGATTGATTCAATCACTTTTTCAAATATGGGCCGGCGCATTGTCGTTTTATTCAACTCGGGAGTCTAAAAAGAGTATAATTTACGGTTTGTTTTCACTCACATGGGTATTTCTGGGCGTAGTAGCCATCCGCTGGTCGCCCACAGTCCATCACCACACGCCCTCTGTAGCAGGTGGGGTTACGCCTGTACATGTCAATGTTTGTGTAGCGATCCACATTTTCCCCGAAAAAATGGCTCCTCGTTCTTTCCCCTGTCCAAATCAATTAGATTAACCATTGACCACTAGCACATTTAGTACACATAGCAAAACAGTAACGGAATAGAAAGTTGCACAAACATGAACAATTAAAGGGGTATTTTTCATTGACCAGTGTACAACAAGGCTGATTAAATAGGCCTATACAGGTAGGCCAACATGTACACATATGTATAATGCTCTGCAAAGCCAAATGGCAGTGACTGTTTACTTGAGAAGTAAGCAGTTACTGCCTTTTGAATTGGCACTGCAGAATACATCTTTAACCATGTTAACAGCCCGATTTGTATTGATTCATCATGTAATCGCATAAATAATGAAACTACAAAACTCACCACCCTTATACCTAGATCATGATCATAATATTTTGTACAGTATTTTATGGTCCATGTGGGTGGGTGAATAATATTAATAACAGCATCTTTCCATTTCAGCTGCATCACATCAGTGTTAGCTATAAAAGATGCGAAAGATGCTTAGCTAAAAAAAACAATCAATTTTGAAAATGTCTACATACCGGTATCATAATTATCACATGGCAATCCCTTTCAAGCCTGAATTTACCATTGTCATCTTCATCCACTACAAGCCGCGAATTGCTGTCGCAATTCTCGACTTGTAGTGGATGAAGATGATTTGAAGTGGGTGAAAAATTAATAAAGATTGCCATGTATTGGTAAACCAGTTTCATGGAAATTCTAAAACCCCCAGTTGTAGGAAAATTAAGTAAGATTTAAGGGATGTAAAATGATGCTTTAATGCATCGTGAGGGCTTAAAGGGTTAAGTTTTTTTTGTAGTTATGATGCATATTGTTAACAGACTGTGCCTGTTCAAGTATATAATGGCAAACTTGATTTTAGTGTACATAATTATCATGTCGATTTTCATCTGCATATATACAGAACTAATCCTGTACAGATTTTTTATGACAAATAAGTCAGTAGTGACTTTTATCGTGTCAATAAAACATCTAGCTATCTAAAAAAATATCGTTGAATCGTCATTTCAATTAACGCTAGTAGTTCAATGAACGAAAAATAAAAACAAACGATTCGGCAGAAAAAATAAATAAAAGATGCGACAATCTGTACGACGCAGGGCGATCCCGAAAACAACACTGCACCCGTCCCCCTGGATATGAAAGGGTGTATCTGCCACTTTGTTAAGTGGTTGATACACCCTTTCATATCCAAGGGGCGAGGTGCAGGCCTAGTACTAACCTGTTTTGTTGGGGCCCCACCTGACAGAGGCTCTGCCCCTACACGTATTATACTCCTCGGGTGGGGAGTTCTGATGCTGCTCCCCTATCCAGCCGTAAGCCTGCGTCCCAGAAACTCCCCTCAGCAGGTGCTCGTTCGTAACGTTACAATAACGGTCCAGAAACGCTCGGCCTCCCTGGCGTATGTGAGCGCTGCACACAGAGGGTTCGGCTTTGATCGTGTGGAAGAATGGAGACGTGTCCTGTCAACAAGAAAAATGCAGGAGTGGATAAAAGGAATTTCTTTGGAAATGAATGATTTGTCTATACTGTCACAGTGCAAAATGTTATCATAACGTAGGCCTATGTGCGTTTAACAAATCAACATATATGCTTATATATTGCATATGTAGACCTATATAGTACCATAGTACAATCATATTCATGTAAACCCTACGCATGCTATAGTATCACATCACAATCATATTATCTGACAATCTAATGAGTGAGAGATAGGAACAGTCAGCTCTTAGCCGACGATAATAAATCCAGATCATATATTTAAAAACTATACATCATCTATGATCTGGAGTTACTATCGCCGGCTAAGAGCTGAAGTGTCCTATATCTGTCACTCATTAGTTTGTCAGATAAGAACGCGTTTTATCTCCTACACGATTATGTATATACTGATCACTGATCACCTAACTGATTCAGTTAATGAGTCAATTGTCGAAAAATAATTAAAAAAATGCACAGGCCATCTCAAAAGATCACTTCATTTATCATCTTTATTGATTTTTTCTCAATAGCATTGAATTAAATAAGGCGGGGATCGAGGAGCGGGGGGGGGGGAGGGGTCAGATTAACCAAGGCAAGGCATTGGCAAAGCCGTTGAGTATCGTAGGAGCCGCTTGAAAGTGTCAGGGACTGGAATATGGCAGATTGTGAAATTATTCATGATGGTTCACTCACTTTTTTAATATTGTGTATCTGCTCTTCTGTGAGGAGCGTGTATTGCTCATTGGCGGGTCGTGGCCGACCAGTCACAGTGTCCACTTCTGTTGCCATGGCACCTTCAGGAGACTAATCTTGTAAACAATTCTGGATAAATCTATGTATCCGCCTGAAACAAAGTAAAATTGGCATTGTTTTTAACAAATTTTTAATTAACTTATTAGGGCGGGGCTCGATCCCCACACAGAAAGAGAGCCATACTGATTAACCCTTTAACCGCCGGTGCCGCATATATTCGGGTTTTTATTTTTTATTAGCATATTAAGTACCACATTTTAAAAAATGGTAAAGATAAAATGTGACATCAACCAGCAAGATTTGAAAAGAGTTGACCTCCATGTTGTCAAATCTGAATAATTTTCACTCACTTGAAGTTGTGGATCGCGTCAGCGAGACACAACTTCAAGTGAGTGAAAATTCAGATTGAATAATTTGGCGGTTAAAAGGTTAAGTGTGCCATTTAATAATGAAATCAGGAATAAAACTATTAAAGTAAAATATGCTCAACCAATTTTTTTCAACTTTTATATTTGGCGACCACATCATTATCAGCATCTTTGTCAAATATGACTTAGGTGAAAGGTTACAGTCTTTATGTCCGTCTTCACTGGTTATAAACATGATAAAAGTCCACTTACTTGGCCAGCAACTGTTGTACACATATTTGTTTTTGTGTATCTGAGACCCTATGGGACATTTTTGTTGGCAGTCTTAGTTAGGACCGGCATAGGGCCGGTATCCTATTAATTTTATTTTGCCTGAGTTTGTGTCCTATTTAAGGGAAAGAGGGGTGCTGCGTGTGGGAAACGGTTGACATAAATTATGTACACCAGTCCTTAAGAACATGTGCAATATAACGTTTGTGGTCCCTGGGTTAAGTAATTTCGTGTTTAAAAAGTCTTCAGAGAAAAAAAATATTCACGATTATTTTCGTGGTTAAGAGTTTAAATAGTTTTGATTGGAATAATGTTGGCCCAGCGTCGCAGACGGTGGCCCAACATCATTTTACAATTGGGCCAATGTATCGTGTTATCCGGGTAGTGGGCTTTCGGGACATAAGGCGTCACCCCTATTGCAGTCAGAGAAAACATGGGGCAATGACCCAATTCTGTTTCAATGTTGGGTCAGCGTCGAGTACGATTGACGGCATTGAACCAGCAATGGGCTGTGACGCTAGCCCAATATTGAACCGGTATTGGGTGGGTAGGCCTACATTGTGTGTACCAGGTACATCATCGATGCGTACACTGACTTATCAGCGATGGTGGTGGAAGGAATAGTCCTACACGTTGAAGATATACTTGTCTCCTTGGTTCTTTCAAGAATTATATCCTAGACATTTAGGATTCTGGCCCATGAGAAAAACCAATGCAGCTATGTTTACAAAATATTAAGCCAATTTTTTGTCTAAAACACTCAAACAGAATAAAGCCGGGCCTCGGAGTTCGGGAACTCCTTTTCTAGTTTGTTTTTTAAATTCTTTAAATTCTTCTAGTTTACCATCAGTTTTATCAAATTAAACTTCACAGTGTTGGAATGTTTTCCAGAATTTATCCAATCTGTTTTTAAACGAGTTGATAGATTTCTTAATTTTCTAGCAGTGGATTCCATTTGTCCACAGTTCTTTGTGTGCAAAACGCTTGGCGCCTTCTGAATGGTTGTGAATCTCAGTTTGGTAGTTTACCAGTAGGGCCTATTCCCTTCTGGTGCGATCGTCTGTGGATAAGGAATGGTGTCTCTACATGATTTACCCCTTGTATATATTTCTATGTTTCAATCATGCTTCTCCTCCATCGCCGGTGGCCCCCATGTTAGTGTTGGTAAACTTAGGTGAAATCTTCTCGAAGCTCGGTGTTTGACAGCTTCAAGTTTTTCCACTTCCCTTTTTACATTTGGCGAACACAATAATTTTCTATATTCCAATAGTGGCCGCACCAGTGCTTTGTAGTACCGGTAGCAGTAGTAGTAGTAGTAGTAGTAGTAGTAGTAGTAGTAGTAGTAGTAGTAGGCTAGTAGTAGTTGTAGTTAGTAGTAGTAGTAGGCTAGTAGTAGGCTAGTAGTAGTTGTAGTTAGTAGTAGTAGTAGTAGTAGTAGTAGTAGTAGTAGTAGTAGTAGTAGTAGTAGTAGTAGTAGTAGTATTAGCCTACCGGTAGTAGTAGTAGTAGTAGTAGTAGTAGTAGGCTAGTAGTAGTAGTAGTTAGTAGTAGTAGTAGTAGTAGTAGTAGGCTAGTAGACTAGTAGTTAGTAGTAGTAGTAGTAGTAGTAGTAGTAGTAGTAGTAGTAGTAGTAGTAGTAGTAGTAGTAGTAGTAGTAGTAGTAGTAGTAGTAGTAGTAGTAGTAGTAGCCTACCGGTAGTAGTATTAGTAGTAGTAGGCTAGTAGTAGTAGTAGTTAGTAGTAGTAGTAGTAGTAGTAGTAGTAGTAGTAGTAGTAGTAGTAGTAGTAGTAGTAGTAGTAGTAGTAGTTAGTAGTAGTAGTAGTAGTAGTAGTAGTAGTTCTTAACTCGACGAGGCCGCCATTAACGTGAGCGTCTAGTCAGATTGAAAAGGGAGAAACAAGGATATTTCTCTAAAAAACCCACGCAGGATCAGCGTGGGGCCCATGCCTGACTGGCGAGGCAGTCAGGCGTTCTACAATATAGTGAATTAAAATAAGCTGTAATGTTTTTGTGCGAGGGCCATATAGATAATAAATCACTAGTTAATTAAACAAACTTTATTGCTATTGTGTGAGTGCCATGTCCTGCGTTAATGGCACGCATAATTATTATCCGTAATTTGTATTCTTATTACATCACTAAGTCTCCAACACTCGATAATATGGATGGTTCTGATGCTATACTTTGTTGGCAGTCGACGAACCACCATGTCCGACTTTTATTAGTATGTATATATTGTGTTTCGGTGGTATTACTGTTATTACGTTGTTAAATTTGCATCACTAGTCTATATCAGGGAATCGCCGAGTTCATAGCGACTGTGCTTGCATGGTCACATGGCTCGGAGCTACCTGCAGTGTCGCAGATTGTCACATTGATTGTACTTGCATGATATAATATTTTATTTTAAAAAATATCGTGTAATTTTTAACATTGTCTTAATAAATTTTCAAATTAATGTAGCATAATAATGCACTTGTATATATTCTAGGTTTCTACGCTTTCCAGAGTGTCTTTTTTGCTACTATATATATAATTAGCATGTCATACATAGTAGCTATTTTATCTCTGGTTTTGGTGCGGGAAACAAAATGATAGACCTTATGTTACCCTGGCAATGCCTTTCAATTTTATTTTAAGTATATACCTAGTGTTTCTTATGGCAATGCCAGTTAACATGATTTTAGTTATATATGTCATACTATGTATATTGTCATATGATTTTAACAAATTAACAATGTTGTATATATACATGTAGGCCCTACATATCTCTATTTCTATGACAAATAAGTCTGGATTGACTTTCTTTCTGTCTACCAAAGCGCCAAATTCTCTACTTTGTTTGTCACTTCTTTAGATACCATGATAACGTCTGCTAATATTGTGATTGATGACTTGATAGTTTTTGGTATCGGTGGGTCATTTATAAAAATCACTATAACAAAGGGCCAAGTAGGCCTAAGCTACGTTTCCCTGAGGTAGGACTAAGGCTGTGCCCTACGTACATGACGTAGGCCTACTTGTGATGTCCGCCCATTTTGACTGTGCGTGGATTACCGCCACCAACTGTCTCCTATCACTTAATAATGCTTCAACTCATGCAATAATCCCCCTCCCTGCCATAACCTATGATCTTGGTGAGGAGTCTCTTCAAATAAAATGCAAAATACGTTACTAAAATATGTTACATAACTAAGAAAATTCATGTTATGATAATTTAATGATATTAAATGTCACTATATCCAATAAATAGTTGTATTATACAAAGTGTGAGTGTTTTGTATTTTTGTTATGAAACATAATGCACTATTACCACATTTTTTAGTGAAGAGCAAAATACGTTACCAAAATACGTTACCAAAATACGTTACAAAAGGTAACGTATTTTGTGTGACGTATTCTGTATTTTTTTTGCTTTTTGCACAATTGTAAAGCTGGGTTCAGTGGCCAGGCTAATTTTTTACTTGCATCTTGGAGACATACCTAGTGATTAACTAAAGGGCCATTTGTTGTTAGGTGTGCATATCACCATATCTTCAGAGTCCATGTAACGTATTTTGTTTTCTTAAAAAATAAATAGCGCCTGCTTGTTTCTATTGATTATTGCAAAAGTAGCACTGTTAGTAGGCCTATATCATAATTTGTTTATGTCTTCTTACATACTTACGTTAGACTACATATTCATCACAAAGCAAGGAAATTTAGTTGATCTTGCAATTTTTGGCAGATAAAAACAACTAACTAATTCAAATGTAACGTATTCTGTTATTTTGTGGCGACATGAACATTAATTCAATTTTCCAAGGAACAATATTCGCCTTTTGAGAATTCCCTCTTTTAATACAATCACTACTATATGTTCGTCAAATTCAAACAATTATTCTTCCAAAAACTGCCCCCACTTATGAACAGTGACCTGTCTAAGACGAAAATATAAGCTGGCGACATGCCAAAAATGTCATTTTTATGGCATTCCAGTGGTCAAAAGCACATTTTTTCTTGTCTAGGCTATGGATAACTATACATTTTCTAAAACGTCTATGCATGAATTAAATGATGAAACTTTAAACAAAAGTGGATGTCACTACAAACGAGAACACTGCTGGGGTCACATTGTTCTTGAAGTCGCGGGCTTTGCCCATAATTATAGACTAGTCTAACTCTAAGTCTAACAGTAACATCTTTTTTTTCATCTCACAATGTCCAAAATTTCATAGATTAAACCTTGCTGCAATTTATTACATCTAGATAATTCTAGTAGATCTATATATATTTTAAAAAATATATTTTTTATTTTATTTTTATCATTTGCTTAGGCCTTTATTTTATATTCTCTTTTATCAAAACCAAAGCAATAGATCTAATAGATCTGCGCTAGCCTTGTAGACTTATAGTAGTACATGTGTGTAGTACTACTACTACTACTATAGTTGTAACTTGTAGTATGAGTAGGTGAGGAATAGGCTTACTTTAAGTCTTTATGAGGCTGAGCACTGCCCATTTCATATTATATATCTTTACTAGCCTCTCAAGACTAAGAATATATCTGAATTAAAAATGCATAGAAACTACACATACCTTTTTGTTCTAATAAATACCGTACGTTGTGCCTCAATACATGCAAAAATGAACAGCTCTGACTGTGTGACAGCAACAGGACATGCAGAATCAAGTGACAGGCCACAGGATCAAGCCACGTGACAGCGTGTTGTTTACAAACACGCTGTGCTGGTCGTCATGACCACAGACACAGACATTTTTAAGTATTATAATATGTGATTAATTATACAGGTAACAATAATCTATAACCTTACATTGTGGTTCCTAATAATAAAAGATACGCAAAACATTATATCACATTATATAAGACAATATTAAAATTATAAAAATAGTGCAATGATTTTCGCCAAATTCTGCATGCCCGTACGAGTTGCACTCCTTGACCTTTTCGGCCGCGAGCGCGGAGCACCATGTGGTCTGCTGTGAATTGACATTTTGAAGTGTATATTTTCACCAATAACGTTAGATAATTAGGCCTATATCAGAAAGACAGTGTAGAGGTCATATTGTGGAGCTTTGTGCTCTGGCCCTGCACTAAAAAGAAAAGGTAGACATAAGATGATAAGTGTCAAAACTAAAATTATTCGAAACAAAAAAGTATGTTTCTCGACTCAGTCTCCAGAGACAGAGTCTGGCAGAGACCAGACCCAGTGACCATTCCACATTTCCAGATTTTGCCTGGGACATGGTCATGGGAGGCTGGAGCTGGGCTGGGAGTAGTCAAGCCTTTTTCCAATTTTCTCGGTCGCTCTTTAAATTTTTTTAACATTTTTTGTGTATTGGATTTAGCCTTTTCGGCCTAGATCTACATTATAGTTATACCCAGGGCCAAAGTCACATTAAAAGTGATCAACCAGGATCGCATGTTTTTCGTTGATTTCTCGGTCAATTGTCAACCGATTTTCATGAAATTTTGTAACAATCATATTTCAATCCTAATATCCCTGAAAATTTCGTAAAATTATATATCGTAATTCAAAAGTTAGACCATTTGACATGTAATAAATTTAAATTACGACGTCCCTCTATAAACCCATTAAACTAATTCTAGAATGAAAATATTAAATATAATTTCGCGAATTTTTTACTGCTGTTAGGATTTGAGTAGGAAATGGCCTTTGCAAAATTTCAAGAAAATCGGTTCAGAATTGACGGAGAAATCGCCGAAAATCATGCGATCCTGGTTAATTTGACGGCGAGTATAGGCCTACCTCGTCACTACTTAATACTTGTCTTGCGTCATTGCGAAGCTAACTTATCTTAAAGGGACCCCTTGGCCTGGGATGAGACATTTTCAATGTTGTCAATTTTGAAAATTTAATTCAGTCTATATGAAGCTATATAGCCTACTGATCTTAGCTAAAAATACAAAAAAGTCAAAAAACAATTTTAAAGCACCGAAAAAGAGCGAAATAGTTGTATTTCCAGGTCATATATTGCCATGTAAACAAAACAAGTCAGCAATATTAAGCACTTTCCATCACATATTCCCACGTATCAGACGGTAAGATCAGAGCAGTCGCCGCTAATTGGGGGATAATTGGTGTCTCATAGTCAGGACACGGGGGGACACACCTGCAGCACTGATTGTCTACCCAACGCTGGGCCGATGCCATCAGCATGTGGCCCAATGCTGTGAAAACATTCAATCCTCCTTCAGGTATACAAATAGTTTGTTTGGGTTTCTTCTGGTTCATAGAAATGTTGATTAAAAATATTTGTAAAAATATGAAAATTCTGAAAAAAATAAAAACATGATCCGTGGGATACACTACTTCAGTGGGGAAGTAAAACCAAAATTGATGTCATCCCAAGGGGCTGCTTTAAGTTAAAGTAGGCCTAAACCTTTTTGTGATTTTTTTTCAAAGACTTAAAAAGAGCAACCGAGCAAATTGGAAAAAGGCTCAGACTCAGACTGTCAGTCTCAGACTCAGAGTCAGAGCCTGGCTCAGATAGGGTCTCAACACCCTAAATAAGCCGAAATCACAGCAGATGGAATCATCACACAAAATATTTTTAATGCGGATGTTCCAACATCTGTTGAGTTAAAAACAAATAGAGGTTGATTGATTGATTGATTGATTGATTGATTGAATGATTGATTGATTGATTGATTGTCGCCGAACATTGAGAAGACATTGCGCAGCTTCTGAGAGAAATAAAACTTTGTTGCACACTAACTCAAAATCTGTCTGGGTAGCAACCCCTTATCGGAGCTGTTTTTGAAAATGCACAGGCCAGGCTTCATATATGATATGCGGCACTAGATGGGGGGAGGGCCCGTGGAATCGAGGCATTTTACATGTATTTCAATGGGACTGGCATTTGGGGTGGTGAGACCATAGGTACGTCGAAGAAGTCATTTTAGTGTTTTTTCCTGTTTTTTTCAAGATTTATGTGAATTTGTGATACACTGCAATAAAAGACATATTTTTCTTTGTTTGTTTGTTCTTTTTGCTCACTATTACTGGTAGAAATCCATCATTTTAGAATTAAAAGAGTTATTTGTTTGAATAGCACTTTTATCACCTGTTCTGGGGGTTCCCATCATTACTTTTCTTGCAATTACACAAAATGTTGCCAGCTCTCGCCTTTAATTTCATGATAGCCGCAACAAATGCTTGCATAGGTAAGTGGAACAGGCATGCTGTGGCCCTTTCTGATAATTTTTTTTAAGCAGGTGACATTTTTTTAAATTTTTGTAAAAAAATGAAAATAGACTATGTCCACTGCCCTATGAGGAAGTTCTGGAGGACATCATTAAGACCGTTTGTACAGAACAATGTGGGAATCTCAAAGAAATGAGATACCTGGGGAAGGCTGCACTAGTTCACCCAGGGTAAAACCTAGGTGAAGTTTTGTTTGCCTACCCTGCACTTCCTCATGGGGCGCACCGAGGGGAAAAATGGAAGTTTCATGGCTATAAGGATGAGAATCCATCAAAAATTATGTTCTTCCTTCACCCCCTCAGAGAGGCCGGAGGCTATGCCCAAATTTCTGATTGTTATGTGCATATGTGGTATATTTGCTACTGTTACTGCATTGCGGGGCACTCGTTGGGTCATCGCTTTTGAACGTTTTTATAATTAGCTTGGATTTTGATCTGGCACAGCATTTTTTTTGCTTTGTAAAAACTGTCGAGTGTGGTCAAATACTTCTTTTAGCATGGCAGTTACGAAAAAAGGCTCAGCATAATTTTATCGGCCAATTTTAAAATTTATTGAATCTACCTACTCACAGGACAGTCACTAACAAGTGTGCACAGTGTGAGCTGAGAATGAGATTCTTATTCTGAGAAGTTGTTGAACTTCAATTTCTTAATAAAAAAAAAAATATTTTTAGTACAACTTCTACAAGAAGAAATAATTTAACAATTTACCAATTAGCTCAAATATTACAATGTGTCTTTTCCATGGTTCCCATTACCACTATCAAATTAGGTGTACGTCCGAAACCATACAAGCATAGCTTTCTAAAAGGTTTAGGCCTAGGCATTCCATAGCAATTTATAAATCACCATGTGCAGTACTTTTTTTATTGCTTCATCATGCATGGGGTGCTGTGGTGGACAGAAAAGTAAATCTAGATTCCGAGTGATACCATAAAGTTCTTAATCTGCTACATTTAAGTATTGAATTCAGATGCGTAGCCTACGTTTTTGAAACCCAAAAATGAAAGCAAACTTTAAAATATTTGTTCACCATAGAAAAAGCACTAACAAATTAAATCATGTGAAGTTCCACAGATACTTTTTTTCTACACATAATATACAGAAAATATTTTGAATCTACACCACACATTGATCACAGGGTTTTTATCACAGGAATAAAGGTAAACGTGTTGGTTTTTGAGCATAATATGAAGATGTGAGCACGGGAATTACGACACTCTCATGTTCACCTGAAGGGCTAACACGAACTATGAATTTGTTTTTGGTGTGTATGTAACATGCAGTTTGGTCCATTGTGGGGATATCTAGAATAAATTTTACCTATGTATGTAATTTGTTGAAAAAATATATAAATTGAGAATATTTTTTGTATAATTTTCATGAATAAACGAATATTACATTATCTTCATCCTTTATGGATTAGGCTTTCCTCAACTAATTTGCATATCGCAATCCACGCGCCATAGGCTCAGCGATCCACACGCTATGACCTGCTATGGAAACAGCAGAAGCAGCAGAAATCAACAGAGCTCTAAGACTAAGTTGTCAAAATGATTCTTATTGAGATTATTGTATGTTCTTGTCTTTTTAGAAATGTTAAAATCAGGCAGCAAGTCTCCGATTAATGGCATTGATTGCAAAGACAAAATTGCCATTTTAGACGCTGGTGCTCAGTATGGGAAGGTGAGTGCACTATCCCATTTCATACTCTGATATGGAAATATAAATTTATTAAAATATAAAGCACTGAAATACTCTTGTATAAAGCATGTAGACCAAAAGGTTTTTGAGATCACACATTCGAAAATCTTAATGTTTAAACACACATTTCGTTCCCAAGATCAGTGATTTTATCGACTAATAAAACAGGTTAAAAATGACAATACTGGTGGTCGCGATCAGCAGGATAAGGGTTAATATATACTGTACTCTGTTTCACCAAAGTAGCTTTTTCCCAATTTTCTCGTTATTATTTATAAAATTTGTGTGAATTTTTTTTTTCCAGCAACCCCCTCCATACCCCCAGCATCCAGGCTAATAATCTGGTAGAACTCAAATGTATTTCAGAAACTGGATTATTTTGCAACTTATACTTTTCTTGTCTCACATTCTCACCAGGCCAATTCAAGTTATAGCATCGCTTGTGTAAATGAGTTTTCAGGGAACATAGGCATTGAAATATTGCATTTAACTGTTCGCCTTAGGACAATTTTTGGGTCTGGTGGTAATATTCTGTCACAAATTGTCTTGCTACCTCTTGGACAAAATATTTATTATAAATGATAATATTATTTATCTTTTCTATCTCTACTAATTCAGGTTATTGATAGGAAGGTGAGGGAGCTGTCAGTGGACACTGATATCCTGCCACTGGACGTGTCTGCGGAGAAGCTAAGAGAAAAGGGCTACAGGTTTGTCATTATGTGTTTAACCCTGCTAGCGTGGGGACCGCCTTTATACGTCAGAATCTGACGTCGTACAAAGACGGTCCCCGCACTGAAAACAGTTAAAATATTTATAATGGTCATAGGCCCTGGAAAGAGCTAACTAAAATAGTTAGAATGATTTCAATTTTAAAAAAACCTTTGGTCGCCATGATTTATACAAAAATATTTCAGCATTGTAAGTGTTTAAACCTTCAAGTGCTGAATTTTTTTAATGAAAACCATGTAGCCCGAAGTATTATGTTCAATTTAAAATCATCATAAATGTTTTAGTTAGCTTTTTCTGCTTCACTTGAATACCTATGTTATGGGTCTACGACCATTATAAATATTTGTACTCTCACAGTGCGGGGATCGATTTTAGACGTCAAATTCTGATGACTAATGTCGATCCCCGCACTCTTAAGGTTTAAACAAGGTTGATGCATCTACCACCTTCCAACCTTTTTACACATTTGAAGTTGTAGGTTACTGTAGCGAAACATAGCGAGAATTTAAATTTTATGACATAGAGCTTTAAAGTTTAACAATGAATTCGTAGAACATTTAAATTTCATCAACGTGGAAGCTGACTGTATGGTTCACGATGCAATAACTAACAAAGATTTTTGGATAAGTGAGAGTTGGTAGAAATTATCAGATCTCCGAAACCTAATGAATAAAGCATAGACTGTTAATTATTACAATTTTTGCACACAACTTTGTCCCACTAACCAGGGCTCAATTTAGATGACCAATTGTTACGGGGGCATGTGCCCATAAACAAAGTAAATTAGGGGCTCATGTGCCTGTAAAAAAATCAGGTTAAGTGTGCTAAGTTTTACTTTAATTACTGGGATATTTTTGGCTATTAACAACTACATACGGGTAGGCCTACCATTAAGAAACAACAACCTATCTGTTCATGCAGTCATTGTGTCTCACTTTCACTAGATGAGATCAGATTTAATAACATGGAGGATAATTAAATGGATTACAAATCATTATTTATTTCCACATGCACCTGGGACTAACACACTAAAAAGCAAACAAGCACTGTGTGAATAAAGGAATGATATCTTACTCACGCATAGCCACCACATTCCTCAAAATTTAGGTGCCCAATGTTCCTAAGCATTATTATCTACTGACGTAAACCGAAAATTGAGAATAAATTAGGCTCTGCTATACTTGAAATGTGTAAGAATTATTCATGAATTTGGAATTTTAAAATAGTCTTGTTTGCTAATAGTACTAATTTTGCTATAACAACTGAAAAAAAAGGGCTACAAGAAATTTTGTAGTCATGATTAGCACTTTAATGATGACTTTAAGTATTTTTTAATATATGTTCTTGGTGTTCTTATTTAAAACTGGACTATTCAGCTAAAACATATTCAAGCATAAAAATACTTTCAGTTGATAGATAAAATAAATATTGGTCTTTCATAATTAAATATTTGATTATCTACACAATGTATTTTATCAGCTTGTGTTG
The DNA here is from genome assembly GCA_964017125.1 of Flabesymbios commensalis. NCBI lineage: Eukaryota > Metazoa > Annelida > Polychaeta > Terebellida > Flabelligeridae > Flabesymbios > Flabesymbios commensalis. The sequence goes on from OZ024917.1 coordinate 20,472,156, forward strand.
ACCCTTTACATGCTTTACCCTACAAGTTATCCTAATTAAATTTTCACCTACTTCTGTAAAAATTACTCATATTTGAGATTAACATTTGCAAATCTTGATGTTCAAGCACATTTCATTCCCAATTCACCCGGCTGATCATGCTAATAAAACAAGAGTAAAACTGATTATATTCATGCCTAGCGCTTAAAGGATATTCTATGGCTTTGTGATTTCTCCAAATGCTTTAACTACCTGTGAACCATGGGTGTAATATTATAATATTATAATAAATTTCTTAATATCATAGTTATGCACAGCCATATACATGTATAAGGTAGGCCTACCCAAATGATCATCGTTTGTTAAATGTGTTGTTTTCAGAGCTATTATAATTTCCGGTGGGCCGAACTCTGTTTACGCTAAAGATGCACCCAGTTATGATCCAGCAATCTTCAAAATGGATCTTCCCGTTTTGGGTATTTGTTATGGAATGCAGGTTTGTCATTTGAAAATTTGAAGTTTTTTAAAAAACTTTTTTACAACTTAAGTTCTGGTATTAATCTGTATGTGTGTAATTTAAATATCAGTATTCTCATTTAGTTTTTGTCCTTAAAACCATGGTTTGGAAATTTAGAGTTCAAAATTTTAGAATCTGGAGATAATGTGATATGCTTTACAGACAGGTATCAAACGGGTGTCTGTCTGGGTGTCCGCCTTTAGTCAGAAGGCCCATTAGTCAGAAAATCAGCAAGAATGATTAGTCAGTAAGCCCATTTGTCAAAAGGCTTGTTAGTCAGAAAGGCAGATTATTACCTCATCGATATCATCTCATCTGTGGACAACCCTATGACCAATATTTGTCTTTATTTATTTTCTTGTGCCAGTAACAACGTCTAGCACTTTTATAAGGGTTGCGTTAATAATATGCTACTCATTATGTTGTTAACGCAATTTTGAGCTTCAAATGAATGAAAAATACTCATAATTATTGGCTCAAGTCATTATTGCCACACAAAAGAGTCAACAAACAATGCTAGTTAATAAAGTATTTGGAGTAACAATTTATTATGTATTTTGAGCAAATGAGACATTTATCAACGCTTGACATAAATTAAACAGATGTCTACAAACCCAACACGAGTTGAGAAATCTTTAAGGGTTTTCTCATGACACACTTCGCACATCTATTTCAGTAAAGTATAGATGTGCAAAAAACGTATAGACCCGTGAGATATTAATCCTAATATTATGTCTGTAGTACAATCATTTGATGAATATTCTGCTGAAAATATTAAAGCGCACTCATTGCTAAAAATAACCCAACCAAGAAATCAAGCAATTATCAAATGTGGCTTGCAAGAGTAGTTTTTAATATGAATGTACGACGAGCCGTCAGTGAAAATATTTTTCAAGTTCAAGATCGTATTGACTTAAAAACAACTAACAGGCGAAAGTATCTAATAATTTCCCAGAGGGACTCAACATCAGATCTTTGTGGGGCTCTAGAGGATTTATTTTCAGTTGTGCAATTTGTTTGTGTAAACTTTAAAAAGAGTTTTTCAACATCACTACATTTTTCACATTATAATTTTCTGGGCTATTTTTTCTCCCTCAAACTATTTAGGCTATTAAACTACCGAATTTTTGACAAACATGTGGAATCTTATCAGCATTTTTTTCCCCGCCCACTAAGTAGGGGCTCGGGATATTGTCATTACCATATCTGGCTGTGCGGCGTGTTTCGTTTCCGAGCGATATCCCCGAAACCATCAGCTGGACTGTTTTCATATTGCATACTCGATTATTGACTATAATTATTGGCGGATCACTTTTGGGAGCAAACAATTTTAAAATGGCTGTCTATAGGCCATTTTGAATTTGAGTAATATGTACGCAACTCAAAATCAAAGCAAAATAGCTGGACCATGCATATAGAACAAAATGTAATGACTCACACAAGTATAACCTATTAGATGATACATTGTTTTTTCTCATTATCTTGGAAATGTTGCATAATAGCTGAAGAGGTAATATAAAATAAACCTTGAGAAAATTTGCTGATCTATATTAAATTTGAAATGGGCGACTGGTGATAACGGAGGGTTGCTTTCGTGTTCGTTTCTGAACAACACTTTCTAGTTATTTTATGTGCAACTGTCAACAACTTTTTTACAATGGCTAAAACAACAACGTTTTATTCAAAATAATATTGCCCCTCCCCCTCCAGATATCAAATTTAGCGTTTACTAGGATTGTTTACTGTCCAATGAACAAATTTTAACTAACTGGCCTTCTGACTAACGGGCCTTCTTACAAAAAGCCCAACTGTTTTTCTGACTAAGAGGCCTTCTGAATAATGGGCCTTCTGACTAGCGGACCTTCTGACTAATGGCCCTTCCGACTAAAAGGTTATCACCGTCTGTCTGTGTGTAAGCCTAGGTCTACTACTACTATTTATCTATGCTTAGATGATGCCACCAGCTGCGCGTACAACTCGTTTACACACATGTATTTGACCTGATTCTAGGCAATGGCATTTAGTAGCCCATAAACTGTAGGCCCATAGCTCTACATGTAGTTTGGGCTGTAAACACAGGTGCAAATATCTGTAGCCTAACACGTAGACTAATCTAGCCGATAGACCAGCTCGATGACTGTCATAGGGCTGTGGTGAACTTCTAATCAACTTTATTTATGGCAACACCACACCCCCGCACCATACACCTGAGCGGAAGTTCAAATAGTTTCATTAGCCCAGAGCGAAATTCAACTTCGTCTTGGTTTTCAAATCACCTGGTCCTGATCAACTATCATAAGTCTGTTCTCAATGAACATCATTAGCTCCAAACCCACTCTATTGTATAATTGATGTTCAACAACTGCTGTCACCTTACATGCATACCTGTAGACCTTGGATAAATTGTAGTTGATTTGTTTGATTTAGATGATGAATCGAGAGTTCAATGGCACTGTGAATAGAACAGAGGGAAGAGAAGATGGCCAGTTCAATATTCAAGTTGAGACCAAGTCACCTCTTTTCAAGTAATTACTTTGAATACTCATACTTGTACTAAAGTGATTGATATTGAACCTCGGCGATTAACCCTTCTAACACTGAAATATTTTTGTATAAATCATGAAGACTAAAGTTTTTTTTTCAATTTGAAATCATCATCTTGTCTTAGGTGGCTCTTTCCGCTTTATTTGAATACTTAAGTTACGGGTCTATGGCTATTATAAATATTTCAATTCTTTGAGTGTCTTTAGACATCAGAATCTTGAGAAACGTTTGTATCTCAACCCTAAGTAACCATTGTCTCATATTTATATATATTCAAGGAAAAAAAATTGTGATCCAGGGCGGGGAGAACACTGATCAATTTTTTTCTTGAAATAAGATTTGTATTATTTGTAATATGTTATTTGAACTGACACATATTAATGAATGCTCTCATGCGGTATTATAGGGGTTTGAAGAAAGAACAGCATGTACTGCTCACACATGGGGATAGTGTTAACAAAGTTGCTGATGGTTTTAAGGTGATTGCAACATTTGGAAAAACTATCGCAGGTGAGAATTTTAACCCTAATAACCTTCAAAACTCTTTAATTATCAATTGAAACTTTCAGCCACTTGAAGCTGCGTCTCCCTTCCTCGTTCCACAGCTTCATTAGGATGAAAATTGATTGGATTTATAAAAATGTGGGTCACAAAAGCAGATTTAGGACATTTTTCTCATAATTTATTTATTTTTGAGGTTCATTACTGTGACCCGGGCTCGTGGTATAGAAAAAACATTATCAATCACAAAAATTGTCCACCACAAATACAATATGAATGTGTACTGGAATTCAGTTTCTATTCCACTTACCTTCTTCTAAAAGTATCCATGATGCATTTTTCTGCTTGTAAAATATGACAGACTGTCCTTAAAAGCTGTAATTTTTCATGATGTGCCGGGTTATACATTACATTTGCTGTCTCAGCATAACCTGAATCAAAATGGAAGCAACATGACAGCCCAGGTCGGAGTGTGATTGATAAAAATAATATATAAATTTATTACAATGTGTTGACTGGCAGAGATTTATTAAAATGTGGAGTGGGAGGGGGTTAAAATTTACTGACTGTTCCCTTCCCCTCTCATTTTTAAATAGCATATCAGGTAATAATTAATTCTGCGCAGTTTCTGCTAATGAAATTTGTAATTGATAAGCAAAACAATTCTGCATAAAAAAAATAAGGATGAGGAATAATTGCTGATCAATAATTTTCTAGAAAATTCTTATTTAGCAGTTGAAGATTTAAGGCCTAATGTCAGTAACAACTATAATCAAAATGTGGAACAAGACATGTCATAGCATATTACCGATTTGCTACCATTATTTACATTTTGACAGCTATTTCCCAAGAAAAACACAAACTTTATGGTGTACAATTTCATCCCGAAGTTGACCTTACAGACCATGGCAGGGTGATGCTGAAAAACTTTCTGTATGATATCGCCAAAATGAAGGGAACGTACACAATGAAGTCTAGAGAAGCAGCTTGCATTGATTATATCCGTCAGAGGGTCGGATCACACAAAGTTCTGGTGAGATTAGTTTGCTTCAGTGGTCATTGAAAAGTACACTGATTTCACAATTGTTGAACTTGTAAATTATAACATGTATAAATTTAGTACCATATTTATTCTAATAAACACCCATATTTCAATAAATACCCCCCCCCCCCCTGATTTTAAAATAAAACCCACAATCATGTACACTATATGATCATTAAAAAACTACTTTAATAAGCGCCCATTCATCTCAGCACTGTCTTAGCTAGGATTAGACAACTGCCTGTCTTTTTTTAATTTTTGCCTAACTGCCCATTGATTTCTTCCTTTATGGGTGCACAGGTCGCTGGCTACCACAGTGAATCTCAAGGAGTATTCTAATTAACGCCAGTGCGTTTATTAGAATAAATACTATATTTTGTTTTATATATTAATTGATCTTATAAAAATAGGTACATATTTTTTTTCCCAAAGTGCTGCTTGATTGGTCATGTTACACTATTAAATAAGTGCCCTTCATGCAGTTTGTGAATAATTAAAACTGCTCAGTATTCTGCAGTTGGACCGACAACAGACACAGTGTATCAACATTAAACCAATATTTAACAGTACCTTTTGTCTACAGGGTAAACTGCAATTTTAATTTTTAAAAGAATTGTACATGTAAAGCAGTAAAGTATACCTATCACAATTCCACAATTATCATGATATACAATTTCTAGTTATACCAAATAAATGAGATAAGAAAAAACCCCAACACTTTGATACCCTAGATGTTTTTTGGGTCCCACCGTCTGTATGGTCATGTATCAAATATTTGATATTTCTGCTGAAAAAAAAATCTTCGGGATGTCTGTGTAATTAATTTTTTTAAAGAAATTGCTTGTCTAAAAGACTAGTGGACAGGTCTCTGGCTAAACCATACACAGGGTTGCCTCTGGTCATTATTTTTTAGGACCAACATGAAATGTCATGAAAAAGTCCCCCGTTTGTTTTTCTTTCATCATTTTAGGATCATGATAAATGGAAAATTTGGTCATAAAAATTTTAGTCATGATATTTTGTTTTTCAAGCACAGTAGCAACCCTGCATACAGTACTGATCGTATTAAATGGCCCTGGGAAATTTCCTGGGAATTTCAGAGAGATAATAATCACCTTGGAGAATTTCCCCACACCTTGGTTTCCTTTATTTCCCGGAAATTTTCTGTTCTCCTTGGGCCATTCATTATGAGCAGTATTGTAGACTTTATTAACCCCTGTACTGTCGAATTGTTTGTGAGTATTTTACATTCATTTGTGGCTGGAAAGGCTGACACATTTTCCAGCTTCAAATGACAAAAAATAGTTATATAAATTTATGGAAAATTGACATCTGAAAAATCGAAAGATTTGATAATACTAAGCATCTTCACAAACTATTTGATGAAATTCAGTGACATTTGATTCAGTATAAAACTGGCTTGAAACGGTTTATACATTTCCAGCAGCGTAATGGTTACCCTTAAAGCGCTGAATTTTTTTATGAAAACCTTGGAGAACAAAGGTTTTTATTCAATTTAAAATCGTCATATATGTCTTAGTTAGCTCTTTCTGATTTATTTGAATACCTATGTTATAGGTCTTCGGCCATCATAAATGTTTTCACTCTTACTCTTACAGTGCTGGGACCAATTTTAGTCGTCGGAATCTGACGTCTGCAGACGTCAGATTCTGCCGACTAAAATTGGTTCCGGCACTGTAAGGGTTAATGTACTGTGATTATTAAAGTGATTATGCATTTTACAGATGTTGGTCTCCGGTGGTGTAGATTCAACAGTATGTGCGGCTTTATTACATAAAGCTCTAAAGGAAGATCAAGTGTATGCATTTCACATAGATAATGGTTTTATGAGAAAAGGGGAAAGTGCTAAAGTCGAAGAATCTCTGAGAAATCAGGGACTTAAGCTAAAATGTAGGCATTATTTTTTTTTCCTAAATCTTTTACTATTTATCAATTATTTAATGTTGTCGTACCTCACCTCCACCTTCACCTACCGCATGTAGTGACATACGTATATTATATTAATGAATTACTATGATAATGTTTCATTCCAACTGGTGATTATTAAAACAACCTTTTATCAGAGCATACATGCACATTTGGCACAGGTAACAAGTCAACCATTCTCAACATTGAGCCAACATGTGATCAACATTTTGCGTTCGCCATGTATTTTGACAGCTTGCAGTTGTTTACAACAGCACTAAGTACTGGTCTAATGCTGGATCACTGGTTGACCACTGTCACCTGACCTCGCTCTTATCAACATTGAGCCAGCTTGGTGTCTAAGAACATGTGTTTCGTAATGACTTATGGGAGCAGAACAAACATTGCTTTCCTCGCGGCCCAATGATGCGAATTTACCGCCAGTCATATAAAATTACTTTCAGTTTAGAAGCTGCTGTGTAGATTCGCCGTTTGACATCATTTGAGTTGTGTCAGTTGAGCCAGCTACTCTGATGTGAAAGCTGTTGTATTTTCGCCGTGGGCGACATGTTTGAATTGTGTCAGAATAACTCCTCAGCGTGTCAGTTAGTAAATTCAAAATGGCTGACTATCGGCCATTATTGTCTTTAAATATTATGCCTGGTATCTGGCAAGCCATGCCAGATAGCTAGACTATTACTATAAACAAAATGTGCGGTTTAAGGGAGGGATATGCCCTGAAAAATGTCAACTCGGTCAAATACAAAATTGCCAAATTGAGGCCATTATTGACTTTGGGATGGGTAATATTTGTGCCAGATATCTAGATGATTACTATACAACAAAATGTTTGATTTCAGTGAGGGATATACCCTCAATGTCAACTTGCTCAAATTAAAAAAATTGCAGACTTGCGACCAACATTGACTTCAGTATCTATAATATACATAGTAATCTGTGCTAGATAAGTAGACCATTACTGTTTAGCAGAATATCAGACTTGAGGGAAGTATTCACCATGTAAAATTTCTATCATGAGGGTGGGGTGGGGGATTATGGTGGCCGGCTGGCTGCTAGTTAATATTATCTTACATTATCATATTATTGCCTGTTGGCTTTTGAAAGTAAAGTATTGTCTACTTTACAACTTAAACTGAACTTCCAGTGTTAATACTAATTGTTTTGGATGTTTTTTTTTCTAAACTTGTCTCACTTTTCTGTTTAAGCTGTCAATGCATCACATCGTTTTTACACCAGCACCACCACTATTCCTGATGATACATCAAGAAACAGCAGACGAAGAACAAAACTTTTATCCCAAGCAGTTGATCCAGAAGAAAAAAGAAAAATAATTGGTGACACCTTTATGGAGGTAGGCACTAATATCAGTGAACACCATTGAATAATAACCCATATCTGCTGAATCTGCTTACCTTTTTTTATTCCAGGCAAGGGGTTATGACATTTGACCTACTTTTTGACCTTCATCTCTCTGCCAAAATAACTTTATTTATTTTTGTGGTTGGAGCAAAGCATAAAACTAGTATACACCTGTATTTCATTCATGAATCTGACTATAGGCTTCAGTTTCAGAGATCCTTTTAAATTAACGAGTTGACTATTGAGCATCTTCTATCATTTTGACGCAAAACAAGGATGGACAATGTTGGCTAGTCTATTAGATACAGCGCCGAATTTGTAATTTCTTGAGAATATATTTCAAGCGGTTTCACATGGTACTTGCAGATGATCCTTAGATTGGCTGTATTATCTTTTAGTACACCGAAATCGACATGCCTAAGCAGCTGTATAACTGCTATCCTTAGCTTTTTGTACAGCTCATGATCACAAATGACAGTGTAAATCATATACAATTACATGTCCAAACAATGTTAACCCTTTCAGTGTGAGGACAGTCTTTAGACATCAGAATCTGAAGAATGAAAAAAATTATAATGACCGTAGACCCATAACAAAGGCATTGAAATGAAGGCTAAAGAGCTAACTAAGAAATTTATGATGATTTCAAATATTTCCGCATTGTAGGGATTAAATAGTTTAGAGGCTGATCCCTCGACATTCTAAGGCAGCAGTTAATGTTGTCTTCACATTGTGGTATTAACCTTTTCACTACCATACGTGACGGAAATTTCCGTCGTCATTCGTCAATGAACGTAACCATAAAATGACACAAATTTTCGTCAAATATATACTACATTTATGTATTTTTCGTCATTTGAAGCTGGAAATTGCGTTAGCAATTCCAGCTTCAAATGACGAAGAATAGAACTCCTACACCAGTATATCTGGATCCTGGCATGCACTCCGGCCTGGAAGTCAAAGGGTTAAGGACTGAGTGATATAAATCTACATTGCTTTTTTTTACACACTTACCAATCTGTATTGTTTTTCCAGGTAGCTCAGGAGTTAGTGGACGAGTTAAAGCTGCGGCCAGAGGATGTTTACCTCGGGCAGGGTGAGTGATCAATTGCATACGACGGTGCTTCAAGTCACAAACACGAGACGTTGACACAATGTCTGGTTAATGTTGGCCCAGCGTCTTCAACGCTGGTCCGACATTAACTCAACATTGTGTCGACAACTCGTGTTTGCTGGCTAAATACAGATGAAATGTTGCTGATTCTAATAAACCCATTATTAACCTCATAAATTGTGCCTGAATCTTGTATATTATCATTCAAAAAAAGTCTTGCAATTTTGTGTGGGTACAAGCTGTGGCTAAAACTTTAGGAGCCTAATTTGAGTCACAGTTTAGGATACCGCTAGTAGGGTTTGGTGAATTTTCATTGATGTCAAAGCTACTACGTGCAGGTTACTACAACATACTACAACGTTAATTAAAACTGAAACCATGACTATTAGGTTAGGGGGTGTCGATGAGGTTTTACGATTGTCGCTTTTATTTTCAAGTCAGGGAATGGACGTTTATCGGAATATTGGCGTTTTTTAGTATAAATACGGTAACCTTAATTGTGTGACACAAGAATCTTAAATTTATTCTGTTTGAGGAAATTTGAAAAGTTTAAAATTAAATTTATGAGCAGTGGCTCCCCGCACCAGCAGTTACCAAACTATGTCACTTCTCATGGTGATACATGCTATATCGAGTCTGTCTGTGTGTAACACAAAAGGGCAATGGGAACCAATATGTACAGACAAAAAATAATCCTGATTATGATCATATTATGGTGATATGACTTTCAATTTATGTTTATGCCATCATTGGTATAGGCTACTACAAATTGTAGTATTCAACATTATTGGAACATCTACTGGGATATTATTTACTAAGTTTACTGTATTTCTATTTTTGGCAGGTACATTAAGACCAGATCTGATAGAGAGTGCATCCGAGCTGGCCAGCAGCAAAGCTGATGCAATTAAAACTCATCACAACGACACAGAACTAGTCAGAGATCTCCGCAGACAGGCAAGAATAATTTTTTATAACACAAAATGCAATATTTACTGTTAGATTACAGGATAACCTGCTATGTATATCCACAATGCAAAGTTGATTTAATGTTGCCCTGATGTCTGCGACGTCAGCCCAACAACACTGGCTGTAAATAATAAAAAAATGACAAAAATGTGATATTAAAAAATATTGAATGTGGTTGGGGTGGGTGAGTTCATGCCAGTTTCGAATAAAATGAAAAAATGGAAAATTGGCCCGCAAGATTTTCCTTTTTATCCCCCGCCCGTAGGGGAAGGGGGGTTTTAGTCGCGCCAGGATTCTGTCAGGTGTCACGTTTTCTTGTGGGCGCAAAAACTCAAAGACTACTCGTCAAATTTTTTTGAAATTTCAACATGACATTCGTAGCAACATGGGGATGTGCAAGTGATTTTTTAGAGATGCTACCAAAATTCAAAATGGCCGCCAAAGGGCAACTCTAAAATTTTTTGTTCATGCAAAAACTCTAAAACTTAACCTCTTGAGTGCCACTATGACGTCATACTTTTGTCGCTCCCCTGTGCCGCAATGACGACATTTGTCAAGTATTTACCAATAGCCCCCCTGGCAAGAGTAAGCCTCATAATTCATTTATGTCTGCCTCAGAGTAGAGGGTGAGGAATTCGCGTGGATTCCGTGTTAAGCGTCCCAAGGTCACTGCATTGGTCGCATGATCACACAGCGATCACGTGATACACTTTTCCCTTCCTTCGTATGCTTATTTGCATAAATTCATGGCGTCAGTCGGCCATTTTGAATTTTTAACTTTTGACAGAATATTCCTAGAATCTTGTGTAATACCTCATTTTTGACTGAATTGAATACATTGAATTCAGTGGAATGGTTATTTTTACATTTCAATGTCATCTGAAGGTCCAAAACAATATGGCCACCAATAACCAGAAAATACATGGAAACTGTAAAAAGGGTTTCTATTCAATAATGTATCTGCTTTGCCCTTAAAAATGACCTTTATATGACCTTGTTATGACCCTGAAGTAGAACCCCAGTAAAGGGCAACCCCAAACCATGTCACCTTTATTATCCAGGTGTGGGTGTTTCGTGACTTGAAGCCCATGTTCTACGAGACTCCAAATGACCTCATTTTGCACTGATGTTAGCGCTGGTACAGGGTGTGATATAAGAAGGGACGGGTGATATAAGAGTGGGGTATTACCCCTTCAAGCCACATATAGTCACTGTACCCCCTGGGATGCGTGTTGGAAGGCTTCCCAGCCACCTTATGTCAACTACAGCCTTGTGGAACACTCCTTTGCAACAAAAAACATATGGAAACTGTAAAAGTATGTTTTATTCAATATTATAGCTGGTTTGACCTTGAAATGACCTTGATATGCCTTGACCAGACCCTGCAGTAGAACCCCAGCAAAGGGCAACCCCAACAAATGTCACCTAGGCTTTAGTACCGTGGTGTGGGTGCCTCAGGTGCTTTGTGACTTCATGCCCATGTTCCACAAGACTCCAATTGACCATTTTTTGCATTGATTTTAGTATTGGTAGACGGTGTGATATAGGAGGGGACGGGGGATATAAGAGTGGGGTATTACCCCTCCAAGCCACATAATATTCACTTTACCCCCCTAGGATGCGTGTTGGAAGGCTTCCCAGCCACAATATGTCAGCTGCAGCCTTGTGGAACACTACTTTGCAACAAAAAACAGTAAAAAATGTTTTTTAATTCAATATTTTAGCTTGTTTGACCTTTAAAGCATGACCTTGACATGACCTTTAGGGTAGTACCCCTGTAAAGTCTAACCCTAGCCCAAGTCAGTTTGTAGCTGGGTGTGGGCCCATCAACTGTGGGCAAACATAATTCACATGGAAGATTGTTCCCTTAAAACTCCCTGTGTTGGCCTAATGTGGCGTGGAACAGGGGAGCACAATAGGCCTGGCACTCAAGAGGTTAAAGTCAAAGTTATTCAAATTTTACTATCACATTCCCCATGATATGGAGATGTGCAGGTGACTTTTTCAAGGCTTTACTGAAATTCAAAATGGCCGCCACAGATCAACTTTAATTTTTTGGGGGGTGTAAAAACTCAAAAAATTTGTTTGGTAAATTTTTTTTTAAATTTTAACATCACATTCCTAGCAACATGGGGATGTGCAAGTGATTTTTTTAAAGATGCTACCAAATTTCAAAATGGCCGCCAGAGGTCAACTCCAAAATTTTTTGTCGGCGCAAAAACTACAAAACTTAGGGAAAGAAATTATTCAAATTTTACTATCACATTTCCCACGAGATGTGCAAGTGATTTTTTAAAGGTTTTACTGAAATTCAAAATGGCCGCCATGGATAAACTTCATATTTTCTTGTGGGCGCAAAAACTGAAAAATTGAAATCAGTAATAATTCACATTGTACAATCACATTACCCAACGTCTGGAAATGTGCATGTGATTTTACTGAAATTTAAAATGGCCACCACAAACCAACTTTTTGTGGGTGGGGCGAGAGCCCCACTCACCTTACGTCTTGTTCAGAACACAGATTTGGGACAAAAAGTGATTTCACTCCATTCATAAAACCAGCATACAGGAGCATTTCATTCATTATTTGGGCCTTTCCGGGGGTGGCGTGAAATATTCCTGATACAATACAGAGCAACTTCACACGGTTTCACATCTTACTGTATGGACTTTTGAAATGGTCCCTTATTATCCATAGTAGCCTAGACCCTTGCCATATTTGGTTATTTGTGAGAGGGTGGGTGATCATGCATATTAATTAGCCTTGGAGAATGAGGTCAGCACCTCTACAGTCTGTCCAAGCTCTGCGGTCTGACTACCCCTCCATGAGCCCACAATCCCAGCAGACACAAGGCGTTGATCCAATGCTGGCCGTTGCTGAAGATGCTGTTCCAACATTTAAATAGCATTGGGTCAATCTCTTGTCAACACATCCTCTTGTTAAGGAGCTCACCAGTCACTGAATACATACCCAGCAACTACGATGCGTTGACCCGATGCTGATACAAGGTTAGGCCAATGTCACAGACAATAGGCGAACATTAAATCACGTTGCGAGTCTGTTCGATACGTCTTAGCAAGCATGAGACATTGATGCAATGCTAGTTTAAGGTTGGCCTACTGCATGCGACGCTGGGGCAACTTTAAGCCAGCATTGGTTCAATTTCTCTGTCAGCTGGGACGTAGACTACATTATTATAGGCCACACACTACATGCTCCAAGCAGTCTCTACTGCCACACTGCTGTGCATCCCATGTTTAATGTTGGGCCAGCGTTGTAGACGCTGGGCCAGTGTTCACACATTAACACAGAGATAATGTGCTGTGTTTGCTATGTAATAACAGACTCAATGTTGATATAGGCCTAATACTGGGCAAGCGTCGCAGACGTTGGACCAACTTTAAACCAGTATCAAAAGAATTGCTGGGTTCAAGCGACAGAGGTGATAATCTGATAATATCACAAGAGAAAGTCACTTGCGGGATGACACAATCATCATGTATTGAACCTTCACATAACAGGGTTGCCTACATCATGTGGGGCTTATGAGAGGTGATAATAATAGCCTTTGGCCACTAGGGCTATCTGTTTATCGTGAATTTTCAACCTAATCATAATGGGATACAATGAAAATGTGGCTACGTCAGACAACTATCGCAGCCAACTGCATATTAGGCCTATATCCAGGGGCGTATCCAGGGGGTGCTCAGGGTGCTCGAGCACCCCCCTTAATTTCCAGAGTGGTAATTTTCCAACCAATAATTGTACATATAATTAATCTACCATTCTCCGACATGTTGGTTCCAGCCCCCTCAAACACCTAAATATATACCCCTTCCCATAAAATAAAGGTGTCTGGGATGCATCATTGGCGCCATTAACAGATTAAAGACTCAGATTAGACAATGAACTGGGCAAGTGATAGCCACATCGCCCCTATGTGGCGACAGAAGTAAAATCTTTCCAATGCAAATCTTTAAAATTTGACCATTCAGAGCACCTAAAAGTAGGAATTTCGACTGGTCTTCTTTCTCCTGTCCACCCTTTACTAGTGTGAGATTTTTCAAACATTTATTATTTTTTTTTGAAAAGAAACAGAATAAAATATATCATCTTTGTGTTAGTTTTGACCAATAATTGAAACGTTGAGCAAGACTTGAAACAAAGTTATGGAAAATACATATGCTAAGATTGATGATAATTATCATAGAATACCTTGAAACAACGTTGTTCCAAAGTAGATATGCTAAGATTGATAATAATTATCATAGACTATACCCTACCCTATGATAATTATAAAACAAGCACAATCCACAGTAGGCTATGAGGATCGCTTGAAACGGTCAACGACTTAAGAGTTGGGCGTGCTGCTCTCCCAAGCAATTGACGCTGCATAAAATAAAATAATAAGGACCACGGGATAAAGATTATTCCTCAATCACCATGAATCATTCACCTGGGTGATGGCGAATTAATTTCTCAAGAGATATCATCTCTGAGCCTCATCAGTCTTGAGAACAAGTGGATAAAAAACTGGGTCGCTTTTTCAATTTCCAAAATGTATTAGTTTGAAGGCCTATTTAAAATCGTCGTATTTTCTCAGTGCCATATATAGACCTCCAGTATAACCACGGACATGAAATAATTCAGATACAGCTGGGACTCAACAGTTTCTTTTTTACCAGAGACTAAATCAATGATAATAATTAAAAATTGGCAGTAAAGTTGTTTTAAAAATGTGGAACTACAACCAATACTAACAAAAATATCTGATATAGGCCTAACTGATGATGAACTGGAATATAACATTTGCATTAAAAAATATTCTGCCATAGGGGAGGGCGGCAAATTAATAAGGGTGAAATAAAAACAAATATCTTAGGAATTTTAAGTGATCATTAGTGAACGTTGTAAGTATTTTAATGGTTCTCAACTTTTTTCAATGACATGTTATCAGTTTTAATAGATGATTGTTGCATAATTAGGCCCTACATAATTGCATAATCGGCATTCCACAAACAAGGTTGCATAAATATTATCACAATGAGGGTGACCCAACGTTTGATTAATAATATTGTTGCTTCATCGTCTGCTTTGCTGGCCAAACATTAACACAACATTGGATCGACAGCTGTTTATTTTTATCTAGCTAATTTAATATGCCTAGTAGTTCGCACTCGCTATTAAATGAGCTAATGATCATGTTTATAGGGTTTTTTCCATTGTGTGGTTGTGTTAGCCTTAATAGTTGGACTAGTATAGGCTAGGTTAATCTGTCAATAAGTTAAATCTGACATTTCAGCCAGTATCTCATATCTTCGTTTTACAGCAACGATACCACGAAATCGCACTATTTGATGTTTATTTGTTTCAAAATTTTGCGGATGCATGCCCTCTATAGGTCCCTGCTGTTGAATGGTTTCTTGGAAATCTGAGCATCCCCCCCCCTTAATTTATTCCTGGATATGCCACTGATATCTTAGTCTTAGGCAAATAGACTTCAATATAACCAGAAAACACAAGATGTCGTCCTAATGACGGGTTATGGTTGGTTTAATGACTGTCCCGCTGACCCAACCTTGAACCCTAAATGCCAACATGATCATCATTTTACCGACGTACTGGGGAATGCGTCTAATGTAGGCAAAATGTTGTTGATTTTATTAAACCCATTAGGGGCCTACCGGCTTAGTATATTTGGCAGAATCGTGGAGCAGACCATAAAATCATTAAAAAAATTGCTGATTTTATTTTTGCTTCCCAATATGACCATTATGATGTAAACATGTCCATAGACTAGAACTAGATATAGAGACAAAATTCCAGATTTCTTATTTCGGACATGCATGTCCAAAATAAGAAATAGTATACAGGAATTTCGCCTCTATATCTCGCTTAACTGGTAAATGCACAGCACAAAAATTTTAACTTTGGCACTTCTAGTATATAGAGATGTTTACAACATAATTATGGTCATATTAAGAAGCCGAAACTAAATCACCGAGTCGCTTTAAATGGCTTCGACAAAAATCCGCCAAAATAAGATTCAATCAACAATGGCCTTGGTAATTCACCTTAGTAATTCTCGAGACATCATCAACATTATCGTCATAATAGTCAACATTTTGAGAAAATATGCGTTCTCTTGTCATTCAATATATACCGATAATTTTACAGTTGTCCTGTAGGTATGCGTACTATCAAAATTGCGTTTTTGACCAATATTTCTTCGGCTATTTTCCATTTAGTTCAGCTGCAAGTTTTTTCATCTGGCTTAAACTTTGGCTACTAGGCCTGCTTTTTTATCACCCCACTTTATCACCCCAGAACATAACCCAGATACCAAAAATAGCCAGAATCCACATGATGGTATAGTGTATATATTGTCTGTAACTTTGACCCAACATTGGCTGAACCAACATGATTAGTTGGATGCCTGATTTGAATGACTTGGGGGGTGGGGATCGAAAAACTCATATGACTGGTCCCTTCTCGTCGCCGACGTTTTATAAAACTATACCTCACTGCGCAACCTACGAAACGCGAACGAGGCTGATGATCCAATGTAATTTCAATATAGCCTAATATTATGCTCTACTGTTAAACACTCAAAACATCATGAAAATAAAACTAAATCTTTCCACAAAGGATATAACCATGAATATTTATAATCCAAGCTGTAGATAACAATCATATTGTATTGATTTGAATTCATTAATGGTTTTTGTCAGCTAATTTCTGAACACAATGTTCATAAAATACTCTCCTGTGCTTATAAATTCACTCACTTTGTTGATCACAGCTACACAGAAGGAAAAGTAATGTAAAGTAAAGTAAAGCCACATGTATTGTCCCCAAGGCCAATCAAATTCGTGATATTATATTTTCATTATGTTTCGGGTGTCTGTTTTGTAATTCGGGATGAGCCCTATGGTGTAAACCCTACCCTAACAGTAGGGCCTACTATTCGGCTAATTTCAATATTGATCTACTTTGTACAACACTGGCCTGTCATTGAACCAACATTGGCTCAACACCTCGTCTTTGTATTGAAATGGTTACATAGGCCAATCCCTCAGCCCCAAACACATGAGGCCTTTGGCCCTAGTTAAATATTTGTGACCGCAAAAAGTCTAACCTAATTTATGGCGGGGGATGATATAGGACTTCAGTCCTCTTGTTTTTTTTCTGATGATGAATGGAATTGGGTGCATGGGTGAGCAAGTCCTACTCTAACAAGATGCAGCAATTTTAGAAAACAAATTATTTATCGACGCTACCAAGCTTATTGGTTGATATGCTTTGTATACTTTGACACACAGGGTCGTGTTGTGGAGCCGCTAAAAGATTTTCACAAAGATGAGGTGCGGGCTATCGGCCGCGATTTGGGTTTACCACCAGATCTTGTTCAGAGACATCCCTTTCCAGGTTTGTAACTCCAAATCTGTGCATGCATATGTAGTAGATATAGAATAATATATAATAATATAATATTCATATATATAATAATGATATAATATTAATATACTAATATAATATTATATATATTATTATTTATATATATCTATATAATATATGTAAACTCCACAATATTTCAATGTGTCTTTCTTTCCTCCGATTCATCGGAGGGTGATTTTAGTCCATCACTTTTATTTTGTCATTTTTTTATCTTTTGAACAGTGAATTGTAACATGCTGCAGATGTAAATATATCGTTCTGGCCAGTTTATTCAAAGCTCTTTGTTATAAGGTTTCCATATTTGAACCACAGATGGTTTTGAATGATCAAAATGGTGACTTATATCCTGTGGAATTTTCAAAAAGTATTTTCTATTCTTTTAATCTGGGATAGCTAATGCAATTCCCAGCTTCAAAGAATAAAAATACGTATATGCGAACATGAAAAATTGACATCTGCCAAATTGAATCATTTATTAAATTGAGCATCTACAGCAAATTATTTTTTGAATTTCAGTGGGATTTGATTTGGGTATAAACATGATAAACTTGAGTAAAAATGTATATTATAATATATGATATAGCAGCACAAGTTTTGGCACAGGGCCCGTATTCTTTTTCAAGTTGCGATATATCGTAAGCTTCAGATTGGTCGAGATGAACATCTTGACCAATTTAAAGCTTACGATATATCGCAATTTGTCAAGAATACAGGCCCAGTTCTGGTTATTACCTCCACCAGGATGGTATGTTTGTGATCGTGTTTGCTTGGTTTTCTGTCAGTCCCTTGGATTAAAAGTAATTAACGGATTTGTATGAAACTTTTACCAGAGGTGTGTCTCTGGCCATGGAACAATTTATTTTGGGGATGATTTTTTTGTTTATCAGTGTTTGTAATGCTTTGTATTCAGGCCCAGGTCTTTCTATCCGTGTACTGTGTGCTGAAGAACCTTACATGGAAAAAGATTTCGGTGAAACCAGCATAATATTGAAACTGCTGTCAGATTTTGCATCTGCTGTACAAAAGGTGACATGTAATTTTCTTTTTGTGCTGACATTTACTTGGTGGAGAAGTGTGTGGATTAGGAAAATATATTTTCACTCTGAGTTGATAAAGACTTAGGTAGAACTAGACAAATTTTTTCACAATTAAAAAAAACTACCCATATTTTCTGTGTGAAATTGTGTAACTGGATAATTATTACCTGTCATTTTGACATTATTGCCATCCAAAGGACTGGTGCATGGATGATTGGCTAAGACCATGCTCCCCATTATTCAGTAACCATCTTAACCTTACAGCTTTTAAAAAAAATTGACCAAAGTTATTGAAGATCGCCTGCTACTGCAATGCTAAAATTGTAATCCAAAATCGGTTAGTTTATGCAATATGAATGCTTTTGAATGATTAAAGCCTACAATTGGTAGAATGAACATTTGAAACCTGAACATAATTATCGTTTGTATTTCAGCCTCATGCTTTATTAAGCCGCATTACACAGGCTACTTCCAAGGAGGAGCAGACGTTACTACAAACCATTAGTAAAACGTCTCAGTACACCGCTACTTTACTTCCAATACAAACTGTAGGAGTGCAGGTTTGTGAAATATCAAAATTAAAAATGATATACCCTATATATATATATATATATATATTATATCTAATAAATCCTCAAAACTTGTCAAAATATGTGATATTAGATGAAATGAAATTCCAGTCTAAATTATTTTGTATGTTTACTCATTTTAACCCTTTGCATGTGGCTCCTGGACGCCAGCCGGGATCCGAAAACGCTCCTTATTTTCGGCTCCGGGGTCCGGGATTTTGTACAGTTACAATTTATCACTGGTATTTCCAGTACTTACAAGGCAATGTGTGTGAACTGCCACCAAATTGTGTAGGGGAACATTCAGATGACATTTTGTTACCCGTGTATGTAGAATGTACCCCTGCTTTGCTAGTGGGGGGGGGGGGTATTAACCACACAAACGCTGTAATCCCGTCACAACCTGTTTCATTACCGTTTAATTCCTGGGGACAGGGTACTTCTAGTGCCTAATTATTATGATTTAACAAACATGACCCATGTCTAGTCGCAAATAATAATATGATCTGGGATTGTTCTTAAACTAGATATCACTTCAAGGTCATGACAATGTAACCTCACGGTCATTTCAAGGTCAAATTGGCCAAAATCAGATAAAATGAAGTTTTTTAGTCGAGGTGTTTTGTCGAGGTAACCTTGTAAACAAGTGAAGAGCAACTCCTGACCATGTCACCCTTCATGCCCAGTGATATTATAGGCAGGGATAAATAATTTTTACTTGAGAAAAAAATAATTTAGTTTTTTTCCGAGTTGACCTTGGAAAGTTCATAGAAGGTTACCTCCCTTTGAACCCAGAATGTCAATAACCTATCCTAACATGTATGAGGCGGTGCTCATCCGAAATTAACGGTATATACTAATGTACAACGTTCAGATCTTCTGTAGAATGCAATAAACAGCACAAAAGTGATAAATTGTTTTAATATGTGTGTGATTTAACCTTGGGATGACCTGGAAATGACCTTGGTCTGACCTTGAGGTACTATGCCAGAATAGTCTAGCTCCAGTCTATACCAACATTGATATCCAATTTGATATCCCGAAGATGTGTTGAAAGCCTATCCAAATGATGTAAATATGGCCTGAAATAAGTCATTTTTAGCCCGCCTTTTAATTTTAATTAAAAAAGGTGGGCTATTGCAATTGAAGTTCGGCGTCGGCGTTAACATTTACTTGTGGGCGCGATAACTTGAAAAGTTTTTCATGTTTCCTTCCCAAATTTGTTTTGCATGTTACTAATGACCTCTTCTCGGACAAGTTCAATAATGGCTGAAAAAAAATTCAAAATAGCCGATTTATTGCGATTTTTCACATTTTACGTCAATAATTTGACCTTGTGAGCGCGATAACTTGAAAAGTTTTTCACATATCCTTTTCAAATTTGTTATGCATGTTACTAATGACCAGTTCTCAGACAAGTTCAATAATGGCCGAAAAAAAAAAAAAAATGGCCGATTTATTGCGATTTTTCACATTTTACGTCAATAATTTGACCTTGTGGGCGCGATAAGTTGAAAAGTTTTTCACATATCCTCTTCAAATTGGTTATGCATGTTACTAATAAGTAGTTCTTGGACAAGTTTAATAATGGCCGAAAAAAAAAAAAATGGCCGATTTATTGCGATTTTTCACATTTTACGTCAATAATTTGACCTTGTGGGCGCGATAACTTGAAAAGTTTTTCACATATCCTCTTCAAATTGGTTATGCATATTACTAATAAGTAGTTCTTGGAGAAGTTCAATAATGCCCGAAAAAAAAAAAAAATGGCCGATTTATTGCGATTTTTCTCATTTTACGTCAATAATTTGACCCTGTGGGCGCGATAACTTGAAAAGGTTTTCACATATTCTCTTCAAATTTGTTATGTATGTTACTTATAAGTAGTTCTTGGACAAGTTCAATAATGGCAAAAAAAAAAAAAAAATGGCCGATTTATTGTGATTTTTCTCATTTTACGTCAATAATTTGACCTTGTGGGCGCGATAACTTGAAAAGTTTTTCACATATCCTCTTCAAATTTGTTATGCATGTTACTAATAAGTAGTTCTTGGACAAGTTCAATAATGGTTGAAAAAAATTCAAAATGGCCGATTTATTGCGATTTTTCTCATTTCACGTCAATAATTTGACCTTGTAGTCTATGCAAGTATTATATAGTATATCATATTATACATGTATCTATCTTATTTAACATACCATTTATATCTTGGGTTGTTATTTACGTGATTACATTCGTCTTTACTTTCTTTATCATAATTCGGCGGCGGGCTATTATCGAGTGTGCTCTTGTTAAAAATTTAATTCCGCAAATAATGAACGATTAGCCCAAGAAAATTCCGCATGGAAAGGGTTAAGGTAATATTCAAGTAAACAGACAGATATAATGATGTGTTTGTTGTAATTGTAGGGTGATTGTAGAACATATAGCTATGCAGTGGCACTTTCTAGTGATAACCCAATCAACTGGCAGCATCTTTTTTTCATGGCAAAGATAATCCCTCGTGTTTGCCGAAACATTAACAGGTGAATATTGTGTTCAATTATATCGTCCCCTGGATATGAAAGGTTGGCAGATACACCAGTTCATTTCCAAGTGGACCATAAGCTGGTCATTGGTAACAGCAAATTTAGCTGAAATATTTTTTGTATAAGCTAAACCAATGCAAGGGTTTTTTTCAATTTGAAATTATCATAAATATCTTGGGTCTTTCTGCTTTATTTGAATACCTTTGTTATGGGTCTACGGCCATTATACATACATAATGAAATTCCTAATATTAAGTTTTTTTTGCTGATGGTATGCTGGATTGCCCAGAACTGCAACACATTTGTTTCACTTAGACTAGTGTATTTCCCGCACCCTCTGCCAAGTGATCAATTGAATGATTTCACAAATTTATTAGTGCTGATATTTATGGCAGGTAGCATCCCTTTAAAAAAATTACTTTACTGTAGCCCGCTGAACTATTTTTTTTTTTTTTTTACAATTCCCGGCTGCAAATAACGAATAATATTTATACTTGTTAACCCTTTAACCGCTGAATAATTCAATTTGAATTTTCACCCACTTGAAGTTGTGTCTCGCTAACCCGATCCACAACTTCAAGTGAGTGAAAATTATTCAGATTTGATAAAATGGAGGTCAGCTCTTTTCAAATCGTGCTGATTGATGTCACATTATGGCTTTAACATGTTTGAAATGCAGTACTGAATGTGGTAATAATTGAGTAAAAACCCTAGTATATTCAGCACCGGCGGTTAAAGGGTTAAAAGTAGACATCTCCAATGTTGAATTATAGGATTAACTAAACATATATACCAAAAACTATTTGATCCAATTTAGTGATATTTCTATTGATCTAAAACACGCTTGAAACCATATATATACGGGCGTAGCAGGACAAGTAATTAATAAGTGTAAGAATTAGATTGACTAAATCGTATTGCACTCTTTATAAAATTCATGGGAAAACACTGATTGAAATGCAATATAAATACCATGGAACAATTGATCATTTGAGTGGTGATCAGTGTGCAATTATTTTCCAGGATTGTATTCTGCTTTGGGGGTCGAATCCCGTACCCTGTTCAGGACATAACGCCCACGTACCTGTCACAGACTGTCCTGGCCACTCTACGGGAATGTGATCACGTAGCACACACTGTGCTGCATGCCTCAGGTAAACATTCCATGGCTCCAGCAAGTCATTAACCCTTCAACCACCAAGTTATTTAATTGGAATTTTCACCCACTTGAAGTTGTGTCTCGCTGACGCGATCCACAACTTCAAGTGAGTGACAATTATTCATATTTGACGAAATGGAGGTCAACTCTTTTCAAATTTTGCTGATTGATGTCACATTTCATCTTCAACAAGTTCAATAGGTGGTACTTGATGCGGTAATAAAAAAATGAAAAAAACGACATATTTGGGACCGGCGTTTAAAGGGTTAATATCCAGTAGTCAATAAGTAAAAAAATATTGTTTAAGGTAATTAAAAAGGCATTGAATTTGATTGTTCAGTCATTATAAGTCATGAAACATAGAAAATAATTTATTGTATGGACCTGATGCAGGTCCCACCTGTCCTACAATACATCTGGTCTCATGCTAGTGTTTGAGTTGCAAGTAATAATTGACTGAAAGACTAAGTAGTCTTTTTTCAAGGCTAGATATCCCAACCGAACTAACATACACTAGCTCGTTCCCAGTGTGAATGATAGAATCTATATTTATAATCATATGAGTTGTAAAACACAAAAAGTCATTATTTTTATTTTGAAAGTACTTATTTTTAACAGGAGACTTATAGGTCTACGGCCATTATAAATATTTTAATTCTTTCAGTATCGTCTTTATATGTCAGAATCAGACATTGGAGTCTACAGAGGTCGGATTCTGGCGTAAAAAGACTGTCCTCCCGCTGTAAGGAGTGTGTACCACAATATATTTCATCAATCTCCGGGGCATCTTATTCAGTTTTAAAACTTGTTTAAAAATGTATAAATTTAATGGCCTAGCAGGGTAAAAATCGACTAGAATTGTCATGCTCGTTCGGATAGATCTCTTTCCCCTTCTGATTTTATGGACAATATTCACAAAATTGCTGATCTATGTCAGACGATTCTCTGACTGATAACCTTTTTTAAGTTCGAAAATTGACTAAGCTGCATTTTTAAAAATGGCTGCCACAGTACTTCGTTACAATTCAATGCAATTTCTATTTAAATATACAAAGATACTGCCTTACATATATATCACAATTGCTTGCCTTGGCATTCAACTTTTCATTAATTTTAAATAAACGTCTACTTGAGATTCGTCGTACTGTAGCATGACAATGAAAGTACATGAAAGGACATTTGTTTTACAGGTTGTACGAATGATATAAGTCAGATGCCAGTCATTATGATACCCATCCACTTTGACAGAAATCCAGTCAGTCACGATCCATCATGCAGCAGATCCATTGTGATACGCACGTTCATCACTGCAGATTTTATGACCGGTGTTGCGGCAATTCCCGGCCAGCATATATCACAAGAGGTCAGCATTTACTCATATACCATGTTTAATTTTGAAAAAGTTTTTCCACAGACCATATAGTTGAAATTGCAACTCGTAGTTGCTAATCCCACTATGATGAATATTTTATTTTTCAGGTTGTGTTGAAAATGCAAAGTGAAATCCTGAAAGTTGCGGGTATTTCTCGTGTGCTGTACGACCTGACGGCTAAACCTCCGGGCACCACCGAGTGGGAGTGATATCGCTTGTCCCCGACTGCTGATTTTTCTTCCCAACCCGCCTGAGGAGTCGCATCAGCCCGCACGAGACAATTCCCCAAAGTTGGTTCAATGTTGGGCGAGCGTAGCTGACGGTGGGACAACATTTAACCAATATTGGCAGAACATCTTGTGTTTGCTGGGGTGGCACGAACGATGGCTCGGTGCTGACACTCTGCCTGCTGTAATAATATTGCTTTAAATTTATCTGCACTTTTAACCCTTTAACCGCCGGTGCCGCATATATTCGGGTTTTCATTTGTTATTAGCACATTAAGTACCACATTTTAAATATGTTAAGGATAAAATGTGACATCAACCAGCAAGATTTGAAAAGAGTTGACCTCTATATTGTCAAATCTGAATAATTTTCACTCATTTGAAGTTGTGGATCGCGTCAGCGAGACACAACTTCACGTGGGTGAAAATTCAAATTGAATAATTTGGCGGTTAAAGGGTTAATGCACACTGCCAAATACGAGATGTTGCACCCTGTTTGTATTTTATGTTGGGCTAAGGTAACACTGGACGACGTAATATGAACATGCGGCAGCATCTTGTGCTTGTTTGGGATTTTAAAGACTACAACACAATTCATGACATCAGAGCATTAAAAATTATACAAATTGCTAAAGGCATGGTCTGAAAAGTTGCTGCAATAATAAAGTCTATGATAGTACACTCTAAAAAATAAATTTTGCCTTGTCGTAGACATGTACATTATTTATGTGGAAAAATGTGATTACAGCATGCAAAGGGTGGAAGATTGTCCAGGTTGTTGATGTTCTCCCGAGTTTAAAAGAGTAAATATTGTTCCCATGTTAAAATATATTAGGTTATTTGCGGTTAGTATGTGTTGAACTGCTGATTTTTATTCCTGCACAACCATTTACACATAATAAGATACTGGTGTTTTTGTTTTTTTGTCTGCCTTTTTAACATTAATTTCTTATATATAAATTTGCTCTCCACACTTTTGTGTGTTAATTTGATCGTTAATAAATAGAAAATTAACTGGAATGCATGATTTTTAAAAGCAAAGTTAAAGGCATTTGTTTGCATTTATTTATTTCCCAGTCACCATAATTAACCTCAAGTGTGATAAGCATTTCTCCGTTTGCCGGCTTAACATCCCTTTCTCGAATTCAGAATGCCAAAAACATGTTGTTTGATCAGTTTTAGAACTAAATGAGTCCGCAAAAAAATGTTAGTTGTCGGAATCCAATGACTGATCTCTAATAGGGTTTTTCAACGCTACACATGAGTACTGTATTTATTCTAATAAATGCCCATATTCCAATAAACACCCACTCTCCTGATTTAAAAATAAGATCAATGATCACGGTACAATATGTAGATATAAAAATACTACCAGTACTCTAATAAGGCTTCTGGAGATTTTGTTAAGGTCGAAATTAGGTTAGCTGTCACGAGGCCGCCATAAATATTGAGGTAATGTATGTCCTGATATTTAACATGTAATATTAAGCCCACTCTGTTTTTCTTATAAAAACAGTTATTTGCATGGAAGGGGCATTCCTAATTTGCGAAAGGGATGTTTAGTCGAGAAAGGGAGGAATGATTACAATTGAATAAGAACATTAGTACGTTTTACAATGCATTATATTTGTTTAAAGTGCATTTAGCTAGTTATGTACATATATGTATATTATATTAATACGTATAATAAATACGTGTCAGGAAAGTTCAAAGTTTTATTATTATCAATTTTCGATTTTTTGATATACATGTATATTGCTATCCATCATATGTGGTATTTTTTAAGTCAAGACTTACTGTATTCCACATGGTCCGGCACCGCAGCACTTTGTTTTCTTATTAGCAGCAAAGCTATGAACTTCTGTTTTTCAGCTCGCCGCAGCCTGAGCTCTTATATCTTCTCCTTTCTATGGACTCAAAAAATTGTGACTTGTAAAAAGTATCAAAGCTTTTCAGGCGTTGGAGTGACAATATTTGAATTTGGGTCTGGGTCCTATGTGAGACTGTTAATTACCACACTAGCTTTATCCGTGCTACCACCGGTAAAGCTAGTTTGGATGTAGGTGTAGGTATCATAGGGACAGAGAGGTGATAATGGGCACCTTTCCATTATGGCAGCAGTTCGTTAGCTCACCTGGGAAGTGCACAGCCTGGCAGAATTGACAGATGATTCCCATATTAATTGCACAGGTTGACACAATGCTAGTTTTTTTTCTGGCCATTGTTTACTCTGCTTCCCCAGCATTAACCCAGCCTTGACATTTAGTCCCTCGTGGTATTGCTTTAAATTATTATTGGTAGTCTATCTGATTAGGGGTTGTATCAGCGTTACAGATGCTGGGCCAGCACTAATCCAGCATTGGTTCAAGGTCTCGTGTTTCACTGGTACGACCATGCACTGGACTGATGTTGGGTCATCGTATGTGATGCTGGCCAAACATTGAACACGCATCGCATCATCCATGTACGCGTAGAGACACATGGTAAGCACCCCGCTGCTCACTCAACACATGCAACATGTTGGCCTAATGCTACTGTAATGTTTGGCCAAAATCAAATATATAGCTGGTATAAAATTAAAACGTTTGATATTAAATAAACATTTGTAGGGCCTCCATTTTGAAATAAAAAATGGCAGCCACTTTATTTTACCATCCTCAGGAGGTTCTCCTGGCCCAGTTTAGCCTATATGTGCACAAAGGTGGCCTAAAGCCCGATTCATTTCATTTTTCATTTGCTGTATAATATGTTTTAAAAAGAATTGCAGTTTATTTTTTCAAGGTTTTATTGAAATTCAAAATGGCGCCACGAATCAACTAGGCTCCCTACATATTTTTTTGTGGCCGCAAAAACCGAATTAAAGACAGAAATTATTTAAATTTTACAATCACGATGTGCAGTAATGACAAGACTCTTTGTGTGAGATACATAGCCTGTAATGATTGCCTTTTGTAAAGTTGTCCCCAAAAAATATGGTGCGTGAACGAGAGGGGTGCTCTTGGCGCCAATATGTAACGGTTGGGCCTTGCGTTGGAGTGGGCGTGGGAGCGTGTCGGCCAGAATGGGGTGGTTTGAGTGTAAAAACCTTCAGTGCACAGAAAATCAGTCTGGTAGGAATCGGTGGGGGGGGGGGGGACTACTGTATCTGCATCACTCAGCTGAAAAAAAAACAAATGCCATTTTTAATCCTTAGATATTTAAAAATAAAATAGATTTATTCCACAGTCAGGCATTCAAACCAAGGGTTAGATTTTCAAAGGCAATATATATATTATTGTGAAATATTGTATCGATATCATGATAGATTTGGTCTCAAGAGTAAAACATCTGTTAGCTTTCCCCAGTTTCAAACTTTCATTGTGGTGGTTTCTTAAGATTATATTGGCCTAGTTTGATCCTAAGGTAGGCATTGTTCTCAGTAAAATCTACTGGCTATCTACAGGGTATAAATCAATAGCCCAACACACAGCTCAAAATTAAGATAATCCCCTACCTGTCGTAAAATTGACGACGGGAATCCTAATAATTCAGCAAATACAGATATTTATGCTTATTCAGAAAGAACGTTCGGTGGGTCTACTGTAGGCTATGGAATGACAGAAAACTGAACCTGTGCGTTTTGCTACATTTGAGAAGATGTGAGTGATAGTCATTTGGGACACACATTATATGGACACAAAAAAACAGTGCCCAGAATCCGTTTTGTGAACCATATTAAAACATTATTGGAATGAGTTCCAGTAATGTAAAAATGTGAGTTTTCGGGGGAGGATGCACCCTGAAAATTTGAAACTCTATCAAATTCAAAATGGCCGACAATCGGCATTATTTACCTCGATAGGCCTGATATCAGGTAAACCGTGCTAGATAGCTAGACCATTACTATAAAACAAAATGTAACGTTTCCGGAGAGGATGCGTTTTAAAAACTTTCGACTTAATCGAATTCAAAATGGCCGCCTATCGGCCATTATTTACTTTCACATTGCTGATATTTGGTAAACCATGTTAGATAGCAAGACCATTACTATAAAACAAAATGTGCGATTTCAGGAGAGGATGCAACTTGAAAATCAAATTCAAAATGGCCGCCTATCGGACATTATTCACTTTCACATGGCTAGACATGGCTTCACCGTGCTAGACAGCTAGATCATTACTATAGAACGAAATGTGAGATTTCAGCTGAGGATGCATCTTGAAAAATTCCGACTCGATCAAATTCAAAATGGCCGCCTATTGGCCATTATTCATTTTCACATTTCAGATTTTTGATCAACGGTGCTAGGTGGCAAGACTATAAAACAAAATGTGAGTTTTCGGGGGAGGATGCACCCTGGGAATTTTTAACTCTTATCGAATTTAAAAGGGCCGACAATAGACATTATTTACCTCTATAGGCCTGATATCAGGTAAACCGTGCTACATTAGCTGGACCATTACTATAAAACAAGTATGACGTTTCAGGAGAGGTTGCATCTTAAAAAAATTCGACTCTTTTATAAAGTTCAAAATGGCCCCCTATCGGCCATTATTTACTTTCACATGCCCAATATTTTGCAAACTTTGTTAGATGCTAGTCCATTACTATAAAACAAAATGTGAGGTTTCAGATGCCCCCTGAAATTTTTTAACTAGTCCATATCGAATTCAAAATGATTGGCCTGATATTGGGTAAACCGTGCCAGATAGGTAGACCATTACTGGGAGACTGATTAAGATCATTAATTTCAATGGAGGTTTGCAATCTCTGACAGCCTGTCTAGTTCTTATCTTACTCTTAGACTGAGTCTCTTAGACCTAGTTGTCTTGCGTCTTGATTTTTGACCTGTTATCCTAGCCTAGGACTACATTAATAACACGACACAAAATCGCTTCAATCAAATTCTAATTCGGAGCAGGATCTCCTGCACTTATGTAGTCTTGTGTTTTGTGTGAAGCAGTGTATCCCGCAGATCAAGATTTCAATTTTTTCAAAATTTTCAGATTTAAACATTTTTAATCAATATATATAAGTATTCAGCGAAAACCCAAATGCACTATTTGTACACATAAAGGTTGGTTGAATGTAAACATAGCATTGGGCTGTATATTAATGCCGCCGGCCCAACGTTGGGCAGACAATCACGGCTGCAGGTTAACCCCACCCCCACCCCATGCCCTCACTGGAGTATATAATTCAGGAGTCAAGAGTGTTATTAAATAATTGATATGACTTCTCTGATGCTTTCTCTCTTGTTCTCGATGGTATAGATTATAGGGATCATATCACAGCTAACTTGTGCAGTGGCGGGTGATAAGAGTCTGTGCCATATGATCAGTGTGCGTCTTTTCTTTGCCCATTTGTATTCTGCTTTCTTATGTATACACGAGAACGTACAGCATGGGCAAGGTGCTATCAGCTTCATACTCCATCGTGGACTTGATTGTCGGATGGATGTCATTGATATGAAATTGATATGATTCGCAAACGAATCCATGGTCGACTTGACACAGGGTGATATCTACAATGCGTCTCCAAAATGATGGTGATTTGGGAGCAGCGGTCCGGGCCACATGTTCAAAATGGTCCATATGGCATTTGCACTGGCCGAAAGTGTAGAAATTGCACAAAATGGCAAATGAAAAAAAGCCCCATCCGATTACTATCAAAGCAATGAAAAGAAAACCGCATAATAACAAATAGATATTTATTATACTATACCATAGCATTCTATCACTTCTGAGCCACACTTAATATACCGACGATCAGTGGTAGATCCAGGAATTGACAAACGAGGGGGGGGGGGGCGCAGATTTTACTATAATTTATACACATCACAGGTAGCACAACCAGCCTTTTATAATTATGTTCTAAATTTTACAATATAAGGTTGCAAATGGTACATTCTAGAACATATTGGTCGGGGTTTTCTTGGAACCCTAAACGGGAGGGGGGGGAGCAATCCTCTGAATCCGCCACTGACGATTTTCTATGGTATGCAAAAAGATAATGCAATGTAAATATTATGGTTGAGTGAAGCAAAACCGACTAATAGTGGATGAAGATGACTTGAAGTGGATGGCAAAATTAACACAAATATTGTTCTTATCAAAACAGTACTACGGATATTTTCGTTGTAAATCCCCTAGGTTTTAGTAAAATAAGTAATTCTTAAAAGATGCAAAACGACGCTTTGATGCATCGTGAGGGCTTACTGGGTTACATGTAGGCTACTATTATAATATTATAATAATATAAACAACACTACATTTTGAATTCAATGTTTTAAAAAAACATTTATTATTCAGGTTGTTATTTGCCATTATAAAATGAGTCTATTTTTAACCCTTAACCCTCACATTGCGGGGATCGACTTTAGTCGGCAGAATCTGACATCTGTAGACGTCAGATTCTGACAGCTAGAGTCGATCCCCGCACTGTAAGAGTAAAACTATTTCTAATGGCCGTAGACCCATAACATAGGTATTTAAATGAATCAGAAAAAGCAAACTAAGACGTTTATAATGTGATTTTAAATTGAAAAAGACCCTTTGATCTCCATGTTCATGCAAAAATTGTCAGTGCTTTAAGGGTTAAAGTTACAGAAGTTAAGTTTTTACCCATTTTTTTGTATTTCTAGACTTTGAATCAAAACGTAGACTTATCTAGTATATTTTATGTTCATTTTTCCGTCAAATTTTCTTGTTTTGAAGGACAAATAAACAGGTTGAAAACCCATATAACGCAATAAAGACATAAACCCTTAGAACACTGATGTCGATATAGACTACAGTAGACATTCTGTGGTTTAACTAACACCTGTATAATCAGTTGTTAAAAGTAAAATATGCTTTCAATCTTAAAACACTGATATATGTTGGGACCTTAATCTCGCAAATCACAAAAATTTTCAGTCACTTGAAATTGTGGATCGCGGTAGCGAGACACAATTTCAAGTGACTGAAAATTTAAATTGAAAACCTCAGGGCTCTAGGGGTTGAGACAAAACTCAAGGTAGAAAAAAACGAGGCAGGAGAGTTAACCTTTAGAGCGCTGAATTTGATTTATATAAACCATGGAGACCAAAGGGTTTTTTTCAATTTAAAAAATCATCATAAATGTCAAAGCCAGCCTTTTTTGATTCATTTGAATTCTTATGGATTTAAGACCATTACAAATATTTTAATTCTTTCAGTGCGTTACCGTCTTTATCTGTCAGAATCTGACGTCTACAGAGCGGTAATGAAAACTAGTATTATATACAAATTCCCCGGGCTGAAAGGGTTAAATTGCTAACCACGACTATAATCGTTTTTTATCTGTTTTATTAGTCCAGAAAATCAAAGATATTCAGAAAGTTATCAAGATTTTGCAAATGTTTGGTCTCAAATTAAACAAAGAATTTTCACAGGAGCGTATATTGTATTAGCTTCTGCTATTGTACAATCATCGGTAAATAAATATGTTTAGACTAAGACTTTTCACATACTTGAAGTTTCGGGTCGCACAGCGAGCCATAACTTCAAGTGGGCTAGAATTTAAATTTTATAATTTAGTGCTTTAAGGGTTAATAAAGTGAGATGGTGTATAAACTATAAAAATAATCAACACAATTAGTAAAAAACTTGTCGATGTGCAAAAAAGCAGTGAATTTGTTTTTCCTTAGCGGTAATGGAAACTATGTTTTAGTTTAACTACAGGTTAATGCAGCTGTATACTTGATAAATAGTATTATATACTACATTTAACAGTGACCAGGGGCCTATCATCATTACGAGATTATTCAAGAGAATTCATCACAATGTTTATCTAAGACTATACATGTAAAACATACTTAACTAAAATAGGGCCTACACCCCTTGATAATAATTGTTAATATTCTCGTACGCAGTATCTTAGCTCAACTATGTAATGTTTCAATGTTGTTTTAACATGGGAAATGCCCGGTAAACGCTAAAAATTAAACCAATGTAGATTTTTGGTCATCCTTCTGCAACAATGGACCTATATTAAATCAACATTGGTTCAACGATTGTTCTTCAATGGCACACTTACTAACAGGCACAAGACATTTGCCCAGCAATTCACAGCTCACATAAATAATTATGATCCGACTTTTTGGTTTTCAAAGCAGAATAGACAAAAAACATGATTGCAACTTTCCAGTCGACTAGGTCTACTCTATGTTTGATTGAAACCCTAGGATTGTAATTCATCAACATTAAAATACATGACTAATAAAATAATGCTAGTGTAATGCTATGTGTAACAATATGTAAAGTTACCCTGTCAATTAAACAAATATGACTAATTTTCAGGCACTTGAGGTTGTGGATTGCAGTAGCGAGACACAACCTGAAGTAGATGAAAATATAAATAAATTAACTCAGCATGATAAGGGCTAATTCTTGTCCTTGAAAATTGTTTGTTTCTATTCTTTATTCATTTAAAGCTGGAATTGCTATTGCAAACACAATTTCAAGCTTCAAACGACAACAAACATTTCCAATTGTGAAAGATAGAAATTTCAAAATGTATAGGTGTATTAAATTCTATAATTTATCACAAACGAGTTAGCTAATTTCATTGACATTTTATTTATTAATGCAGCAGCACATAGCTTAATTCGATAATCGCATTACAGACAGACAGACGGAATTTTTATTGACATAAGAAAAGTCATTACAGTCTTATTTGTCATAAAATGACAAAAAGACGCATGGAAAACGCCTTTAAATTTGCGATGGAATCATACTCATGATACAGCACTCACTGATTTTGAGATCGCATTCATATCAAGTGTTAGGCAGAGACTCGTTGAATAACTATAGTATACATCAATTAAATATAGGACTGACAAAAAATAATGTCATTATCTACATAAAGCATTCAAAGAAATACATTTGTGATTACTCAAGTGGCATTTTTCACACTCATGCCGCCGCTACGTAAACCTACACAATGATAAGTCATTGCAGAAAAATTGCGTCAGCCACTTCAAATGTGTTTCAGAGGGCAAAAAAGATACCCTAGCATTCTTTCCTTTTGAATGAAAAAAAATTTATCAGATGGTGGTCAATAGCCTCTTTTTCCACAACTAATAGTCACTGGCCTTTCCTGAAGACCGAATTACCATGATGTGAAATCCCATTAAGTAAACAGGTGGGTCGATTTTACATCAGCTTTTCAAAGGTCACAATTAAACATGAAATGTAGCTGCATGGGTTTTTAGCATTATTCACAAGTAAATAAAGTATGAAAGTAAAAAAACTGCTGGTTATGGTTACATACAAAGGTGAATTTTGTTATTACATTTGTTTTGTTAGGTGGTGGGTTACCTTTAAAGAACTAAAATATGTTTATGTAATCCAAGAGATCAAAGGGTTTTTTCATTTTAAAAGCATCATAAATGGAAAGGGCTGTCACTTACATATACCCTTTCTTACTCAGACAAAAATTACATTCATTCTACTGGTCATTATCACAAAAAAAGACAATTCACAGATTATCTCCAGAGATTGAGAACAAATACCATGAATACATTAATTTACACCTAGCACTGATTATCTACAGTTTCAAACAAGTTTAACACCAAAGATAATCATGCCATTGTAATAGATACAATAGTTTGCGACGGATGTTCAGGTAATCGAATAATTAGGTATCAAAGTTATGGTTACATACAAAGGTGGATTTAGTTATCACACATGTTTTGCTATATGGTGGGTAACTTTTAAAGAACTAAAATATGTTTATGTAATCCAAGAGATCAAAAGTTTTTTTTCATTTTGAAAGCATCATAAATGTCTCTTGAAATCATCATAAATGTCTTACCTAAACCGCAGTATCAAGATTTGTAAAAGCTTCAAATTAAATAGGCCTAATTAATAAATTACTCATATTTATTTAATTTGAAAACCAAACATTCACAAATCATTTCATTCCAAATATCAGTGATTTAACCCTTATTTGCCCAAGTTGGCAATAATGCGAATCGTATGTAGCGAATCGTCGGTAGTTCACAATAATGCGTTTTTCATACATTAGCTCGGTGTCATCTTGCAACTATTCCACATTAAAAACCTGAGGGTTACATAGCTATGTGCCAAGTTTCACTATGCTGCGTCTAATGATTGCTTATGGAGGTCTACTTGAAATGTTACATCACGATTCAAATAATTTGGGAAAAGAAAAGTTAATCGCCAAATAAAACAAAGTAAAAGCTATGCCTAGCGGCCTAAACTTGAGAAATGTGTATTTTTTACAGAGAAATATTTGTTGTCATTGAATTTTGAAGATAGAATTTGGCTTAACCCTTTGACCGCCAAATTATTCAATTTGAATTTTCACTCACTTGAAGTTGTGTCTCGCTGACGTGATCCACAACTTCAAGTGAGTGAAAATTATTCAGATTTGACAAAATGGAGGTCGACTCTTTTCAAATCTTGAAAATATTGAAAATGTGGTACTTAATGGGCTAATAAAAACTAAAAACCCGAATATACGCGGCACCGGCGGTTAAAGGGTTAAAAGATGTGATTAGTTCGAACAAAAAATTGAGCAGGACAAAGATTAACCCTTTGCCCGCTGATCGCGACAATAGTCTTTTTAATCAGTTCTATTAGCCGATTAAACCATTGTTATTGGGAATGAAATGACTGTGTAAACATCAAGATTTGTAAATTTAACAAATTTAACAAATATTAGTAATTTTCAACCACTTGAGGTTGTGGATCGCGGTAGCGAGACACAACCTCAAGTGGTTGAAAATTTTTGATAAATTACCTTAGCATGATAAGGGTTAACATCATTAGCGAAGATGTGCGATCATGACACCAGTCAACACAGGCCTTTTTTTATATAAACCATGGAGACAAAGGGTGTTTGCAATTTGAAATAATCATAGGTGTCTTGGTCAGTAGGCCTACTGTGCAAATGAACTTGTAGAGGGGAAATGAAATGAAAGGGAATTCACGTTTCCCGGTGAATACCTTTTTGCTTTTTTTCACAGGAGTTTTTCACAGAATCTGATTTCCCCAAGAGTGAAATTTCCCCAGAACTCCCCAGATTTATAATTATTTGTCTCGCATAATGTGGAATCCTCATTTTCAAAATAGGCGTAATGCTCATAGAAGATGTACAGTTGTCAAGTTGTATTGAAAAAAGCACAGGAAACTGGGGAATCAGGGGGAATCGGTAGGAATCATTGGGAAATCGAGGGAATTCGTGGGAAATTGGGGGGAAATTGGAGAATTGTGTTTCCCCGATGGGGAAACAGAATTCCCTGACGGGGAAATAAATTGAAAGGAAATTTCGTTTTCACCACAAGTTTCAATTGCACAGTACTGTAGCTCTACTGTGGGTCTATGGTTATTATAAATATTTTATTCTTTCAGTGTGGGGATAGACTTTAGACGGTCCCGTGCTGAAAGGGTTAATGTCAGAAACATTGAACCAGCATCAAACCAACATTGATCTAACAACTAGTACTTAATAGGAGTGATACAT
The DNA here is from genome assembly GCA_964017125.1 of Flabesymbios commensalis. Lineage (NCBI taxonomy): Eukaryota > Metazoa > Annelida > Polychaeta > Terebellida > Flabelligeridae > Flabesymbios > Flabesymbios commensalis. The sequence goes on from OZ024917.1 coordinate 20,507,972, forward strand.
AATTTACCAGCAACCCCTACCCTGCTGAATTGTTTATTTCTATTTTTCATCATTTGAAGCTGGAATTGCAAATGCAATTTCCAGCTTCAAATGATGAAAAATATTAATATTTATCAAAAATAGACATCTCCAATATTGAAGTATTGGATCAACTAAGCATCTACCAGAAACTATTCGATCAAATTAAGTGATATTTCTATTGATCTAAAACATGCTTGAAACTGTCTATATACGTGCGTGGCATGACAAGGCTTGATTAGAGATTTAAGGGTTAAAATCTGAAAACAATCTTGATATACGTTGAAACTTGAATTTCACAGATCGATGTAGTGAGACACAACTTCAGGTCACAGAAAATTTAAATTTCACAGTTCAGAGTTAAGCAAGCGACTGACGTTCAAGCGTCAAGGCCTCTGTTTTACCAACTTCTACAAATTGGCCAGCATAATAATAGTACTGTGGCACACCCAGGTGCGATTCTCTAGATCAGATTCCATAATTCATTATCATATATTTTTCCGGCATGTGAGAAGTCTCTATCATCGGCAGTATGTGGCGTCTATCTGTTTGATCCAGGGCAGAGCTAGTTTCACCTTCCTTCTGTAATTCGGGTCAGTCCTTAAGGGGTTGTCCGGGTCCTGCCAAAGGGGGTTGCGCTCAAAGTAGACAGTCTCTAGTCTTTTCATTGAGGTCAGTTCATTCAGGTCATTCCAGTTATCCAGCAGGTTATCATTAAACTGTAACATCCAAAATAAAATTAACATATTCATCCTCGAATGTGGGATATGTATATTTTTCAGAAAAATAATCATTTTTGACATCAAACTGGGAATTGTGTAAGCAATTTCAGCTTCAAATGAATGAAAAATAGTACCAAACAACTCAGCAGAAATCTTTTAAAAAATACCGGGTATCGTGACAGTGTTATCATCTACCTCCAAACTGAAATTCACAGATATGCCCTTGACTGGCAAGGCCTGTATATCTGTAGTAACAATGATTTTCTGTGATTAGAGAGAAGCTGAGTTCTAAAGTTGAAACGGAGTGTAGTGCATCCAGAATATGATATTTTGCCTATTCCTTTGAACTATCGGTGTCAAAATCAGTGAAATTATATTAAAATGGTTCAATGGATAAAGTAGTGTATGTGCACAACTGGTCGACCCTAAATTGAAATAAATGATCATTTGTGTTTCAATCGTTCTAATAAAGATACAATTATATCTTCTTTCACACCAAACACCCAGTAAACACAACACATCCAACCAATGTTTGCCCAATGTTGGCCCACCGTCTACGACGTTGCACCAATATTGGTCAAACATTGGGTAGATGTGTCGTGTTTGCTGGGCAATGGCTAGATCAAAGTATCACTGGTTTCAATGTATATACAGTAATCCATTGTATATGTATATGTTTACAACGTACATGTAGCTATATATAAAACTCAAGTAAAGGTAGACTATCACAGCTAATGTAGCAGGGGCGTGCCCGGGATTATTGGAAAGGGGGGGGGGGTGCATAATTTCTTTTTTTGTGGGGGGGGGGGGTTTCCCTGCAATCTGAAGTATTTAGAAGGCATATTTATCGGCTTGGGGAACCTTAATTTGCTCATATACATGTACTATGTAAAAACAAAAAGCCATCTAAAAAATAACACATTTATTATAAACGAAAATTCCCATAAAATAATTTGAAATGAAAACGCCTAAAACGTTGATTGTTTTAATCTGAAGCAGTATATCAAGTATATTTAAAGTCTATGTCGGGGGTAGGTGTGCATTTAATTTATTGTTGGTTGTCATTATATGAATTATCAGAGCACTGATCAGTTTAATAATCAAACAAACATATGAGGTGTCACGTTATACATGTAGGCCTATATCTCTTTCATTTTCTCGCCTGTAAATAATAAATTATGGCACTTTGTAAATAATTCAGTTTCAAACAATAAAATCACACTCAATTTTAAACATGATATATATTTCCAATTTTATAGTGTTTATACTTTATGCTTCTGTTTCGTGTTACCTACTCTACAATTTAGTTATATTTTCAATCACTGTGAATTATAAATAGTTACAGCAATTCCTACTTCACAGTGAATAAAAATTACCTAAATTTATAAAACACATGAAAACGTATTATCTTAAATAGGAAACCCAACATATTTGAATGATGTTAATGAACATATAGGTCACTAGAAGGTAAAGGGTTAAAAGGTTTCCATAGCTTTTCACAAAAATAACATTGGTATGGAAAATGACTCCTCTCCATAGAGACTATAAACTACATAACATATCTATAAGGGGCGAAATCATTCCATTGTAGTAATAAAACCACAGGAGCAGGCGTATGAGAACAGGAGCATCCAATGCTGATTTAATGCTGGTCAGTGGGCCAACATTGAACCAGCATTGCTTCAACTTCCCTACACGACATAATCAGTGATAATACAGGGGCAGTTTACCCGCATTCATGGTCTCATCATAGTAGGTATGATAACAGCAGCAGCAGCTGCAGCATTAGAACACTGCATGGGCGGCAGTGATATCAGGAGGGGTACGCCCTGCTTCCTGTTACAAAGGTGAATTTGCTTTCAACCCCAGCAGGGGGGGGGGGGGCTACGCCGTGTGCTGGACGTGCACTTTGTCTTGTAATCATGGTAATGACAATAAAGAAGCACATGCATTTTTTTGGAGCAGCTGAACGGGGGGGCGTACGCTGACTACGCCCAGTGGTGGACACGCCATTGCTGTAGCCTGGTATAGGTAGAATAGTATCTACCCTGAAACACATGTATTATGTGCCGGTGTCTTAAATCTTGTAAACCTTGTACTGTTGAATTGTATTATGTGCCGGTGTCTTAAATCTTGTAAACCTTGTACTGTTGAATTGTTTGTTCAAGTTTAAATTTCATCATTTGAAGCTGATACAATTTCCCAGCTATAAATAGCAAGAAATATATTTTTAACTATTATATATGAAAAATAGACATCTCCCAGAATGAACTATTTGATTAACTGAGCATCTACCACAAACTAAGTTATCAAAATCAATGTCATTCAATTTGGCATGAAAATTGATTGAAACTGTTATATGAGCCTAGCAGCACAATGTAATCCCATTTGATCAATTTTAAAACATATCAATTTACCTCTATCCAGAGGACACATTGTAATAGTTTGTTGTGGTTGTGAAGGTGAGGCAGATTCAACAGACAACATTGTTCAGAACATGAGAGGGAAGTTATCAATCATCGCTATATAGGGCTTCATCTTGCTATCAACCTGTTTTTATGGTGTGCAAGGATTCTGCTTCTGTCCAGATAGCCAGCCTCGATGCAATGCCACCTAGCGACTGATAGCACTAGTCCTAATATTATCCTCTTGGAGTTAGAAGTTGCTCAACTGCCACTTTGTGAAGTGGCAGTTTATCACCTTCTCACTTCAAGGAGACAATATCAGGAACCACTTTTTTATTATTTTGTGAACCGGTTTTTTCATGTGACCACCCAGTAAAAACAAGCCATTATAAATTTTTAATTCTTTCAGCGCAGGGAAAGACTTTAAAGGTCAGAATATGCCGTCTGTAAACGTCAGATTTTGACGTATAAAATGGATCCCGGCCCTGAGAGAATTAAAAAATTATACATGCTATGTCTGCAGATCCATAGCATAGGTATTCAAATAAAGCCGGAAGAGCTAACTAAGACATTTATGATGATACAAATTGGAAAAAAACCTGCATAGTCTTCATGGTTTATATAAAATTATTTCAGAGTGGTATGGGTTAAGCTGAGGTTTTTGATGGTCTGAGAAACCGGCCCAAACCCGGTCAAAGTCTTCTGTTTGCTGAGCTGTTATTAACCCTTATCCTCCTAATCATGACTCTTGTTGTTTTCAATATGTTTTATTAGTAGACCCAATTACTGTTATTGGGAATGAAATATGTGTCTATTATTATTTGCAATTATTTGTGCTCAAATTAAACGAATATGAGTAATTTTCAGGCACTTGAAGTTGTGTGTCGCGGTAGCGAGACACAACCTCAAGTGGCTGAAAATTTAAATAAATTAACTCAGCAGGATAAAGGTTGAAACCCTTTGTATCTGCATTCAAGAAAAGTGAAAAATCACAGAGACAAGGCGCACTCACCCAAAATTCTTCCATCAACACGAGATGTGATAAATTCTGCAGTCTTTTGATCCTGTTTCCAGCAACGTCTAGAGTTGTAAGCTTTGTCTGAAATGCAGTAAAAAAACACTTGATATTGCCATTCACTAGCCACATCCTAGTTAAAAAACTGCATAACAAATGTCAATTCTTTCAGTAAGACATTTATGATGATTTGAAATTGAAAAATGTCCTTTAGTCTTCATGGTGTATACAAATATATTTCAGCATTGTGAGGGTTAAAAATTTAGATAGCATCTACTTAATGAATTAAAATAAAAATTGAGAATACAAAATAAAGGTGATTGAGATCATAGAAAAGTTGAATGTTAACCTCAGGCTTCGTCAAATCCGTTCTGTAAACTGGGGAACTCTCTATTTGACCTAGTTTGCTTTTTAAACTGGATTCTACCCATTTCACAACTCGGCCCTACTTGTTAATATAGTATATAAATGCTCTCCAATGAAGTGTGGGGCTACTGCACTTCACTATAGAGTAAAACCTGCTATCAACGGCCACCCTAAATGTGAGCCAAAAGTGGCCGTTGGGAGGAGTTATAATAATGTTAATATACACATGTAGTACATAAATGCTCTCCAATAAAGTGTGGGGCTACTGCACTTCACTATACATGTAACTAGTATAGTAAGAAACCGTTGCAATTTTTTTTCTTGGGATCTCGATCGTCACCATTACAAAAGCTGTTTCAGAGTGAGAAAATGGAGTGTTGCAAGTCTTCTATAAACTCGGCAAGTATCTTTCAAGTTTTGCCTGCTTTTTTAAATGGATTCTACTAGATTCTATTAGATACCTTGGCCTAACTCAATTTTACCCTTTTGTAATCTAATACAATAGTCCATTTTTTAATGCATTCAAGCCAGCCTCCACCCAATAGGCCAAAAAATAATTCATTTTTATTATTTGTAAACTAAAAGTCTTTAGAACCTTCCTGAACAACTTTACAACATACATGACATGTATCATTGTACCAAGTTGATTAGAGCCTTGAGATTAGTCGATTGACTTACTGTTAATTTTTTTAAATACTGTAGAGACCAAAGGGTTACTCACTTTCAGTTCTTCCAGCAAACACGAGGCATTCACCCAATGCTGTTGCAATGTTGGGCGAGCGTCGAAAACCATGGTCCATTATTGAAACAGCATTGGGTGAATGCCTCATGTTAGCTGAATTTACATGATAAATGGCTGAGTTAGCCCTTTCCGATTCTTATATGAATACCTGGTACCTCAGAATCTGATGTTAAAAATCAATATCTGTACAGAATGTTTTAAAGGCATAAACACCTGTCAACACTCACCAAATTGTCGAGTCCTCCCAGTTCTGAGATACCGTTATGACTGAGATAAAGCTGGTCGAGATTCACAAGACTGTCCAAACCCTCGATTTTTGTGATGCGATTACTCTGCAAAATAATACATCAGTTATTTAAATACAAATAAAAACAAACAATATACTGTACATTATTGTGAATCTCACTTTGTATTTCTCATTTTTGCAATCACAATCACCACCTCGAAGGCAATAAAAATATATTGATTTTGTAAAAATGTCCAAGTATCATAGCTAAAATGAATGCTCAGAATCTCCTTATTGAATGCTGTTTCATTTTAACCATTAAAGCGCTGAAATAATTTGTAAAAAAACATCCAACCAAAGGTTTTTTTCACCTGGAAATCATCATAAATGTCTTTATTAGCTCTTTCAGATTCATTTGAATACCTATGTGAGTGGTCTACGGCCATTACAAATATTTCTATTCTTACAGTGCGAGGATCGATTTCAGTCATCAGAATCTGACGTCTACAGATGTCAGATTCTGACGACTAAAGTCGATCCCGCGCTGTGAGGGTTAAATGCTGTTTGATTTTAAATTTAATTTGACATTTGCCATTCAGTACATGAATGCGCCGCAGGAGCTCAAGGTCTAAAATAATAAAAGCATATCCTCTACCAAAGAAAAAAAAAAATTCATCTCAAATATTTTTGTATAAACCATGGAGACCAAAGTGTTTTAGATACAGAAATCTGCCACTAATGAATTATTTAGCCAAATTTAATTTTGAAAAATACTTTATTTATTAGAAACTGATGGATTATCAAACAAAACTTTACTACAATTTTCTAAATAATATAAATACAAACCCTGGGACCCAAGCACATATTTTTCCGTTCCACATGTAGCCATGGGAGATCAAAGGATGTTTTCTGTTCCCCAAGAAGTAGAGGGGATGAGTGAGCACAGACAGACTAGTGCTGATTTATTGTTGGGCCAGTGGCAGTGTAACAGTGCATTGTGTGTACAGCGTGAGGCAATTAGCTGTCCAAACTCTTGTCACTAGAAATTTAACGTTAACTGGCGCCTACAGATTACATAACCACATAGCCGGAGATGATGTCTCTCTGATTACGTAACCTAGTGCAGTACATAGCTGGCTGTTTTTTTATTTATATATAATCTGTTTTTTTAACAGCCCTGGTCAATAATAAAATTTAATGAATGAAAAGAACATGAGATGAGAATTATAAGTTATATTTCCTTATTGTCTGACTAAAAAAAATGTTTGATTCTAATAAATAAAACACATTTAAAAAAGTATTATTGCCCATTATTGCCCACTTGAGCTAAAAAAGCATTCTTGGCCAGCCCGGGTTTTCTCACCCTGGGAAAACAGGTAATATTGCCAACCCTGTAAATGTCTTAGTTAGCTCAGATTTCCACTTCATTTGAAAACCTATGTTATGCATCTATGCGCATTATAAATACTTTAATTCTTCCAGGAGCGGGTACCATCTTCGTACAAAGAAGGTGGAAGAGTTAAAGTTATGGTCAGCTGTCAAAACTCGCTGGACAAGGGCCCCCAGAATGCAATAGTGCCCGTGGGTAGGCCAAGGCCCTATTCCATAATAATACTAAGTATGCGTTTCATACCCAAAGCCTCATTAAGAGCAAGTTCTTTAATCACAGCAAGTTCATATAGACTTGAGCGACATCTATGATTTAATAATTCCATCGAATCTCAAAGCCCTTAGTCCTTGATCTTAGCCGGTCGCTGGCCTGCAAACAAACTGACTGTATTACTGCGGGTATCTCGAAACGGGTTGACCCCACGCTTGTACTGGCACCCAGTGAATACAAAACATTTGTATGACTTTATACAATTGTTGGACCGACGTTGAAGACGTTGGGCCGACGTTGTATAAATGTTATACAAATGTTTTGTGTTTGCTGGGCAGGAGGACTTTCTCTCAAGCATTGTACATTTCTCCAATGTTGGTTCAATGTTGGGCCAGCATCGCAGACGTTGGCCTAACATTAAAACAGCGTTGGGTGAGTGTTTCGTTGGAGTAGTATCCAGTCTTGTATTCAGGTTACTGAATCAACCACACTGTACTGTATGCTGAAGGCTTACACGCATTCGAGTTTAGAATGTGACTCTATCTGTAACTAATATTGCCCTCAGCAAAACCATTGTCAATTGCATCAACAGCAGTGGGGCAATAAATTTATAACCTTGTTTACTACCAAACACATATTTTACATTTCTATGGGAGCCCCTTTGGAGTACTGAAGTACAAAATCAATTTTGTAGTATTTTTCAATTACCTGGAAGCTGTGTCTTGTAACCACAATTGACAATTTCACAAACCATCAAACACAAGATAATGACTCATGTCATTTTAACCCCTTCAGCGCGGCGACCGTCTTTATCAGAATCTGACGTCCAAAGACGTCAGATTCTGGCGTATAAAGACAATGCAGTGCTGAAAAAATTGAAATATTTCTAATAATATAGGTAGGTATTGAAATGAAGCAGAAAGAGTTAACTCAGTCATTTATGCCGATTTCAAATTGATAAGAGGCCTGAAGTCATTTATCATCCCCCGCCATAAATTAGGTTAGAGTTTTTGCGATCATAAATATTTAAAAAGTCGACTTGTGGTGGCCATTTAAAATTTCAGTAAAGTCACCTGCACATTTGAATTCCAGATGGTGGGTAATGTGATTGACCTCAATTTGCAGTTTTGCACCTACAAAAAATTATGAAGTTCATCCATGGTGACCATTTTAAATTTCATTAAAACCTTAAAAAAATCATCTGCACATCTCCATATAATGGGGAATGTGATAGTAAAATTTGAATAATTTCTGGCTAAGTATTAGAGTTTTTGTGCCCACAAAAAAATGTGCAGTTGACCTCTGGCGGTCATTGTAAATTTTGGTAGCATCTTTAAAAAAACACTGGACATCCCTATGTAGCTAGAAATGTGATTTTAAAATTTCAAAAAAATTGACTACTAGTTTTTGAGTATTTCGCCCACAAAAAAAAGTGAAGCCCGATGCTGGATGGAATCCTCGCACGCCTGAAATCCCCCCCTCTGGAAAAGTCAATGAGGGTGATAAAATAAATTTTGACCTATTTTCGAAAAAAAAAATGAAAAAAATCTCTTGAAATGAACTTCTTCTTTCAGAGATTGGCAACCATCCAATGCGTGCAGTGGGCAGAAAAAACACATGTTTTTGCTTAGTAATATGCAACCTTAATCTAATGCGCACGCTCATCTAAAACAAACAGTGGCCTAAAATTGACATCAGTGTTCTCAGATTTAACCTTTACAATGCTGATATATTTTTATATAAACCATGGAGAACAATGAGTCTCAGTTTGAAATCATCATAAATGTCATAGCTCTTTCCACTTTATTTGAACACCTATGTTATTGGGTCTACGGTCATTATAAATATTTAAATTCTTTCAGACAGTCCCCGCACTGAAAGGATTACGTTGAAGTCATAAGATACTTACCTGCATGCTGAGAACGGAGAGATTGGTGATCGTGCTCAGGCCTTGAATACGTGTGATCTTATTCTTCCCGATGTACAAGCTGTGTAGTTTTGTTAAATTTTCTAAACCTTCCATAACCTGCAATAATATACAAATTCAAATTAAGCAAATTAGGAAACACATCTCCATTCATTGCAAACTGTGAATTGGCTGCAGAAGAAATTATATCTGCCAGATTGGCTTATCTTTTGACTAAAATGTACAAATGAAAGTCATTTCTATCCACCAGAAGTTGTGGATCTGTTATACTTCAATTAATGAAAACATTAATAGACTAGCATCACAGAAGCGCATTATGCAACCGAAATGGTAGTAACGGCAGAATCATAAGGGTTGGCATCTTTGTGTGCTGGTTTGGCGTGGATCAAGAGTCATAAATGGTGGGGCAAAAAAAATATATGTTTGTTTCCGATTTGTTGTAATTTTAACCAGTGGGTGGGTAGGAAATTAATTTTAATTTTATTTATTGTCACTTCAACCAATCGGTAGGTAAGAATTTTTTATTATTTTATTTGGCGCAAAATTCACTTCCATGCATGTCTTATCTGTACATTACATTTTTGTTTTTTTTGGACGCTTTTCAACCCCCTTTTCCTTTTTGTAACTTTTTTAGAGTTACTTTGATCACTGTTGATAACTCATCCCTCAAATGGTTTTCCTAAAAAAAAATTTGGAAATCCATAAAATAACTTTGGGTCTCCCATGTTTTAATAAGGTCGATCAGAAATCAGAAACAAACAATATTTTTTTTAGATCTGGTACAACATTTAAACAGCAGATCTTCGACGTCACATGTTTACTGGGTAGATGAGTGCTCATCTGCAATAGGCTACTTTTAACCGACAAAGCGCTGAATTAGTTAAAAAAAAACATCACAACCAAACGTGTTTTTTTTAATTTGAAATCATCATAAATGTCTTAATTAGCTCTTTCTGATTCATTTGAATACCTATGTTATGGGTCTACGGCCATTAGACATATGTTCACCCTTACAGTGCGGGGATCGACTTTAGTCGTCAGAATCTGACGTCTACATACGTCAGATTCTGTCAACTGAAGTCGATCCCTGCGCTGTAAAGGTTAAATGCCATACTGCAACATTACATACCCGTATTCTGTTGGCTCCGAGCTCCAGCATCTGTAATTCTGTAAGGTGCCCAAGATTTTCAATTTTGCCAATTTTGTTTTGTATGAGATACAGTTTTTGTAAACATGTCAGTGTGTCTAAAGACTTGATCTCTTTAATGCGGTTAAAAGACAGATCTAAACTTCTGAAACACAAATAGCAATACATCCTTGACATGGGAAAGACACATGACAGCACAAAATCTGAAAGATTGAATCTATTACAAGAAATTTCTAAGGGTTATTCCATTTAAAAATGTGTGTGTGTGTGGGGGGTGGGGGGTGCGGAAGTTTTCATCTATATGTTTGAGGAAGGGGGATGAGAAATAATTACAATGCATTACAATACAATTACAACACAATACCATACTTTCCGATGTATAACCCACCACTTTTTACTCCATGTCAGGCCTGGTGCGGGCTATATAACGAATGGTGACGAAAAATGGTTCAAGGCTCGAAATAGGCCCCATCCAAGACAACCAACAATCTAGGAAGGACAAGTACAGTCTCAATGAGCTTGTCCTACTGGACGAGTGCCCCTGCTTGACAATTATTAGGAAGAACAAGTGATATTTTGGAGAAGGACTAGTCAATGTTTCAGTTAATTGTCCGACTGGACAAGTGGAATTCAGTCCAATTTGGAGCCCTATGGTTGAAGTCCGAAATTGCAAGGGGACATTATTTATATGGTTAATGTTTTACTGCCGTATATCCTGTCTATATAATGTGATGTTTTTTCTGTACTTCACGGAGGAGCCGTCACTTGGCCATGTGAGAACTAGCGGTGGATATCCACTACACACCCCCACTCAGTTTAACTCTTAAAGCGCTGAAATTTTATATAAACTATGGAGACCAAAGTTTTTTTCCATTTGAAATCATCATAAATGTCTTAGTTAGCTCTTTCCACTTTATTCGTATCATTTAAATACCTATGTTATGGGTCTAAGGCCATTACAAATATTTTTACTATTACAGTGCCGGGATCAACTCTAGACGTCAGAGTGAAAACGTTTAATCTTACAGTGCGGGGATCGACATTAGACATCAGATTCTGACGTCTACAGACCAACTACATGTTAGCCCTTAGAGCACTGATGCCAACTGCAGTAGATAATCTATTTCTTTAGCACCTGTATAACCCCTGATAACCAGCTGTTCACAATAAAATATGCCTTCTGTCTTGAAACACTGATATATATTGGGACTTAAATTTCACAAATAACACAAATTTTCAGGCACTTGAATTTGTGTACCGCGGTGGCGAGACACAACTTCAAGGGACTGAAAATTCAAATTAAATAGCTTAGTGGTCTAAAGGTTAATAAAACTTAAATATGAATGTAGTCGTGCTTAGCGGTGTGCGGGTATTACACAGACACAATCAGTTCAATAACATTTGCCACCTTGGATATGACAGGGTATATCTGCCACTTTGTAAAGTAGCAGATACACCCTTTCATATCCAAGGTGATGACTTGTCACATTGCCACACACAGAAAAAGTCCTGCTATAGTACTCAATTTTGTATTTATATCGCTCTGCAGAAAGCAAATATATTATCACCTTTCCAACTTACAACAAATTAACGAGTGGTTCCAAATTTTCGATAACAGTCAGTAAATTGTCATAGAGGTCCAGCTCTAATAAGGTACTGTTTTCTTGCAGGTTCTCTATTCTTTTTACAAGATTTTGCCGCAGGCACAATGTCTGGAACATAAACATTTTGTATTTATACTAATCTGTAGAAAGCAAAAATATTATCAAAATGAATGTCTGAATATATAGTTAACAAATGTTTCACTGAAAGAAATAGACATGGAGATATTTTTTCTGTGCGATTATCATGATTATATGATTTCAGTTTTTCGAGTATTTTTTCATAGAGAAATATTCAACACATTTGAAGTGGATCTCAAAAGCAAAATTAGCAAAACATAATTAAGTGAAGAATTAACCCTTAGGATAATTTCTTACAATTTTCAACCACTTGAGATTGTGTTTCGCTACTGCGATCCACAACCTCAAGTGGTTGAAAATTATTCAAATCTGTTTAATTTAAGTCGAAACATTTACAAATCTTGATGTCCAAAACAATTCCCAAAAACAGTGATTTAATTGGCAGAAAAAAACGGATTAAAAAATAACTATTGTCATGATTAAGATGCAAAGAGTTAATTCGTTTTTTTTTTCTAGTTCCGTCAAAAATTTAAAGGTGAAAAATGACCCCCCAGAGTTCTGCTGTCAACTAAAGTCGTTTTACTGTGTTTTTATTAGCACTTTTTTCACCTATTTTTAAACATAAAAAATGTTCCAAATTTTTGACATTGAGAAGCCTTGTGATTTCGATTTCACAAAAACATTTGAAGTTGTGGATCGAAAATTTAAATATTAGTCCAGACCTCTAAGAGTTAAATTTTGTAAGATGCTGTGAAGTGTTATCAACCTTACCTCCATGGAATGTACTCTCTCTAAATTTTCTATTTTTCCTATTCTGCAATGATTTAGATCAACATCCTAAAAAAGATGCATAATGTTATTTAAACAAATGACAAAGTGTACATGTGTTTTCAAAATAAACTTGAAAGTCGAGAATTGCGTCAGCTTGTAGTGAATGAGACAACAATGGTGAATTCAGGCTTGAAATGGTTAACTGCATAATATAATTACTAGTATCATGCATGAAGGCGGTTCCCATAGTATAATTAAACACTGTGGATGTGAGCCGCATATCAAAGAGAAAGGGACTTGGCGCTACGGTAGAGCACCTGATTGCCTTGCCAGTCATGCATGCGTCCCAGATTCATCAAATCTGCTGATCCTGTGTGGGGTTTTCAGAGATATATCCTTTTTCCCCCCTTCTCAATGTGATTAGGAAATCATGGTAACAGGGCTAGACACTAACTGATTGGACCCCAAGGGCAAGATAATTTTTGGGGTACTTGCCCCCCAATTTATCACTTGCCCAACTTTTCCACTGACATGCGTTTGTCTGTTGTGAAAGTCACTCAAATTTAAAAAGGTGAAAATTGAAGCTGTTGCCCAAGGTGCCACTGTCTGTAATTTTTTACTTGCCCGCACCTAAAATCGGTTGCCCTGGGCAATTGGGCGACTGTTAGTGTCGAGCCCTGATTAATGTCCGCCTCATTGAGTTACGGTTGAAATCAGTGTATCAATGTTAATTTTGCACAGGGCCACACACTGTGTGCTCCTTCCACATATCATTACACCCGGATACAGGGTGTGAGATTCATGTTCACCTAGCTATTGATGGAATGCCCCTTGCTAGAAAAAGTATTTTTTTATAAAACTAAATACACAATTAAATTTCATTTGATTCACCATTTCCAGTATTCATTTCTGAAATCAGTAAGTATCCATTTCTGAAATCAGTACATTTTATCCTGTTTTAACTATCAGCATGATAAATTGCATGTAGATCAAATATAATTCTCAATCTGGCAACCGTATACATGTAATCAGGGCACATTTGGTTCCTACCCTTTTTCTTCAACTAATTCAAACATATTATGAAACAACCACCCTTTTTTCAAGAGGCTGGTTACTCTAAATAATAACAAATTGTCAACTATATGTTAATGTACTATAATATATGAAATTTGAAGAATTCCCAGCTTTGAAGTTCTATAACATTATTTTTATTGTTAAAAATTATCCCTCAAACTAGATAAGTGAACATCTACTGTATATTAGTAACCCCACCCTGGTTAAAACAAGAGGACTGAAGTCCTATATCATCCCCCGCCATCCATTAGGTTAGGCTTTTTGCGGTTACAAATATTTAAAAAGATGATTTGTGGTGGCCATTTTAAATTTCAGTAAAATCACATGCACATTTCCAGATGGTGGGTAATGTGATTGTACAATGTGAATTATTACTGATTTCAATTTTTCAGTTTTTGCGCTCACAAAAAATATAAGGCTTATCCATGGCGGCCATTTTGAATTTCAGTAAAACCTTAAAAAAATCACTTGCACATCTCCATATCGTGGGGAATGTGATAGTAAAATTTGAATAATTTCCGACTTAAGTTTTGGAGTTTTTGCGCCGACAAAAAAATTAGAGTTGACCTCTAGCGGCCATTTTGAATTCTGTTAGCATCTTTAAAAAATCAATTGCACATCCCCATGTTGCAAGGAATGTGATGTTGAAATTCGTAAAAAAACTTGACCAGACAAATTTTTTGAGTTTTTGTGCCCCCCAAAAAATTAAAATTGATCTGTGAATTTCAGTAAAACCTTGAAAAAGTCACCTGCACATTTCCATATCATGGGGAATGTGATAGTAAAATTTAAATAATTTCTGACTTCAAGTTAAAAGAGTTTTTGCGCCCACAAAATTTTTTAGAGTTGACCTCTGGCAGCCATTTTGAATTTTGGTAGCATCTCTAAAAAATCACTTGCACATCCCCATGTTGCTAGAAATGTGATGTTAAAATTTCAAAATAAATTGACCAGTAGTTTTTGCGCCCACAAGAAAACGTGACGCCGAACGCCAGACAGAATCCTGGCGCGACTAAAATCCCCCTTCCCCGTTCTCCATACTTTTAAAACTGAGCTAGATTCTATTTCAATGGTTTTGAATGTCAGAAAAACTTGGTTACAAACCGCATCCCAACTTTAGGGTAATCTCTCCCGCCAACTCTTGTGGTTTAGCAGGACACGTGTTATTGTACTGCAGTGGTATTGTGTCAGTATCATAGTCAACGCCATGTTTACAAGCTATAACTATCTACCGGGCACAAATATTGCCAATCCCGACGCGTGCCACGTGTGAGCCTTAGATACTTAATGTATGTAAAACATGTATACATGTAAAGCGTGTTTTCTGTGAGCAGGTGGAAGACAGAATGTCCCACCACACCTGACCCAGCAAACAGGAAACGTTAGCCTACTGCTAGTTTGATGTTGGATCAGCTGCGCAGACAGTGGGCCAACAATAAATTGGGTAAATGACTCCTTTCTGTTGTATGAAAACACCAGCGCCTCAAATCGCTTTGTTCTTCTCGTCACTTTATTAGGGTGTTGTGGCTGACCATCTCAGTCCTACAGCATCTACGAGGGCTTGCAAAATCGTCATATATTTACATGTCACACTCAAGATGAGTGTCCATCGTCATAATTCAATAATGTCAATTATATATTTCGTTGGTATTTACATGCATGTGTATTCATATGTACACTTGGTTACATTTGAAAGATTGTTACATCTGTATGATATTTATTCAATCATCTTTATTCAAATTGGGATGCAGATGGTTAACAGCTGTTGAACACCCCGCGATAACTGGAGGTCAGTATATTGTTGTGCCACCCTCTATATCGTTTGCCCGACATTCAAGCAACATTGTTATTATTATCATTATTTAAAAATTTAATTCAAAATATAGGTATGGCGTTGGAACCATTTATATTTACTTCCAATTAGACTGCTATTAACGTGATATCAATGTTATATTTCAAATAACATAAATTATTCTTTGTGTTATTACCGTACAAATATATTGCAATTTACTTTGAGCTACAACTTGAATAGCTCATTTATTCTAGCCTAAACTTTGGGACGCAGACGGTTAATAGAATGAACAGTCAGTCGACAGAGCTCATGACGATACACCATCGGTTAGCTGGTTGTCACTCCCGGCAAACTCACCTGATTTGGACCTGGAATGCTTCATGGCTCACTCACAATGCCTGGTTACAAACCGCACCACAAGTTTTGATTAGATATTTTACCAGACAAACTTCCAGTTATTAACTGTGGTTACGAACCGACAATATACAGTACAGGGTACATTAATTTCAGTAGTATTTTATTAGTCTTAAAACTTGCTTGAAGCTGTATACATTACATTGCTCATATCGAATTCCCCACAGTAAATTTTATCTCCTGGGAAATTTCGAAGGAAAATATTAAGGGGTCATTCAATATGAGCAGTACTGCACATGTATCTAGGCCTTCAGTTCTAGCAGCACAATGGCCTAATATGCCATTTGGTGCATATATATGATGACAGAGAATAAAAGGATATTTCAAATATAAATCTCTCACCAGCGCATTCAGGTCAGTCACAATCAGCTCCACAGTCTCTTCTTCGTTATCAGTGACATCTTCCTCGCCTTCCTCTCCACTGGATACTGTATAATGGCAGAAGATACAAAATAATATCAAAGATTCAATGTCATAACTAACACTATAGGAGTGTTTGGTTTGATAAAAGTACATATTCCGAGACATCAGTCTCAAACTGGGTAAATTAAATCTACAAAATGTTTAAATCTGCTGTTTTCTTTTTGTTGTTTTCCGAGCAACATTGAATATTTTCTCAGTCAATAGTACGACTCATAATCTATATGTCTCACATGCAGTGTCTGTGATGATTTCTGTGCAATTAGCAGCAGACAAGCATAGGCGATAGGGTTTTGTAGGTATTATGGACATAGTGGTGTGGCCAAAAATTACTTTAGACATTGCATTTTGGGTAAAATCAATGATGGCCACCACTTTTTCCAAGGTTAAACAATAAATTACGGTCATTTTTGCCAGAATTGAAGTAATAGTTTTAATAGCAGTATATTTTTATTCTCCTTATTTGTGATGTAGTATAGCTATAGCATGTAGGTCTGAATTCTCTATCTCATCCATCTAAAATCATCACAGTATTTGATCATTTTCATGATGGATGTATGCCAGTCACATTTTCTTAGTTTTAATGCAAGGAAAAAACAAATTTGTCAAAAATACTCATTATTCCTATTTCGAACAAAAAATAGAAGTACAGTTCTGTCTATTAGTCAAGGTTTTAGTGCCTACCTAGGGTTTTTCAGTGTGCTGATTTATTAAGTGTTTTCAGAAACAATAATACATTTTAAATTTGATTCTTGTAAGTAATGTTGTCAAAAATAAATAATTTTTTTAAATAAATTTGAGGACATTATCCAAGATGATAAACAAAATGGCTAATGCTGTGGCAAAGCTGAGTAATAAATATCCATAAAAACATTTCATGAAATTATTCTTTAATATTCCTTAGTCAACCTATCTTGAACAAGAGGACTGAAGTCCTATATCATCCCCTGCCATAAATTAGGTTAGAATTTTTTGTGGTCACAAATATTCAAAAAGTCGACTTGTGGTAGCCATTTTTAATTTCAGTAAAATCACCTGACTTTAATTTTTGAGTTTTTGCGCCCACAAAAAATTATGAAGTTCATGCATGGCGGCCATTTTGAATTTCGGTAAAACCTTGAAAAAACCACATGCACATCTCCAAATCTTGGGGAATTTGATATTAAAATTTGAATAATTTACGACTTGAGTTTTTGCGACCACAAAAAAATTAAAATTGATTTGTGGCAGCCATTTTGAATTTCAACAAAACCTTAAAAAAATCACCTGCACATCTCCATATTGTAGGGAATGTGATTGTAAAATTTGAATAATTTCAGACGTTAAGGTTTAGAGTTTTTGCGCCCACAAAAAATTTCGGGGAAGATTTCTGGCGGCCATTTTGAATTTTGGTAGCATCCTTTAAAAATCACTTGCTGCGTTTCACATCCACATATTGCTGGGAATGTGATGTTAAAATTAAAAACAAATTGACCAAAATATTATTTTGAGTTTCAGCACCCACCAAAAATTGAAGTTGATCCGTGGTGGCCATTTTGAATTTCAGTAAAACTTTGAAAAAGTCACCTGAACATCTCCATATGGTGGAGAATGTGATAGTAAAATTTGAATAATTTCTGACTTTAAGTTTTAAAGTTTTTGCGACCACAACAAATTTTGGAGTTGACTTCTGGCAGCCATTTTGAATTTTGGTAGCATCTTTAAAAAATCAATTGCACATCCCCATGTTGCTATGAATGTCATCAAAAACAATTAACCAGTAGTTTTTGCGCCCACAGGAAAACCTGACGCCGGACGCCAGACAGAATCCTGGCGCGACTAAAATCCCCCTTCCCCTACAGGCGGGGGATAAAAATGCGGCCTTTTAAAAGCCAGTGGCTAACCGTATGTGATTTACCGTTTGTATTATCTATAGCATGCTATTCTTACCTTTATTCAGCACTCTTAGAGCAGTATCAGCTGATACCTCCTCCAAGAATGCTGAACGTTTAATTATCATACACTTAACATCACAATGTGCTACCCGTTAGTTGTCTAATGATATAAAATGTCTATAATTTTTAATAAGACTGTCTTCTTTTTCTAAAACTGTAAAAAGATTGTTTTATTGAACCTAATACTTACATGTCATTCTATGGACTGTGGTGATGTCAGTAGAAGTCTATTTCAAATTTCTCTAACCACAAAATGTTGTAAACCTATCAACATTTGTTTTCATTTAGCTTTTAAAAAATGTTATTAAAATTACTTTTTTTCCAATTAAGATCACTCTTGAGACCCAAGTGCTTTTTTCCTTAACATTAACCACCTGAATACCGCAATAGGTCACTTCAGGGTGGCATAACATTGATTTGACCACCATCTGATGACGCTCACATAGCAAAACAGCTGTCATAGCATTGGAATAAATAAATCATTTCCAGCTCAACACCACCTTATTCAAGGCCTTCTACTCTTTTCTATCTACTTTAAAACTGGGCGCGCATACAAATTGTATTCGAAGTTGGGTGCACTGATGTATCTAAAAACTAACACTTAACAGCATCATCATCTCAGTTACAGTAGTTTTCCTCGGCTGCTTCAAAAAGGACAATTTTTTTCTTTTTTGTGATGTACCTACCTGGGCAAACTAGTGCAGCCTTCCTCAGGTATATTAATTCTTAGGGATACCCACATTGTTCTGTCCAAATAGCCTTAATGATGGCCTCCAGAACTTCCTCATGGGGCAGTGGACATGTAGTCTATTTTCATTTTTTGCATTTTTTACAAAAAAATAAAAAAATGAAGACTTGGCTACTAAACTGGAGTCTGGCCGGCTAGCCTTGGAGGCTGCCCGGTCGGAGTTCCAGGAAAGTCCGTTTTTTTTTAATCTGAGCGGCTCTATAAGCTGCTAAGCCGGAATATAAGACTAGAGCCTGACAGCACTGAAGTAGAGCTTGTGCCGGGCTTCAGGGTCATTGTTTTAACAAGCCCGTGCCGAGAAATTTTCGAAGGGGGGGTCGAATTTTGGATTGCTGGGGTATTTTCGAAATAAGTTAATTGGACCCCCTGTAAAAAAACCTGTTTGAATTTATATTTGGCGTTGAGCAAATAGCAAACGCCGGTTAAGGGGGTCTGGGGGCATGCTCCCTGGGATTTTTGTTTGACTTTAGCTACAAATTGGTGGAGTTTGGTGGATTCTGGAGGATGGCGCTGGGGTAAATTTTCAGCTTTGTGGTCACAGGGGGGGGGGGGGAGGGTCGTGCGACCCTCTTGAACCAACCAACCCCCCCCCAACGGGCCTGGTTTTAAGGAAAGCTAAGATGCAGCTGTTTCACAATTAAGCAACAAATATATTGGTCTAAATGAGGTGTTGAATCCGACAGTAACTATCCTGTATCTCGTATCTGACTGTCGTCAGCTCAATGTTGTTTTCAAAGTTTAGTCGGGGAGGGGGGGGGAGGTGGTCATGCGTTGCATGTGTAAATACGCCCCCAACTGCGTCTCTGTGTTTATTAGTAGGCCTATATCCGGTATATTATGGATAATCGGGTAGGCCTACCCTAATGGAAATAGGTCAAATCTGTGAAACTCAATGACCTCGACCTCCTTTGTTTTCACCGAGCTGGCTAATACAATATATAACCTTGTTTTCACTGAGTGACGTTACTGCGTTTTACAGAATGAAGTATGGGGGAGGGGGTATTATATAACTTTGTTTTCACCGAGTGACATCACTGCGTTTCACAGCTAGCTACTCCCTGTGTGACCCTGGGCTGGGTCCAGGGTCTGGGACTGTGGTGCAGTTCATTATTCAAAGCCGATCTATTAAACAGAAACTGTTTATATTAACCTGACAATTTAGGTGGTACAGTAGATCCTGTCACCAACGACCTTGCTTCTGCCAGACAAAAAAAGTCGTTGGTGGCAGAAAGTCGCTGGTCACAGGAATAGGTTTTTGCTGTAGAATTTGCGTGTGCGGCGGCTCGTTCAATGTCTGGCTAATGACGGCTACATTCACCCACCATTGACTGGTAGTCATTGTGGATCAAAGCACGCGGTTGCGGCAACACTTCAATGCCTGTTCTAATATCACTGATTATGACGGTCTATGCAGAATGGCAGCTAGCTACGCTAATCACGTTAACAGAGCACACGCTATATAGGCTAAGCCTAGGTAGTTTCTGACCCTTTACAGACACGAGGCATTGTTCACATTAAATGTGTCACTATACTGCTATAGGACAGGTATTGTAGCCCAATTTTAAGCGCTACAGTTATGGTCATGTTACATCTGCTCACTGGTTTAATAGATTGAAATCGTTTTTACACGTTCGTTGGGGTCAAATATGTCAAATTCTGATATAATTGAATCGTGTAATAACATGACAGAATTGATCATATAACGATAAAAAAATTATCCTAGTTGTCATTGCATGTCGCTGGACCAGCATTAAACCACCATTGATCCAACGTCTTGTGTCTGCTGGGTATATGTGGCCAGAACACGCTGATATAGGACGTTCGCTACGTGTGAATAAACACGCGTGGACGGCTAATTAAGGCAGTGAATTGTATTAAAGTGATTGGGGGATTATTTACCAACCATATGTATAACATTTGTACAATGATGGACCAACGTCGAAGATGTTGGGCCGACGTTGTACCAATGTTATACAAATGTTTTGTGTGTACTGGGTATGTCATGTTATGTCCCGACGCGATGTTGTTCTAATGTTGGCCAACCCTGTATCAACGTCGTGCCAGCTGTATAGTCACCCAGTAAACATGAGGCATTGACCCAAAGTTGTTTTAATGCGGGCCGAGGTTGAAGACAGTGGGCCGACATTAAAACGACATTGGTTCAACGTCTTGTGTTTGCTGGTCAGTGACGGCGCGTCTCATGTCTGGAGAGGGGAGTACTGTTGACTGACAGGCTGTGTATAGCGTAATTATGACGGCGCCGCTTTTGTCTACCAGCCAACACACAACTGAATAGGACTCGACATTTAGTGTGCTATAGACAATATTATTTGTATAATTAATCATGGCGTATCTTTTTATTACATTCCCTGAACAATTTAATACGATTGTATTTTCAAACATGTTTAATTAACGCTATGCAAAATAAGCGAGCATTGAATTGATTCATAGGGCATATCTTTAGTTGATCATTGGACATTAAGGGTTGGATGATTTCCTACCGGCGTGCCAGGTGATATTGCTGTGGAGTAACATCTATAGTCTGAGGAAGATAGGCCTCTTGCGGACAACAGCCTGATCATTCCAGCGTTATGCCTCTCTGTTAAACCATGATATCCACACAGTCAGATCTGACATGCAGTGGTTTGCTCATCAATGTTTCCAAAAGTCGTATGACGAAAAAAGTTGAGGTCGTCGACACAAGTAATATAATGACCTTCTGCCAGATATTTGAGGTCGCAAGTCGCGTTAGACAGAAAGTCGTTGATCACAGGTCGTTAACTATAGGAAAATGTTCCGTGCAAGAAAAAAAAGTCGTTGGAGACAAAAGGTCGTTGATGGCAGGTTCGTTGATGACAGGATCTACTGCATAGGCATATATGCTACTAGGCATACCCCAGTCAATGACAGGTAGGGGAAGGTACAAAAGAAAGTGTCTAGCAAACAATTTAGTAGCCTAGGCACATTGCATGCTAGTAGGCCTACTGCTATTTGCTCAGATGTGATGGCAGTGTGTAGTGTTCAGATTGAAATAACTGAGTCAGGAGACAGATTAACTACTTCCACTGCCACAGTCGTTGAGCCAATGTTGATTTAATGATAGACCAGCGTAATAACAGTGTGAGACTGCAGGACAACATTAAATAGACTCACTATAATAGAACTCAATATAATAGAACTCACAACTCGATAAGCCTAGATATATTGAGATTGCAAAGTTATTGATATAATTAGTGAGTTAATAACTTGATGTTGAGTTGAAAACAATAATAGCCTAATTTAAATGTCACTTCTGGGGCTTCGCATATGGCTATGAGATTCATTAAGCATAGCAGGATTAGGCTATGCATTGCCTGAGGTTGCTTTTTTAGATTTTCAGAACGTATTCAGACTGTAGGCACCAGTAGGCCCTGGGCCTAAGTTTTTACTGCAAATGAATTTTTTTTTTTTGCTGGTTTAATGTTAGAGCATCGTCTACGAAGCTCGCCCAACCTTAATGCCACATCGAGTGAATGTTTGTTTTGTTGGGCAGTGAGTGGCCGATAGGCATATTATATAGGCCCCATACATGTGTATTGGCAGGCCAGCAGAGACAAGACGTTGAATCAAAGTTGGCTTAATGTTTGTCCAACGTCGTAGATGGTGGACAAATGTTGAACACACATTGATTCAACGTCTTCTTGTGTCAGCTGAGTATTGTGTATGCCTCTGGGACAGACTGCCCATATAGCCTTTACAGGCAAACACACATACCGCTGGACAATCACATGCAGCCAGCGTTGTTTCAATGCTGGCACACCGTCTACGACGCTGGCCCAACATTTGGTCAGCGTTGCCGTATAAGGCCTACTGATAATGACAGGTGCACTTCCCAGCAAACACAAGACGTTGACCCAATGTTGTTTTAATGCCGGGCCGACGTCAGAGACGGCGGGCCAATATTCAAACAACATTGGATCATAGTAGGTCACTTGTCGTATACAGTACTGGCAGCTTGGTATTGCGAGGCAGATCAAAGCACTGAGGGTCAAGGTGTATTGCTAAGGTCATGATAGGAATTGATGCGTCATTTATATCAGTGTTCATCTGATCAGCTGATCCAAAATCTCAAAATCTGGCTTCGTGGTGCAACAAAAAAAGTTATTCTTAACACACAGATGGAGTTACTTATGTTCCCAATTCCACAAATTTAAAGTTATTGCCGTGAAATTATTCATACAGAAAACCACTCAGACCCACATAGACCGAAAAAGTAGAGAGGCGCTCTACTAAAAACGGAACGGAATATTATATTATCTGACTTAATGCATTGTACATACAATGCCATAGTGAATGATACAAGTTAAGATTAAAGGCAAGTGTGACCAGTCAAGTGTGACCTGTCAAGTGTGAAGAAACACAACAACAATAAGGATGAAAGGGAAGTGTGACTTTTACAGGTGTTAAGCAACTGCACCGTTATGGATTGCATTCACCACAGGGCTCGAAATTGGACAAAATTTCCAATTGTCCAGCTAAAAAATTGACTAGTCCTTCCCAAAAAAATCACTTGTCTTTCCTAATTATTGTCAAGCAGGGTCACTTGTCCTGAAGGACAAGCTCAGTGAAAGTAAACTCGTCCTTCCCAGATTCTTGGTCGTCTCAGACGATCGGACGGGGCCAATTTCGAGCCCTGCACCATGTTTACATGGTTGGTGTAATGTTCATTACACGTCTAGATTAAAGGCAAGTGTGAAGAAACACAACAACAGTAGCCTATGAATGAAAGGGAAGTGTGACTTTTACATGTGTTAACCAGCGGCGCCTTTGTGGATTAAAGGCAAGTGTAAACTGTGAAGAAACACCAACACTAGTATGGATGAAAGGTGAGTGTGACTGGTACAGGCATCATGTACATTTTTCAAATATATTTTTCAATTATTTGATAATTATCATTTGTTTATTCAATTTTGAAAAAACGGATGAGGAATGCATGCTACTGAGCACTGCCATTTGTCGTTGGACACACCACATTGGGCCCTATTATCCCATGCTTGAAACACAGTTTAGACACACAAATGACAAGTCGCGAGCAGTTGCTGACATCCAACTCGACATTCAACTCAAATTAAACTTACTTTTATATCTCATCTCACCAACAAACAGTTAAATGATTATAATTGCAGTGATGATATTCCGGTTTTTGAAATTTCGGCTTAGCAGCTTATAGAGCCACTCACACTGGAAAACCAGACTTTTCCGGACTCCGGTCAGGCAGCCTCTGAGGCTAGCCGACCAGACACTCCATTTAGTAGCGACTTGTTAAAAAAATGGCACCTGTGTAGTGTGTGAAAGAATTATCAGAAGGGGCCACAGCATGCCTGTTCCACTTCAAGCATTTGTTGCAGTTATTATGAAATTAAAGGCGAGAGCTGGCATCATTTTTCGTAATTGTGACTTTGACTTTAAAGTCTTTGAACTTTATACTCCAGCAGCTCTCCATTGTGGAGTATCAGCTGGATGGGGGAAAGAGGCTGGCAGATCTAGTCAACCAGCTGACTCTTAAATGCAGCCACAGTTTTCGATTCTATGGCAGCTGCTCGGCAGGAAGAGAATTCCCATCAGGGATAATTTGATGCCAAAAAAGTTTTTGCCTCAGTGTGGTGTTACTGTTAGCTCTGATGTGTTTATAGGCCTGATTGTGCCCACCACGTGTTCTTCTATCTGCTGGGGTTAAACGGTCATTAATAAGAATTTTGACTAACTCATTTAAAATTTTGAACATACATAAAAGTCTAGAATTTTCCCCATCTTGTTTTCAAATCAGTCCAGCCCAGGTTGGACTGAAAGTAATCAGGTGGGGGCCGACCGCAGATTAAAGTACGTACTTCCTTTGAAGTACGTACTTCCATTGTGGTGTGCAGTACGTCGATCGAAGTTCGCCTGCAGCCTCATTTTGGCTTGATAGGGCACTCACTTGTTGTGTCCCCATTCATTTGCAACACATTATTTCATTGGTCCAATAGTCAGGGTCTGTCCAATGATAATCAGGCTACTAAATTTACAGGAGTTTTGACTTTGCTAGATGCCATGCTTTCAACTGTGAAGCTGAGAGTGCAACAAGAGGTAAACATTTATCAATTTGAAGTAGATAATATCTATTGCCAACTAAAAGAAATAATGGACTTTAGAAAAGTTAGTTTGAAATATTAAATCACCAATTTATAGAGCAGTCCTATGTCTGGAAAATTAGGAATGTGCTATTAAAGTTCTGCCATAGAGTCACATGCCTCATGGTCCGTACTTCCATTGAAGTACGTACTTCCTTTAAAGTACACCCTGTACTTCAATCTAAGTATGCCCTCAGTGGAACAGATATAAAGTTAAATATATAATTTTCCAAACATGAAAAACAGTTTTGATAAAATACATGTTGTACAATGAAATGTGCTCTTTCAAGTAAACTATTTCTGGTAGCTGGCAAATGCTCAACAGTTCCAAGACAAAGAAATGAAGAAAAAAATTCAGTCTGTTGCGAAAGTCTTGGCTATATTCAGGTAAACAGAAAATAATTAGAAGTTCCTCTCATGAATAATTTAATAGCTTGATTATCAATGTTCAGAAATAAACCATTCAACCAATAACATCTTAAGTTGCAAAGGGGTAATAAAATAACAAATGAGAGTACCCATTTGTAAAAGTGAAGCTCAGGGTGTACTTAGATCGAAGTACGGACATACCTCAATCTAAGTACGTACTTCAAAGGAAGTACGTACTTTAATCTGCGGTCAGCCCCCACCTGGTAATTTAAAGAGAAATTTAATGGGAACCCCAGAAAAGGAAATAAAACTTAAAAGTGCCATTCAAAACAAATAATTCTTTTAACCTAATTCTGCAATGACGTCACAATGTCAATCTCATAATTCATTGTCAACATTGACTGTCAGTCTCATTGATCATTTGAATTTTGATGGCTTCGGCCTTCGCCTTCATTTCTACCACTGCCACCGTTAGGCCTAAAAGTGAGCAAAAAAACAAGAGAAAAATATGCCTTTCATTTGCCTTCATCTTACAAATGCACATAAATCCCGAATAAAACACGAAAAAACACCAAAATTACTTATTTCGATGTGGATGATGAGCCTTTAGACGTGTACTGTTAGAAGAGTAACATGTCATAAGTTTGTAACAATTTCTGAATCATTTGTCTGCATTGGCGTTTTCAAGTTGACACCACGGCTTAACGCAAAATTCAATAAAAATAAAATGAGAATGAATAAAAGCCACAGCGTCAGCTGCTACCATTTTAGTAACTATAATTCAATGGCAGAGGAGGGAAACACATTCAAAAATACCAATATCCATGCAAAGTTTTGCTTCTTTTTTCTGTTCATCCGCCATTTTGAGTTTATCCACAAGGTCTCTTACCACAATTTTATCAACATAGACCTGTAACCAAGCTTTGTCAGACTTTTACAAAAACTACAGAAAAAGAAGCGTAATAGTCTCTAAAATTTATGCTAAACTATAATTACTTCAAACAATTTTTAGTTGCTATTTTCTATGCTAGTAGGCCCTATCATGATCATGCAGGTTATTAATACATGAAATATAATGCTACATATTATACACGTCTAGTCAGAGATGAGGTTCGAAGTGCGCTCTCAACTTATAGGTGCATGTAGCCCTTGGTTTTTACCATTTTGTATAGGTGGGTAGTTAATTTGGGTGACGGCATGGGGTTAAGATGCGATACATGGGTGTAAGATAAGATACAAATGATTGTAAAAGTGTATTTAGTAATAACTTAGAGCAACAACTGTTCTTGTTATATTGGATGTGAACAGGAGAAACTGCAGAGAGACCTGTCTGCGTTACAGAACTGGGCAGATCGATGAGGGATGTGCTTCAACCCCTCGAAATGCTCGGTCCTGAGGGTGTCCAGGCCGAAATAAAAAAAACTGGAATTCTAGTAGGGCCTACACCCTGAAAGGTGAAACATAAGAAAATGTTTCATCAACACCATATCTTGGTGTTTGCCTTAGCGAGACTCTGAAACGGGGGGCCCACATTAACAAAATTACGAGTAAAGCGACTTCCACCCTGGGCTTCCTTCGGAGGAACCTGAAGGCATGTCCCCCTAAATTAAGGGAGACCGCCTATTTCTCCCTGGTCAGATCATCCTTAGAATATTTTTTAGCAGTTTAGCACCCCTTTAGACAAAAAGACATTGATAAATTAGAAAAAAATCAAAGAGCAGCAGCAAGATTTGTCATCCAAAATTATAGACAAACAGCCAGTGTGACATCTCTCATTCAGAACCTGGGCTGGACTGACTTGAAAACAAGACGACAAAATTCTAGACTTTTATGTATGTTCAAAATTTTAAATGAGTTAGTCAAAATTCCTATTAATGACCGTTTAATCCCAGCGGATAGAAGAACACGTGGTGGGCACAATCAGGCCTATAAACACATCAGAGCTAACACCACACTGGGACAAAATTCTTTTTGGCATCGAACTATCCCTGATTGGAATTCTCTTCCGGCAGCTGCTATGGAATCGAAAACTGTGGCAGCATTCAAGAGTCATCTGGTCGACTAGATCTGCAAGCCTCTTTCCCCCCTTCCAGCCTGATACTCCACAATGGAGGGCTGCTGGAGTATTTACTCAAAATCAAACTGAAAGATGTCTCTGCTAAAGATAAAGATGCAATGTACTCTATTTCAAAACTTTCAATTGTAATGGCGATATAGGCAGTGAATAATCTCAGTGGGTTTAATGTGTGTTTTCTTCTTTTGCTCATTAGTCAATTCAATGCACTGTTTAAAGCAATTTATTTCTGTAATACTGTATGGTGAAATTTCATTTAATTTTCACTTAATCGCACCATCCATTCCCCAGCATGTCCTCGTGATCTAGCTTAGCCTCAATGTGCACAAAAGGCCCCATACATTCATTTTGCTATCAAACATAGGCTATATATTTCAGAGAGTAGGGCTATCATAAGAATAATATTACTTCTCATTACTTTCAGCAGCTAGTCAGTTATTATGTAATTTTCCGTTTTGATGTTATACTTTTATGTGTTAATATAAACGTTTTATTATTAGCTGAGAAAAAAATCATATTGTAAGTTGCTGAGGTCATGATTGTTAAGGTATGCGTGGGCATAATCAGGTGAATATAATCGACCCTGAAGGAGAATGCATTAAATTCAGAATGATAATCACTTTTAAGAAACACAATTTATGTAAGTCTTGGTATTTATAATAATGATAATTAACGAGATTCATATACTAACTAGGCCTATAATTATTGTTTGCGTGAAAAATATCACACGATAAAGTGGATTTTTATTTTATTTTGGGGAAGCGTAGATTGTCAACAATGTTTTAATTATTAATTATTTTGATATCATTATGACCACTAATTTAATGTTTTTGTTAGTGTATCTAGGACAGGTCGTTTTAATTTGAGTAGTTTTCTACTAAATAACTTATATATCTTTTGGTTTAACCTGTTTTGTTTTTGTTGTTACTCATCCTTCACATGAGGATTACAACAATGCCACTAATGTGACTATTTTTAAATATAGTGAATTATTTACAACGTATTTTAATATTAAATAAATGACACTATTGTGTAATGTAAATTATTGGAATATTAAAGATACATGTATGTCAGATATTAATCATTATTGAAAAAAATATTATTGAAATACTACTGAATCGCTCACTCGGAACATGGTCGATCGGTCCCTTTAAAATTCACTTTGACCTTCACCTTTAACCCAACATACAGAAAACCCTACAGAGAAACCATATGTCACACATAAAATTCAAAGAAATGGTAAAAAAAATTATACATATGAGAGATTTATGGCGGCTATCTTGGATTTTTGCGTTTTGTGCATTTTCTGCAAAAAAATTGCAAGTCTGTCCACCTAGATTGTGTTACTAAATATATGTAGAGATGATTTCCATCGGCCAACCTTTCACAGCAGGTCATGTCTGTTTTCCTGAAAAATTGTGGTTTGGCTCCCTGGGTAAGATATAGGAGAAAACAAGTTTAAATGGATTTTAATTGAGACAATTTTTCACGGATTAGATTGCCTTTAATGGCTTTAAGGTGTTTCAGCCCCCTGGGGGCGGAACTAGATAGGCTGTTATGCTGTGTGCTGTGTTATTTGGTTTACTTGTCATTCAATCAACTGGTCGAATCGGCACGTTTCTAGGTAATACGGCCGTGTTCATCTGTGCTAACACATGGTGGCACCAGCATAATATGTTGGACAAAACAGCCATACTCAGTGAGTGCGGGCATTGGCCCAATGCCGGGCTGATTAATTTTGACCGTCATTGGGTCGATGTGCCGCGTTTGCTGGCTGATCCATCTTGTCTGTATGTTTTAATCCGGGAGGCAGGTCGATTTACTGACAGTCTTAGTCAGTAGAATTTCTCAATTGTTTCTTGCATGAAATTTTGTCTAGTTTTCGAATCTCTCATTCTTACTTGCACATCACAGTGTACAACATCACAAATTAAAGGTTTCCATGGTAACGTCTTTTTGACGCATATGGCGAAAAAATGTGTTGTAAAAGTCATAAGCTAGAATAATACTATTTTTAAAATACAGTAGATACGTAAAACCAATGCAAAATGTAACTAAGTACACCTGCCCCCAAACGTTATCACAAATAGAGTGGAAATACATAGTTTGAAGGTTTATATGGCTGCCATGGAAACCACTTTTCATAAAATAAATTGTTGGCAATATATGCATGCCATGGTAATGGCAGAAGCTGCTTTGCCAAACGTATACTGTATTTATAATTGCAATTTTCTGGAATATAAATATATAAATAATATTTTTTTATCTTGATATAAATATATTTGTTTGTATTGGTACATACGCTCTACTAACCGATTTAACGCTGTAACCTGGGCACTACTCCCACCCCTCTGCTGAATTCACGGAGAGGAGGGGCGCCAAAAATCAACAATATTTTGTACAATCATAATTGTCTGAGCACAGCAGCAGTATATATAGTATATCCTCTTCTAGGAGCAAATAAACAATAGGCTATGGCTTTTTATGGCGAAAATTAAAACTTCGCGAATATTCCTAGATCTATATCAGAACAAAAAGTATAAAAATTACAAAAATAAGTGACTACAAATTTAACAGAACAGACTTAGTATAATTTCAATGTGTAGAGCACCTTCAAAGCTAGGAGTATTTAATTTATTGAAGTCTTTGGAAAACAAAGGTTGGTGTGAATATTATGAAATAGTCGGTCCCTAAGGAGGCACATGTAGGCCTATGATGCCGTGCAAAGCCAAAACGCAGTATCTACTTACGTTACAAGTAAACAGATACTGCCTTTTGGCTTTGTAGAGGGTGACTGTTAATTACACCTGCTGCCGGTACTACCCCCACCCTTCCACACCTCTTAGTGCCAGAGTTTATCTTGAGATCAATGAAACGGCCTAATTGACCAACAAAGAAAAATCTAGGCTATCAGTTTTGTTTTGGAACCCTGTCATCAAAACGGTGATCACTGGTGACAGGGTTCCAATCTCCCAAAACATAAATTCATTTACCGGTTCTTAGATCTCAAACCCTGTAATTTGATAGATTTGAAAACGCTGACAGGGTTCTGGAACCCTGTCAACCCGGTCTAAATCCGCCCCCCTGGAGTCATTCCATAAGGACTTGATGTAATGCCAAAAATGTTTTGGTAATATTTTCCTCCAGAACATCCAGATTGTATGGAATTTATGTGGCCTCTATGGGCCTTTTCTTAGATGTTTAATAGGTAATTTCTGAGTGTGTTTCTAATCATTCCAATGATCTCTGGGTTAATAGAAATTTTAGCACGGTCATATAGTTTGTTTTTTCCAACCAGGGAGCTGTGCCATAAAGCCACGGAAGGTAGACATTAGTGGGGACAAATTTTAACAACTCTTTAGATACTTCTGGTGTGCAGGAGTCGGGGAATGAAGCTAGCTTCTATGAGCGCGCAGCGCCTCTCTCTTTTCATCTGGTGAGGTAGGTGATTGTACAAAGCATTGAAAAACGTAAGTTCGGGAGTCAAGGAACCAGGGCTGCTGAGCCATATAGAAACAGCCGTTTGAGCGACCAGCCACCTGAGGAAAGGGCAGGGACTGACCCTTTTGAGAAGTGCTCTGATTTCTGAGCAGTGTGTTTGAAACCACCATCATTGAACTGTCATCTTTAGCCAACCATCCGCGTCCGTCGTGCCATCACCCAAGCTAGTAATGTAATGATAAGGAGCTCATTGTTTAAGACCAGATCCGCCTCCAGTATTGCTAAGATATAGAGCTCCGATATCCGTCAACCGTCATCCGTGTTTATGCGTCAGCCTGGAATTTATCCAGAATTGTATTTGAGCCCGACCGTTTTTGAACGATCTCATGATTCAACACCAAATCCTTAAAACACTGTGTGTTTTCAAGTGATCTAAATGTTTTAACCGCCAGTGCTGTCATCCTAGTTTTGATGATAGGGACCTTAGTGAGATCATGCAGGTCTATTGATCTTGTTCTGTCATATAGTAGGTTAGACCAAGTGCTATAGTCTCAGGCACTTATTTAGAAAGATCTGCATTTTCTGCACCTTACAGCTCCAGTTATCAGTGCACCATATTCAAGGACAGGGCGTATAAAGCACTTGTAGGCTTTTAAAATTGTATAGGTTCTGGCGCCCCAGTTTGTCCTTTTAAGCAACTTCAACAGGTTCAGTAGCCTTTAGACCTTTGCCATTAGGTCTTTCATATGGTAATTGAAGCTTAGCTTTCGATCTAAAAGGATTCCAAGCAGTTTGGCTGTTTGAGTTTAAATAGTAGGCTCACCAATCAGCTCCTGATCAATAAGTTCTGGTTTGAGACCGACACTAAACATAATCAGCTGAATTTTTCCTGCGTTTAGTTTTATCCGCTATTTGGAGCACTATGCTTCAATAAGTTTTAAAGCTTTTGATAGCTTTGCATTTACCCAAGGCTCCATGTGTCCAGATTCCAATGTCATTTGCGAACTGGGAAAGCCTGACATTGAGTGAACTCATGTCTGGGATATCGGAATATCAACCTGTCGGAATATCGACCTGTCGAAATATCGACCTGTAGGAATATCGACCTGTCGGAATATCGACCTGTCGGAATAACGAGCTGACCCCGATAGGTCAATGCCAAGGAAAAACTGCCATTTTTTCCAGTCAAGGCTTTCTCGGTGGATTCAGCTATCTGAGACCATTCTATTTGAGATAAGTTTTGGGCCACCCTAAAATATTCATCGAATCCAATATGACAGGCAGAAATTCAAAATGGCCGCCAAATTACTTAGAATTGTAACTTTTTGGAGTTCCCTTTGTTGAAAAATCCCCCCAAAAATCTATTAATAAAATTTAATCGTAAAGCACCGATTATATTCGTTTCTTCATTTTTATTAGCACATTAAATACCAGCTTTTGAACATTAAAGATAAAACGTGACATCAAACAACAATATTTCACAAAACCGTTGACCTTCATTTGTCAAATCTGAATAACCTAGGACCATCCTCACTTCAAGTGGGTGAAAATTTCAATGAAATAAATTGGCGGTTAACCCTTTCAGCGCGGAGTCCGTCTTTATAAGTCAGATTCTGACGTATAAAGACGGTCAATGTGTACTGTTAAATCTAGGTCTAACAGTACTTAGAAGATCAGAAATAATAATATATGGTAAATAGATTCGCTGAGTACACATTGAAACCACATGCGCATGGTCAACGTGCAATCAAGATCAGGTCTAGAAAAAATTACAGTTGGTATGAAAGGGTTTCCGACACACACGTAGTTCACCAAATGTACTTACTAATACACAACATGATATCCTGCTGAGCACAAACTCACTCAAGCTTATAGCTGTGGTCAACCCTTTCAAGCCTGAATTTACTATTGTCATCTTCACCCACTACAAGTCGAGAATTCCTATCGCAATTCTTAGTGGATGAAGATTATTTGAAGTGTGTGGCAAATATATAAACAGTTTTTTGTTCTGATGCATCAAAGGATATATTTCATCCGAAGAATGACTTAATTTTCTACACCTAGGGGTTTATGTAGAAAGAAAATTTTCATCGAAGATTTTCATGGAACAATAACGACATATTTGTTTCATTTGCTAGCACTTCAAGTCTTCATCCACTGCAAGTCGCGAATTGCTGTCGCGGTTTGTGGTGGATGAAGATAAAAATGGTAAAGTCAGGCTTGAAAAGTTTAAAGTGTCTCTCTCCCAGAAAACATGAAACATTGAGCCAGTGTTGATTTAATGTTGGATCGCTGTCTGCGATACTGATCTAGTATTAACTCCCAAAGCGCTGAATAATTTTATAAAAAAAAACATTGCAAGCAAATGGGTTTTTTTCAATTTGAAATCATCATAAATGTCTTAGTTAGCTCTTTCTGATTCATTTGAATACCTATGTTATGGGTCTACAGCCATTAGAAATATTTTTA
The DNA here is from genome assembly GCA_964017125.1 of Flabesymbios commensalis. NCBI lineage: Eukaryota > Metazoa > Annelida > Polychaeta > Terebellida > Flabelligeridae > Flabesymbios > Flabesymbios commensalis. Next base: position 20,541,477 of record OZ024917.1, read on the forward strand.
CTCTTACAGAATCTGACGTCTGTAGACGTCAGATTCTGACGAATCATCTCGATACCCGCACTCTAGGGGTTAGACCAATATGGGCACAACGTCTCATGTTTCTTTTTTGGATCTTAAAATACCAATATCAAGTCAAGCAGAAAGAGGACAACTGTCATCAACACAAATCCCAACACTACACAAATAAATTCAATCCGATCTTGTCTAATATCTTTGTGATATTGTAATTGTTTTTGTGGTAGAGCATCTTTAGATTCTTGTGGTAAAACGTTGACGGACACATCGTCGGCCTTTGTTTCTACACCTTCACCTGCAGGAAAGCAATTGCTCTGAGAAAGTGCATTGTGGCTGTAAACTGGTGTGATTTGTTTTCGAGGTATTTTCAATATCTTGTTGATCACATCAGGATCTTTTATTTCCATTACTGGTCCACAGATGCATGGCAGAAAGTTTCCTCGTTCTGCAATTTGTCCCAATGTTTTGTTTGGAAAGGTAGAAGTTGTTTTTTCACACCCAGTAGGCTGATACAGCGCCACCGTGGTGATGGCTGCTGGTCCGGACTGCTGATCTGAGGTAGGCTTATCGTTCATGCTGTTTTCCTACCACAACCTGGTTAAATAAAGGTGATCTGCAAATAAAAGACAATATTAGTATTTATAACTTGTTTAGCCCTTAACCCTTTCAAGCCTGAATTTACCATTGTCATCTTCATAAACTACAAGCCGCGAATTGCTGTCGCAATTCTCGACATGAGTGGGTGGAGATTTGATGTGGGTGAAAAAGTAAAGATAAGTGCTATGTATCGGTGAACAAGGCTCATGGAAATTCTCATTCTAAAACCCTTGGTTGTAGAAAATTAAGTCTGTTTTCAGGGATTTAAAATGATGCTTTAATGCATCGTGAGGGCTTAAAGGGTTAAAGCGCTGACATATTTTTGTTTAAACCATGGAAACCTTTTTTTACTTCAATTTGCAATCATCATGAGTGTCAGGGCCGTATCCAGACTAAGACACACGGGGGGTTACAGGTCGACCATCCGGTAATTGGGGGGTCTGGGGGCACGCCCCCCCAGGAAATTAAAAAAAATGAGGCATTTTCGGGATATTCAGGGGGGGGGGGGGTTACAGACACCCAAAACCCCCCTGAATACGGCGCTGTGTGTCTCAGTTAGCTTTTCTCGCTTCATTTGAATATTTATGGAAATCGACTTTAGACGTCAGCATCTGACGTCATATTCTTACTACTGAAGTCGATCCCCGCGCTGTAAGGGTTAGACGCATTTATATTAGAGCTAGAATATGACGAAATTTCACCTTTAAATGGAAACCCACGGTAATGAAATATGTCTAAAATAGACACGGTAAAGGTGAATATATTATTAGACCTTTATACAAATTATGCAACATCATTTGTATTTGAATATTGAATCAGTCTATATTGCTTATGTCGTTTTTCTGTACATTATGAAAATATCGCGAGACAATCACAACAAACGCGGGACGTAGAGCTGTACAGGTATCTATTTCAATATCAGAGGTTTATGGATTAGGAATGTGTAACATAACTATGAAGACATGTTTTAAAGTTGGAAATTGTCTGCAATTCATCCAATTTACTCACTTTTCGCAGCAATAGGGCACGCAGATCTCCAGCAGGGTTTTCGCTAATAAATATAAAGTGCTAGTTTGTGCAGAAGCCTTCCTGTATTTGAGTGCCCCTCGCGACAGCGGTTATATTTTATCTTAGCAATGGTCTCCCAGCCATGCAATCTGGTAAAATGAATGTGTTCTGTCTGTCTGTCTACTGTCTTCTGTCTATAGAGTGCTTTAATAAACTGACAAAGACTCCGATCTTTCGCTCTGTTATACTATAGTCACGAGAGCTCTTAATGCACCTGAACTGATGCACCAGTGATACCTGCTTGGCCACACCCGAGGACATTATATAACATTACTACAAGAGCACATCAGAAAGATCTGCTAGGTGATATGGACACATAATAATTATCATAAAATTAGGTATGACAGGTGCTGGTTTCCTTGCATATAGTTAACCCTCATCTAAGTTAATATATTTAAATTTTCAGCCACTTAGAGCTGTGTCTCGCTACCGCGAACCACAACTTCAAGTGGCTGAAAATTACTCATATTTATTCAATTTGAGCGAAAATATTTGCAAATATTGATGTTTAAAAACCCATTTCATTCCCTATAACAGTGATCCGGTCGACTAATAAAACAGATTAAAAACGACAATAGTCGTGATCAGCAGGATAATCGTTAAACGTTTATTCCTAATCACGGGCGTATGTCACTACATGAAATAGGTTCACATCCGCGCAAATTGTAATGATGTGTGTCACAAGTAATAGTCATAATTATGATTAATGATCCGTTGGATTTGCACCAGTTCAATTGCAACTGTGTGCATGTTTTTATTTAATGTTTAACCGTAAGGCGTAAAATCCATTGTCCACTATATGTTATGTGACCCATCCCTCCTATCATAATGTGTTGAGCACATTATGTTCTTATAGGAGTGATGGAATAGTTCCCTCAAAAATATACGTTCCTGACAATAAACAAGGCTAAAAAAAAACGTACAAATGTTCCGTTTAAAAGAGTCTCGTATCGTTAGTAGATCGATCAGTCCTCCTCAAAGAAAAATATATATATATATCTACTATATGCTATGTGACCCATCCATCCTATCAGAACATAATGTGTTGAACACATTATGTTCAGATAGGAGTGATGGAACAGTTCCCTCAAAATAATACGTTCCTGACAATAAACAAGGCTAAAATTAAACGCAAAAATGTTCCGTTTAAAAGAGTCTCGTATCGTTTGTAGATCGATCGGTCCTCCTCAAAGAAATATATATATATATATATATATATATATATATATATATATCTACTATATGTCATGTGACCCATCCATCCTATCAGAACATAATGTGTTGAACACATTATGTTCTGATAGGAGTGATGGAACAGTTCCCTCAAAATCATACGTTCCTGACAATAAACAAGGCTAAAAATAAAACGTAAAAATGTTCCGTTTAAAAGAGTCTCGTATCGCTAGTAGATCGACCAGTCCTACTCAAAGAAAAATAACGTTGAAAGCAAATTTGGGCAACAGACGGCATACAAGTTTTTAAACCTAATTTAAGTGTGAATAATTATGCAGTTTAATATTTGAAAACATAAATCGTTGTGAGTCTGGCTTTGAACGCTTAACTCTTTGACCTCCAATTTTCACCCACTTGAAGTTGTGGCTCGCTAACGCGATGCACAACTTCAAGTGAGTGAAAATTATTCAGATTTGACAAACTAAAGGTAAACTATTTTGAATATTGGTTATTGCTGTTACTTTATAAACTAACATGTTTAAAAGCTGATTTTGTGCCAATAAAAACAAATAAAAAAGAATATTATAGGGTTAAAGCATTGACACTAAAAACGCAAGAAAGCTTAATGGAGATACTGGTGGACATATTGAATAATAACATAATGGAGAATAATATGTTGACAATAATTAGGGAACAGAAATATACCATCCGTTGTTTAATTGTTGAAGATGTTTTTAATTATTAATTACACTTTGTGATTCTTAAGGGAGTATGGTCACCATTTAAATGTTGTGCTCCCGAACAGCGCGGCCAAAATCGGAATTGTCAAACGAGGCATTTTTACCAAACCGATACGGCATTTCACCTATTTGTCATTCATACCAAACCAATACTGCATTTCGCCTGTTTTTTAGATCAATAAAAACGAAGAATTAATGAAAATAAAAATCTGACCAAAATTGTTCCTAACTAACCAACAATATTTGAGAATAATTGCTATTGCGTTGTGTTGTTATGTAGACTTCAATATCTCAATCCCCTATGCAATAAGTACGATATAATATAATACGACTATAATCATTGTCAATACTTTTTTTTATCATATCAGCGACCGGTTTTGTGATATTAATTGATGTTGAATCAGTAAGAATTGTAATTGATATGAGTAATTTTCACCCACCTGAAGCTGTAGATCGCGGTAGCTAGATACAACGTCAAAAGGGTGAAAATTTAAATTCATATAACTTCGCGCTGTAACCCTTTAAGTCCTCACGACGCATAAAAGCATCATTTTACATCCCTGAAAAGTGAATTAATTTTCTTACGACTAGGGTTTTAAAAAGAAAATTTCCATGAAACTGTGTTACCAATACATGACAATTTTCTTGATTTTTTCTTTCCCTTCAAGTCAACTTCATCCACTACAAGTCGGGAATTGCGACAGCAATTCGCGGCTTGTAGTGGATGAAGATGACAATGGTAAATTCAGGCCTGAAAGGGTTAAGGGGTCGATATATATAGTCTACTAGTATGGTCATCTCCGTCATTCGATTTCGCTACCTGCATGGATAACAATAACATCTAGTCATATACGCGAGGTTTTAATTTTCGCGAATGTCGTGAGGAGAACAAGTTCGCGAAGTTAAGAATCACGCGATTTTTTTACTAATATATCGCTACTATCACCGATTATTGATAATTCGCGAATTCTAGACTTCACGAAAAGTCTCCAAATCACGAATTCGCGAAAATCTAAACACTCGCATCAGCGACAGCGGGAGTTGTCGCGGTGGTGTTGGGGGGGGGGGGTGCGCAGTATCGATTTATCTACCTGAATACTGCACCTGGAGACTTACTGCTTCCACACTTACACCATTTTATCTAGCCTGTTACCATGTGATTACATAACGTTGTTATCATGTTTCGGGTTGATCCCGGCTTATTCATCCTGGCATTATAGCAGGTTGTGCCCAAGGATACGGAATCTCCCTGCTACGACAGGATGGGCTAATTAGGCCCACGCCCACATTGTAGTGTCCAGATAACATGTCGCACACACAGAAAACACAAAACATTTGTATAACATTTGTACAATGTTGGACCAACGTCGAAGACGTTGGGCCGACGTTGTACAAATGTTATACAAATGTTTTGTGTTTGCGGGTGCACCCAGCGATTGCGTCAAATACACTTGGTCAAATACAATTACAAAGACGCTGTCGTAGAATTTGTCAAATACAAATATACGCTGTCGTAGAATTTGTCAAAAGTCTGGAAAAGAGTTTTCATGAAGTAGCCTGAAAAAGCAAAAGCTAGTGACATTATAATTTTATTATCACATTCTCTATTCTGTGAAACTCAATGACCTTGACCTCCTTTGTTTTCACTGAGCTGGCTAATACAATGAAGTATGGGAGAGGGCTCTTATATAACCTTGTTTCACCGAGTGACGTCACTGTGTTTCACAGAATGAAGTATGGGGGAGGGGGGTGTTATATAGCCTTGTTTTCACGGGGTGACGTCACTGCGTTTCACAGAATATATATTAACGTTAATGTTAATTATATTAGTACAAAAAAATGTTACATTAAGTTATTATTCTGCTATACATGTATGTCTCTCCTAAATAAATAAAAACATGAATAAATGAATAAATGAATAAATAAATAAATACATAAATAAATAAATAAATAAATAAATAAATAAATAAATAAATAAATAAATAAATAAATAAATAAATAAATAAATAAATAAATAAATAAATAAATAAATAAATAAATAAATAAATAAATAAATAAATAAATAAATAAATGAATGTATGAATGAATGAATGAATGAATGAATGAATGAATGAATGAATGAATGAATGAATGAATGAATGAATGAATGAATGAATGAATGAATGAATGAATGAATAAATAAATAAATAAATAAATAAATAAATAAATAAATAAATAAATAAATAAATAAATAAATAAATAAATAAATAAATGAATAAATAAATAAATAAATAAATAAAAGATAATATTATTTCAATTATAATCAAAATAAAATTATTTTATAAGTCATGAGTGTTTTAAAAGGTTTATACTGGTTGCCTGCAGACTAATTATAGTAGACATAATAGCAGGATTTAAAAAATACAGGCGCGGTAATTAAATAGAAGGTATATTTCTGGTGGAAGTCGAGGAAAACTAGCGAATAAAATCAAATATCAACGTGTTTATATACATGTGATGATGTTGCTTTCATTAGTGTCGTTTCACGTTGGTAATCAAATACGACGAGATGGCAAGCAACTCTACCGCTACCAAATGTTGGGATAATGTTGGGCCGGCGTCGTAGACGGCGGGCCAACAATAACCCAACATTGGGTGGATGTGTCACTATCTGCAGGCCCACCATCTGAGACGCTGGCCCAACACTAAACCGACATTGTGTCAATGTTCACATATGATACGTTGAACCTTGAAGTTCGAAGTTCTATAATTTACGCTGAAAACGATAAATCGTAGATAACGATTAATTTCATTAGTAATGTCGACAAATATTTAGCTCGGAGTTGCAGCAGCGTTGCAGCTTTTCATCGATTTGCAATTGTGAATCGTGATAAAGTGATTTACTCTTGAACCCAGTAAACACAAAACATTTAAATACCATTTATTCAACGTGAGTGTGCATTCATAAATGTGAACACCCTCCCCTAACACCATATTGATCGCTTCACGCCACAGTATCGAGTTGTAATCCCCTTTAAAAAAATTGAAATAATTTTGTATAACCCATAGAGATGGGTTTTCTCAATTTTAAATCATCAGAAATGTCTTATTTAATTCTTTCCGATTTATTTGAATGTCTATGTAATGGGTCTATACGGCCAGTTTTTTTCAGTGCGGCCGGGACCGTCTTTATACGTCCGAATCTGACGTCTACAGACGTCAGATTCTGACGTAAAGAGACGGTCCCCGCACTGAAGAGGTTACTATAATACGGCCGCATCGAGTGATAGTTAAACTTGATCAGGGGAAATTATAAAAAAAATAATAGGTAGTAAGGTAGTACGCATTGTGATATTGATATTAATCCGTTTGATACACTTAATAAATAGAATTAATTAAAAGCATTGTTTTTTTAAGTTTTTCATCAAGCTTGAATTAATTTGAGCGGTTTATCTTCGTGTAATTCCATACGGAATTGTGAATGGGCTTACATTTTTTTTTGGAAATATAATTAAATATCACTTCAAATTAATTTAATTTGGGTGTATCACATGTATGTTAATTACTATTTTATTTGGTGACTAACAGCTCAAAGACAAAGTACCCTCAGCTGATCAATATATGAAAATGAAGGGCATATATTTATTACTGATGTGTATATCAATAGATCCAGGATATGTAATAGCAGTCAACCAACATCAAGTCAATCAACATCAAGTTTCTTTGCCATATTTGTTAAGTGACATCAGTAGTTGTTTGACAGAATCTCTACTGTCTGTACCTTTACATTATAAACATTTAATGGCAATGCTGGTGACATGTGTGGACACACGTGTGAGATTTTGTCTGCGTGGTAGACACTCGATGACGACTGAGCCCTTTTATCGTGCCATAAAAAAGGTCAGATATTGTGGATTCTACGCTTCTGATCTGCAGCATTCACAAAGTAACATCCAAATTCTGGTTATAGAGGGACGCTCTATTCTGGTGGATTTTCTGTATTTTAACTTGCAGTGGAGTCATTCAGTTTGCTCAGACCAAGGTGTCATCGTAGCTGACGATACACAATCAAAAACTGTGTACTGTGGAAAGAGACTGCCTTGGCAATACATGCATCCACAAGATAGATTATCTGTAAAGATCTACGGCTTAAATTCCCTTTTACTTCCTGAATATTTATATTTCTTTTTTAACATAAGGAACCATAAAAAGTGGCAGGAATGCTGCAAACGTATGGTAATGCCAAACAGTTTGACATTTAAAAATAAGCCCGAATCAAGTATAAATGACTTTTATATTGTTGCTGTATTGAAACATGTAATATCAGTAGGCGCAGATGCATTAAATAGATATACATTTTTCATGTTTGATGGACCAGGAAAGAGATCGCCAATGTATCAGCTCACTTCAAACATATCTATTTTAAGTTCCACTTCACAGATTGTTATTTCTGCTTTGAACACATCTCATACAGATGACCGAGTCACATTCACATATATAGACCATATTAATGGGGAACGCCTTGAAAAAAGCAGCTGTTTTCATTATATTGCCAGGAAAGGTGTAATGGTTAGCAAAATTAGCATTCAATTTGCAAAGGAGAATCAGAGTAACTACATATGTCACTATATGCTTCATGGCTCGGATGGCCTCTTCTATAGACCGTATATAAATATCATCACGCTCACATTTCAAGGACCAACCTCTCACACGGAAACTTTGGTAAACGCATGCCAATATGGAGGAATTTATGTTCACACCAAAGATGCAGATGACAAATTAAAGCTGAGGATGGAAATGTGTGGAAATATTGGTGAACCAACACCATCATTTATATCTTATAAAGAGCTGGATCTTTTGTTGAGTATTATATGGTATAGAGGGTACTCTACGGGAAGTTTTGTTGCAGATGTACAAGTAATGCCATGTTACATTGTTCCTCTACCCTGCAGTATATATATCAAGAGAACTGTTTACCTTTCTAAATTCTCTTCATGCAATATATTTTATATGCATTGGTTGCGTGACACGGAACAAAGACATTATTGTAGGTTCAGACTTGTGTCTTATAATAGTCATATTATCGGGCCAACAGATTTATCAGTATCAACAAATGCCAACTCGGCACCAGACCAACATATAGCAACTGACGTGTCTGTGTCCACAAAAAGTTTCAATGATTGGCCACACTGGACTGAGAATAATACGCATACATTGCAATTGAATTATAAGAAAGATCAAAGGTTACAACGGGAAATTAAATACTTAGATTCGGTATATATCAGGTTTAGAGGGAAGGCGCAATCAGATAGACTGCTTAAAGTACGATTAAAAATAGCTGAATGTCTTATAAGAGAAAAAAGTGAGTTTGATTTTACTGTTGGCAAAAATCTAATTGTACATTCATTTTGTGGTGAAATTCAAACTATACGTTCTAATCAATCCTTCTTCTTCATCTATGCTCCATATGATGACACAGAACAATTGACAATTTACACACGCACCAGTAGTCACTTGTGTCCAACACCCCCATCCTCAAAGTTATATGTAACAGAAGAACACAAACAGACTCGAATACAATATAATTATACTGTGACTAGTACGAGCCTTCACTTCAAATCAAAGCATACGGCAAGTAATTATAAGTTTTTTCTACGATACACGGCAGGATATCAAAATGTTAGTAAAGATTGTGCGTTGATATTTTTTGTTGATTTCTCTTATATTGACGAAAAGCTGCAGAGAAACCGAAATGAGCTGGTTCAACTGAGTGGAAGACGTTTAACATTTCACGACGCAAGGTATCTTAAAAGTCATATTTCTCAAAGCTGATTATCGAATACCCTTAAAATTACAGAATTTTATTCTGTGCACACGTGTAGTTGAATTGCGCCATCGCGATCTACAAATTAAAAAGTTGGTAAACGTACTTAGTTATGTAAAATTTGAATGAAAACATGATTGCTGTAGCAAATCTGATGTTCATTTTATCTTTCAAATTATCCTGTTTGAACGACAAATAAAATAACGAAAACGGCTATAGACGTGACTAGTACTTTAACCCTTAAGGCGTTGAAAATTATTGTAAAAAACATGGAGACCAGAGGGTTTTTTCATTTTTAAATCATCATAAATGTCTTAGTTGGCTCTTTGTGATTCATTTGAATAGCTATGTGGTGGGTCTACCATCATTATAAATGTTTTTGCTCTTACAGTGCGGGGATCGCCTTTAGACGTCAGAATCTGACGTCTACAGATGTCAGATTTTGACGTCTAAAGTCTATCCTCGCGATGTAATGGTTAGGGTTATTATTATTTGGATTACAAGTAATTGTTAATATAAGCTCATTAACAGAACAGCTAGCTAGGTCTCTATACAAGTAGATATCTTTATTTATAACAATAGAATGAGTCTGTCATGTAGCATTGTGTGTACTGTTTGTTCGAAGGTATCCATACAAAATCATATAATATATTGATTATATCCACCAGTTTTATATTATACATAAACTATGCACTGAACGCGAAAGGTATTTGTTATTATTACCGGTTATTACAGAAGTTTAACTTGGAATGAAGCCGAGAACATGTGTAGGACAACGAATGACAGCTTAATGAGTCTACGAGAGGGCATCATTGATTATGTGGATATATCCAATATGATTTTGGAAAACACGTTGCGAGATATTGGTCAAATCCTTTTTACCGGTATTCAGTGCAAAAAGACCAAAACGCCATATGTAAGACAATTTATTTCATTTCATAATAGCTATCCAATTGTATTTCATTGTTATGTAAGCATACATTTGCTAGTATGTCAATATCAGTTGTTTCTCGACAAACTATAGTACAAACTATTTATCTTATTCTGTATACAATCAAAACATTGATTGTACACTCATTTTTGGCCTCAGGTGCATGTACATATGTCAGACTGACATTCTAAATTCCGGACCATTTTGCTATTACCAGATTACGATGATTGTTAAAGTCACATGTAAATATTAGTTAAAGGGACTGTAATCGTAAGATATTTTTTGTTTGCAAACACTGTCTTTAATATTTTCAGGCTGATTGTACCTGGACAGATGGTTCCCCTTATGTTTATTCTTATTGGATGCCTGATGACTCGCGTGGTAATACAGCCGAATATCAGATTTTCAAAGAAGGAAATCTAACGTATAACTACAATACCTCAATGCACAACAAAAGCCTTATCTCTCAAATTCCCGGTGATGTTTTTTGCGTTGGATTTGGGTTACTTCCCGATTACTCACTCTCTCATTGGATACCTATACCTTGTCAAATGCCATATATGGCTTCCTTCTTCTGTGCCTCAAATGTAAATCTCAACAATAAAATCGGTAACAATGACACTACGAAACGTATGATTCCACTTGAATTTGATAAAACAAACTCACATCAATTTCAGAACATTACGACCCGTGGCATGACATCCCCAATCTGCCCATTTGGGTGGATAATAATCAATGACAGTTGCTTTTATATGTACACCGTCTCGTCACGCGTAACCTTCATTGAAGCAGAAGAAATATGTCGAGCTGCCCAAGCAAGAATTCCTACCATTTCAAAGACTGATCTCGGGCACAGTAAGTCATATGAAGCTTCAAATAGTACCATTTTTACACCCTCAAAATCGTTAGTACTAAAAGTTCTTGATCAAATGACCGATGCACTGAGTCCAATCATGACTTCCAAATTGAATTCGTTTCAAACAAAGTATAAAGAGATGATGGTAGGTATTCGGTTAATAGCCACACAAGAGAACATGAACTTGGCTCTATTACTCCAAATGATTGGAAATATTTTAAAATTTCGTTCTAATATTTTGATCAGGGGACCGAGACAACAATGTTTTATTTTGGATTTTGACACTGATCTTTCTAACATGCTTCCTGATCTGCACACAGAGTACGGCAACAGTATTTCAGGCTGGATTATGATTGAACAGAAGTGTTTTGAGAAGTATTATGTTCTTCCACTGGTATGCACAAAGAAAGCTATTAGCACACTGATGGCTTGCGGCGAAAATCATTACAAATGCAGTGACGATTCGTGTATCCTTCTGATATACAGGTGTGATGGATTTAACGATTGTATTTTTTCTGAGGATGAGTTGGAATGTTTACCTGATATTCATCCTATGGTTCCATGTTTTTCTTTCCACGGAGACAACGCTGAAATTATGATCCCATTCCATAGTTTATGTGATGGCATATCACATTGTCCGCACGGTACAGACGAATCATTTTGTCTGTACAATCAGATGGTATATGATATGCAAAAGAGCGAGCCAAGAACAGGTATAGCTGGATACAACAAACAAGCTAGGCATAAGCAGCAAAAACTCCTCGAGAAACCTTCAGTAGCAACAATGGAGACTGGTGTGGTAAAATATATAGTGAATATATTTATGGAAAGATTAAAAAATAATAAACTGTATCCTGGGCCACCACACCACACATACAACACCGTGCTTAATTATAAATTGTGGCCATTTTATTTTCAGTGCTCATTTTCTGATGATACGTTCTTGTTTGAAAATCTATGTAAGCATAAGCAGAACGGAGGTACAATATGTGGCATGGGGACACATTTACAGTACTGTAAATATGTTAAATGTTCTGGGATGTTCAAGTGTAGTAATAGCTTTTGTATTGAAATAGGTGATGTATGTGATGGAAAACAAGATTGCGTTGATGGGGAAGATGAAATGTTCTGCGATAATTTGTCTTGTCCTGGAATGCTTAGATGTCGTGGTGAGACTCGTTGTGTTCCTCCGTGGAATCTTTGTGATGGCCATGCTGAATGTCAATTTACATTTGATGACGAAACGAGCTGTAGCCGCTGCCTCAAACACTGTGAATGTGATGGTCGTTCTCTTCTGTGTCAAGCAGAAGTTGAAGCAGAACAACATGCATTGTATAAATTTATCAAGACTCCAAACTCAACAATTATTAAAGATAATATCAAACAAACAATCTTGCACACTGATACTATTTATATGACCGCTACCCACCTGCAATTGAAGAGTAAGGGAAAAATTAGATGCCTAAATTATAATATTCTAAATCCTAATTTTAGCCTCGTCATCAAATTAGATATATCTTACTGTCGTTTAAAACATATCGGCAACATAATGGTAGTTACGAACCATAAACAGATTGCCTTTCTTAACGCCAGCCATAATAGGCTTTTCTCTTCTAACATTTTGACTATATTTAGTGAATTACCTCTGCATCACTTAGACATATCATATAACGAGTTTGCATATATTGAAACACCTGACTCTAATCTTAAATACTTACAACTTTTAAAATTGGCAAATAACAAAATTACTCACCTCCGCGCACAATTTATCGGTATGGCCAGTAATGTGAGATGGTTAGATTTAAGACACAACCCTATTCAATATGTTTCTTTGCGTTTAGTGAGAACACTTAAATATCTATATATCCTGGACGTTACAGATATAGAAATTTGTTGTATTTTTTCAAGTGTAGTAAAATGTGATGTATTTCTAGATGTTGCAAAACACACGGTAAATATTCAATTTTGTAAGGCATACATTGCAAATTTTTCGTTGAAAATATGTAGTCAATTTATCCTCATTGTTTGTGTATTGATCAATTTAACTTCTATCATATTAAATGTATTGCATGTTCAAGTGAAGAGAACTAAACTGCCAGTTACTTACTTAAATATAAATATATCTTTGACCGGACTAATTTCGATTTGTTATGTAATATCAGTCTTTCTAGTTGATAATACTATTGAAAGGCAACCTATTGCGTATGTTAAAAATGCGACTACTAATACTTCATGTATATTTAAACAGATATTTTGTCTAATAATGCTGCAAATGGATGTTTACTTAATCATTATAAAATCGCATAGTATACTTTCTAGAATAAAATATCCTTTTCAACACCAGTGTCAATGGATAAAATTTATTAACCTAATTTGCATTGTATTTTGGATCATTGCAACAGGAATTAGCGCAATTGTGGTATATCTTCATTATTCTACATCTGATATCATTTCATTCTTGAAGAATTGTCATATTTTGGCGGAGAGCAAAAATAATACTCTTGGTGTAAAGATTGTATCGCTTGCTCATAGTATATTTTATTTGGTTATATTAATGACATACATATATATTATGATAACTCTGTATGTCACAGTCCGTCAAAGTATGTCTATGGTTAAGAAATCAAGCAGTATGAATAAAAGGTATATTATGGCAAATGCTATCATTATGACATCAATTGAAATCTTTTTGGTACTGGCTGTATCTGTAACAACGTTTGTACCATGTGTTTTTCCATTTACACGGAATTTGTATGTACATTTCTACATATTTGTGATATTGATTAAAACGTTTTCAAAAGACATATTGCATTCCCTACACCCAACTCTCGCAAGGTTTAACAAACAATAATAAGAAAATCCGATGAATTGTATTATTTGCATTTGCGTTATATGTGAGATGTGTATATTATTACAAATATGAGTACATCAAAGCTTTCGCATTGTGTTTTTGTTATGGATATATTGAATATAATTGGCTCCCAAAGATTCAAAAACATCATGGGAAATAAATATATATGTTTAGAAATGTCACACGTACGATTTTTGTGTCAATGTAAGCCGTTATTGATGAGAAGTGGAAATTCAATATCGCCCCGATCAATATTACAAATAACACCGCAAATAGGGTGTCTATATCCATATTTTGACGGGCACAGCAAAACTGTTATTGTAGTTTTTGAAAAACATGAGATATAATTTTATCAACTACAATTGATCAATAAACCAGAAACTATTAAATTATGTGCAACAACCAATAAACTAATTAGCCCAGCCTAAAAACACACACATTTTTATAAAATGCCAAAACATTCTTCCATTAAAAAATATTGATAAATCTTAATACCTCTCGCTTTCAAACATACACGTCTGGGTTTAGAAAACACGAAGACCTATCATCAATTCTAAACCGCTAGGAATGATGCAAAGCTCTGATTATTGCAGAAAATTTCAACGCCGTTTGTTCAATGTATAGTCATGTTCCATGTGTACTACTATATGAACAAAAAAATCATACATATAAAAAATATGGAATGAATGAATGAATAAATAAAGGTTTAAGTCACTTCTCTGCACACATAGACTAAATTGGTCAGAAGAGAAGCACATGACATTGCACTTCAGACATACGGTTTGAACCTGAAACTCTGTCAATCTAAGGCCGAGCAAGCTACCTCCCGGTCGCACAGACTCCCAATAATATTATTCATTTAACCTCAAATATATAACATCAACAACAGTGTCCCAGATTATGTACTGATACATCCCTTATGACTGAAATAGATCGTGATAGAAGGGCTATAAGCACGCTCACTCATCACAAATAGGACACGTTGAGTTGGAAAATTAATATTAATAAAATGAATGATTTAAAAAGAAAATTTTAATGTAATAGTATATGCTGATAAAATAGATAACTATATTTTGGGGATGTTTTCTCTAAATATTTTATATTTTATCCTTCCTTATAACTTTCCTTAACTTGTACAAAGAAGCTCAAGTTGTATCTAAAATGCGTATCTTTCCAATGAAACCCCACGAAAAATGTTGCAGAGGGGGTGCATCAAACTCCTATTTCAAAGGCGTTTTTGATATTGGCTCCCAGCCCATATAGCTTAGCCTAATCCTTAAGAACGCTCTGTTGTACCGTCCTTTCTACTTGATGCCATATCTGTATAATTAATTATAATGAATTGACACATTCTGTTTTTTAAAATACCATTTGTCTTGCTGTTAATGTGCCTACATTTTGCTAGTAAATTAACAGGGACATGAGACCCCCTATTGAAGTGGAATAGCCCCAGTGGTCATTTTAGTCAGTCAACAAGGGATGAATCATGTACACAGTTCTTAGCAATACCAATAAACTTACCTTTCACACCATTTCCCAACGTCTGATCAACACAACGTCTGATTGGCATTATAATCCTAATATATATTTTCATTAAATCATGTAAAACTAGACAATCAGTCGGAGACTGCAAACCTCCGCCGAAATGAATGAATTGTTTCTGGTATAAGTCTCATGTAAGTCCGTGCGAACAGGATCCTAATCCGGATCCTGATCGTAATCCTTATCACACCAAAATATAACCGATTGGTCCGGTAATTTTTTTATGCAAATCCGTTTATTACTTTTTAAGTAGTAATGTGGACTGAAAAACAAACCAACACGAGCAAAGACATAACCCACCAGGCGGGGGTTAACCCTTATAGTGCTGAATTTGTTTTTATATAAGCCGTAGAAGCCAAAGGGTTGTTTACAAATTGAAATAATCATAAACGTCTTAGTTAGCTCTTTCTGATTCATTTGAATGCCTATGCTATGGGTCTACGACCATTATAAATATGTTTACGCTTACAGTGCGGGGATCGACATTAGTCGTCAGAATCTGACGTCTACAGACGTCAGATTCTGACGACTAATGTTGATCCCCGCGCTGTAAGGGTTAATGACATATAATTATTCTTATTAAATCATGTAAAATGACCAAAAGTGGTTTATGCGTGCTGGTTATGATTTCAATTGTTTTTAAATCTAAAAAAATCAAACGTGCAGTAAAATACTGAACTATGTTGATTTTCAATGTGTATATTGTCATGTAAACAGAGCTATGTGCATTATACAACACGTTATTCCACAAATACCCGTGGGATTAGGACACTTCAAGAGCCAAGAACAAGAAAAAACAACAAGCCTAATATAGAACCCTGAGGGACCACGGCATTTATATCTACCAGTGAGACTCACATCCATTTATAACTAATCTCTGCCTTCTATGTTAGAAAGGTAACTCTCACACCAGCTATAAAAAGATCCTTCAACTCCGAACTGCCTCAACTTAAACAATAAACCTCTATGCCAGACCTTATCAAACGCTTTAGTAATATCGGGAAACAACATACATGCGTTGTTCCTATCCACTACATTTTTTTCAACCCATTTTTTTTCTGTCTACAATTTATATTTGGTACAATAACATTATAATACATTGTGAATAATTTTCTGTTTGATATCAGTAATATTTGACAACAGGTCTATATTTGTTTATCAACTGCCGATTTTCTTTCTTATGAATAGGTACGACATTAACAATCTTCTATGATGGAATCAAACACACAAGGACAGTGATAAATTAAGGAGTCTGCTCAGCGGCTCTGCCAACGATATGACACATTAGCAATATCAACATGTTATTTATCATGTGCTAATTTGACAGTTGCTGTAGCTTCAGATCTCTTAAGCCTAAAATGTTCGTAATGAGTAATATTCTTAGACCGTTTTTCTCAGAGACTGCTGTTAATTATTTTAATGCGCGATCCTTAGTAGTCCGGCTTCCTGTTTACGAACATGATTTGGCCTCGATTATGACACGCTAAGGATTTGTGGGTCTCTGATCTCGGTCCACTGAGGATATAGGCGTCAAATCCAAAATGGCAATAAATGACATTCAAATCTCCTTGATTCAAATCCCCTTATTTTGCAATTTGCGCAAGTCTGCAACTAAAACGCATAGCAGAATAGAATATTTATATAATTATCTGGCGAAGAAGTGTCGACAGACATAAAAATCAATTTCTGATGTGAAAGTGCACATTTGTACGCTAAAGTTCAATATGGCCGCTAAAATGAAAAAAATATCAGGTATGCCATTCAGTGGGGCGGCAATGTTTAAAAATCACAGCCATCGTGCATTTTTAGATGAAATCAAGGGACTTTGAGTAAATAATTATCAGTTGATATATGGATATTTAATTCTGATATTGATGGTTTTTTTTGAAAAAATATATCTAATATGGCTGCTAAAATTTAAAATGGCCACCAGCTATAGAAAATAAAGAGGATCATTTTAAATAACTAGGATCTCATCATAGCCCATTTCAAAGCTTGCCTCATGCATGAATATTCATTTAATTCTATTTAGTTTCGTTTGAGTACCTATGTTATGAGTCTACGGCTATTATTAAATATTTCAGTGCGGGGATCGACTTTAAACGTCAGAATCGGACGTCTCTTGACGTCAGATTCTGATATCTAAAATCTGTCCCCGCACTGAAAGGGTTAAGGGTTTATTTACATGTAATGTATTACATCTTTATATAATGGTGAATCATACGACTCTGATCATATCACAAGATTACAACCACCATTATCCTATTGTTTCTATAAAATATATTTATACTAAGTCAACGAAAACAACTGACTGGTTCCAGTTGTTTTTTCAACGGAACAACCACGTCATCAATTAGCTGTTAATATGTCACAATTAGATAAAGCTACTTGTTAGGGATCTGTTAATTTCTATTAGGAAATGCAGTAATGCCACTTGTTAATGAAGATAAGCCACTTGTTAATGCTCTGTTAATTTCTATTTGGAAATGCAGTGATGCCTCTGTGACGCTGGTCCAACATTAAACCAGCATTAACTCAATGCGCATGATGCGTCCTTGTGAATGACGCTATGAAGTAGGCAACTTTATTCAAGTCAAATAATATGACTGACCAGTCACTGCACGCATAATTCAATAAAATGGTGAGAATGTTGTTATTTTAAACTGGATGACAAGTAAAAAAGCACTAGGTGAGGGGGGGGGGGCATGCCTAAAACACCCACCCACCACTTTCTCAGCAGCAAACGCGCGATTGGAGATGTTTTAAATATTTATCAGATGGAGGACGTCAGCCTTCTTGTTGAGCAAAGAAACAGAGTGCTGAATATGAGACAGCAATCATACCAAAAGCAAATATGCAAAATTATGTTTTTTCTTATAATTTTTCAACATTTCTGAAGCGCGACATGGCCATCAAATACCAATGGCTTTACATCGAAACTTCGTCACAATTAAAAGGCTTCGGTTTTGTCCATTTTTTATATAGTGAGCTGTACATTCTTTTTTTGTTTTGAGTATCGGATATTTCCCCATTTAATCCAAAAACGGGCCTGGGGTGGGCTTTTAGTAATCTATATTTTCAAAAAACTTGTGCTCAAGACGCTCACCCATCACTTTCTCTGAGGCAAACACGTGATAAACACGATAATTATTGAAAATTAAAAAAAAACCGTGTCCTAACATAGGTGTCCAAATTAATCGAAAAGAGCTGACTAAGACATTTATGATGATTTAAAATTGAAAAACCCTTTGGTCTCCATGGTTTACACACAAATATTACAGCCTTGTAAGGGTTAGAACAGCTGACCAGTTGTTTTTCAACCTTCACGTCAGATAAAACTACTTGTTAATCCTCTGTTAATTTCAATTAGCAGACTTTAATATATAGTTCCATGTATCAAAATACCATCTACTAATTATCACACAAGCCAACACAGTTAATAACGCGCGTGCATTAGAAGCTTGGTGTGAGACCTGCAGCCCTGGATGAATAGTTGACGCTGTTTACGAAGGTAGGTGGACATAATACTGCCGTGCAAAGCTAAAATTTGGAATCTGCAGAAGTGAGCAGACATGTTTTGTTTTGTGTTTTGTGTTTGCTGGGTATAGTTTAGTCAGCCTCCAATACGCCTTGGGTGAAGTGTTAGGGTCTGATAGTTTGTCAACAATGACAACATAATACATGTGCTAATTTAAAGATCTAGCATCTTGAAGTTTTAACTTTTGACATAAAAGGTCTAGAATCTAATATAATACCTCATTTTTGACTAATTTGGGTACACTGATTATGTCGGAATTGCTATTGTTACGTTTCAAGGTCACTTAAAGATAAAAAACGAATCAAATACTCAATTGTAGACTACTTTGAGAATGCTGATTTAAATATAATTCATATTTTATGTTTCGAGGTCATCTAGAGGTTAAATTTTATCTACTGTAATACCTCGTTTGAAACTAATTTGGTACACTGATTATGTTGGAATGGCTATTTTTACGTTTTAATGGCATCTGAATCACCAATAACCAATAAAGTAGTTATTGTCCAACACGAAAAAGATATATTATTACCAGCGAGTACTGTTAATCATTATATTGTAAAAAAAAAGGATTACAATAGAGTTTAATACCTCATTTTGGACTACACTGATTACACTGGAACTGATATTGTTCACGATATAAAAACAAACCCATACGTAATGCCGAAACAATTTTAACATTAATTACTTAAATATCACTATTTGATCTGGCTTCCCTACCCTAGCTCCCCAGTAGTCCGGCTTCCTGTTGACGAAGTGAATTTGGCTTCAATTATGACACGTTGAGGATTTGTGTGCCTCTGAGCTCGGTCCGCTGAGGATATAGGCGCTATAGTAGTTTGACTGACTGACTGACTGACTGACTGACTGACTGACTGACTGACAGACTGCCTGACTGACTGACTGACTGACTGACTGGCTGGCTGGCTGGCTGGTTGGTTGGTTGGTTGGTTGGTTGGTTGGTTGGTTGGTTGGTTGGTTGGTTGGTTGGTTGGTCGATTGTCTGGTTGGTTGATTGGCTGGTTGATTGATTGATTGGTTTGCTGGTTGGGGAACTTGCCTGAGACGCCCACCCCTAAGGATCGTTTGGGGAACTTCGTTATTAAGACGCCCACCCCGTGCACAAAACGTCCACTGTTCTTTCTCCATTACCACATGAAAGCACTTGACTAAACGCACACCCTGAAACAAAACTGCCAGGTGGGCCTTATAAGGACAAGATTGGGCGTTTTGGGAAAACTTGTCTTGTGCATGCTAAATCAGAGGGGGGGGGGGCGTTATAGAAAAAAATTGGGTGGGCTTTTTAGGCACGAGAGAAAATATTAGAACATGGTCATTTCCTGAAAAGACCTCATGGCAGGCTTGTCATATTCATGCTAAACATACGCAAGAAAGATGCCTTTGTAAGGCCCTTCAAAGTTATCTATGCTATGTATGATAGTTTAGGCATAGTTCAAAATTGTGCAAAAATAACATAAAAAAGTATCACTTTACATTTTAGGCTGGCACATTAAAGCTGTTCTGTGTCTATGCAGCCAAGTTCTGCACAAGAAAGGTCATGACGTCATAAATGAATTAAACACTATAAGACATACTAGGTGGAATTATGACTAATTCTGAGAAAGTGGTGGGTGGGCGTTTTGGGCAAGGTGGGCGTCTTAGGCAAGTTCCGCTAATGCTCTGTTAATTTCTATTTGGAAATGCAGTAATGCCATTTGTTAATGAAGTGAAGGCCCAGTCACACTGGGGTACGGTTTGACACGGTCACACGCGGAAGGAACAAAAGCCACGCACCGGGAATCAGCGTCCGTAAGCGTCCGTAAGCGTCGGCAAGCGTCCGTGATCGTACATTTCCAGGCGGTCACCGCGTCACTTTTCGCGGCAACCGCGTCCATCCGTCGGCTGCCGCGAATCAACTTCTTGTTCAAAAATTCGAGGCCAAGCGTGGCTGTCCGCGGTAGCCCAATCATCCGTGAATCAGCGTGGAGACACAGCGAGATGGTGTACAAACACCGTGGACATCGTACATACACCGTAGGTATCGTGGGCGTGCGCGACAAGGAGCGTAGACAAGAAATGGCTCACCCTGCACCCCTCTCCAAGGCGGAGCCCCTACACTGGCACACGCCGTCCCTACGCTGTTCTACACTGTTATACATTAGCCTACGCTACCCTATGCACAGCGCAAAATATTTTTGGTGTTGCACCGTGAGACGGTCAGCGTAGGGGATCCGTAGCTACTGGCTGCGCTTAGTCACGCTCAGTCACGCTGCCTACGGTCTCTGTACTCCATGTACGGTTTCTGTACACCGTTTGACGACATATCACGCTTACTCACGCTATGGCACGGTATGTCACGCTGCCTCACGCTGTCTACGGTGTATGTACGCCGTCTCGCTGTGTCTGTACACAATTTTGCGGTGTCCGCCACCCAAATGTGTCAATTTCCGAACCGCGTATGAAAAGGTCGTGGATCGGAGTATTTTTCATTCTTCCCTGTTGACCATCCCCAAGTTCCATCTGCTCTGTTGCTCTTCTGTTGCTTACAATAACACGCACGACAAATGCAGTTGAGGGCTTGGCAGCTGCGTGCAGTTGGCAGAGCATTGACGAATTACTACTGTGAAACTTGGTCTCATGGCAAAAGAGAAGGGAAAGCAAAAAAGAGTAGACGCAAAGAGGCAGTTATATGAAAGAGAAATTCCCGATTTCTTATTTGCTGAGGGCTTAGAAAAGAAAAGGCAGAGCAAGAAAAAAAGCCACAAAGAAGTAGATATAACATGTATAAAGACGAAATTCCCCATTTCTTATTTGCTGAGGGCTTAGAAAAGAAAAGGCAGAGCAAGAAAAAAAGCCACAAAGAAGTAGATATAACATGTATAAAGACGAAATTCTCGATTTCTTATTTGCTGAGGGCTTAGAAAAGAAAAGGCAGAGCAAGAAAAAAAGCCACAAAGAAGCAGATATAACATGTATAAAGACGAAATTCCCCATTTCTTATTTGCTGAGGGCTTAGAAAAGAAAAGGCAGAGCAAGAAAAAAAGCCACAAAGAAGTAGATATAACATGTATAAAGACGAAATTCCCGATTTCTTATTTGCTGAGGGCTTAGAAAAGAAAAGGCAGAGCAAGAAAAAAAGCCACAAAGAAGTAGATATAACATGTATAAAGACGAAATTCCCCATTTCTTATTTGCTGAGGGCTTAGAAAAGAAAAGGCAGAGCAAGAAAAAAAGCCACAAAGAAGTAGATATAACATGTATAAAGACGAAATTCTCGATTTCTTATTTGCTGAGGGCTTAGAAAAGAAAAGGCAGAGCAAGAAAAAAAGCCACAAAGAAGCAGATATAACATGTATAAAGACGAAATTCCCCATTTCTTATTTGCTGAGGGCTTAGAAAAGAAAAGGCAGAGCAAGAAAAAAAGCCACAAAGAAGTAGATATAACATGTATAAAGACGAAATTCCCGATTTCTTATTTGCTGAGGGCTTAGAAAAGAAAAGGCAGAGCAAGAAAAAAAGCCACAAAGAAGTAGATATAACATGTATAAAGACGAAATTCCCGATTTCTTATTTGCTGAGGGCTTAGAAAAGAAAAGGCAGAGCAAGAAAAAAAGCCACAAAGAAGTAGATATAACATGTATAAAGACGAAATTCCCGATTTCCTATTTGCTGAGGACTTAGAAAAGAAAAGGCAGAGCAAGAAAAAAAGCCACAAAGAAGTAGATATAACATGTATAAAGACGAAATTCCCGATTTCTTATTTGCTGAGGGCTTAGAAAAGAAAAGGCAGAGCAAGAAAAAAAGCCACAAAGAAGTAGATATAACATGTATAAAGACGAAATTCCCGATTTCTTATTTGCTGAGGGCTTAGAAAAGAAAAGGCAAAGCAAGAAAAAAAGCCACAAAGAAGCAGATATAACATGTATAAAGACGAAATTCCCGATTTCTTATTTCGGACATGCATGTCCAAAGTAAGAAATACGGGAATTTGGTCTTTATATCTCGCTTAACTGCATGGTATATAATGCGCAACACTAAAATTAAAAAACGTATATACGCAGTTCTAGTCAATGGACATATTTACATCATAATGGTCATGTTAAGTAGCCAAAATAAAAATTCTGATTTTTAAATAATTTTAGCCTGATTGTCGCTTTAAGTATGTTCGCGAGAATACTGTGGAGCATATAATGTTTCCAGACGTGCAGTAGCTCCCTTATACACTTTTTAAAGCTACATGGTCGCAAGATAATTAGAGACTAGAGCCCTTTTATTTACTCTGTTTAAGCTATTTTTGTCTCTCTTTTAAGCTTGAATTATATTTATATCCGTGTTTGTAATTCCCTGATTATTTTAAATAAACATAAATCTAAAATGAACTCGGACCTCCTGGGACCATTGGCGGTCGGTTACGCAATGCTTGGCGCCGTCAGTAACAGTAACACTGGCTAGTTGAGTGTGTCGCACCATTTCAAGCCTACGGGCTTGGTAGTTAGGCTATCATATGAATAATATAACATCAGTGATATGATGTTTTATTACACGATTTGCAAAAACATAATATTAGTGTTGTAGTGATTTATTGCACGATATAAAAAAATGCAAAGACATCGTGTTCGTGTTGTAACGTTTTATTACATGATTTAAATAGAAAAATGTTAGGGAACATCGTACTCGTGTTGTGATGCTTTACTGCCCGATTTAAAAAGATTATTATTTCGTGTTATAATGCTTTATTACACGATTTGAATATACATGTTACTTTGTTAAATAATTTATAAATTGTATTAGCGTAATAGATTTAAAGCTGTTGCATAAATATTTGTATATGCTGACACGGATCACTGTCATTATTGATAGGTAACCGACAGGGCTGATTGACAGGCATGTTCAAACTCTTCCCATCTCACTAGACCTTGTCTCGTATGACCTCGCATCGAGAGTGATATTTCCCGAGATTTGAGAAGCACACTGGCTTATCTTAAAAAATACCATTTTTCTTTAGATATAGGCCTACTATGTTCAATTTTTTTAATAGGCAATAATCATGTTAATCTATAGTATCATTATTATTTCTTATTAAAGGTATTTATATTGCTTCATCTCAATTGATTCTAAGGCACATAAGCCGCAAAGATCAAAATAATTAAAGTGGAATTCGGAAATTGGCTTAGGCGACTAAAATTAACATCTGACGGGCCCACATGACTACCATAGTTTTGTGGGTATCCATGTATCTGGACACCTGGAATGAGATATAATTTTAAGTTATCTTTTGCTATAAAGATATATTTCAATTTATATATCAAATATTATAACATGCATTACAATAAATATAAATTGAGAATATCTTTCATATAGGAAAAATATATTCTACAATGTAGGCCTACATTTGTTACACAACGAGAAATAAAGAAGTAATAAAATAAATATAGGCCTATATATATCTAGGCCTAATATACATAAATTAAAATTAAAATAGAATATTGGACAAGCCAGTGTGAAACATGCGGACAAGCGCACGGACCCGCATGTACAAACCCAATGAGAAAAGTCATGTGCGCGCGGCTTTTAAAATGTCGTATAAACACGTGGACGTGCGCGGGTTGTCGCACTTTTGTGTACACACACCGTCTCTATGTGCAGGCAGACCGTCGCGTCGTGTAGGCATTCCGTCTGGACGTGCGGTGAGCGTACACACACCGTCTCCAAGCTTCGCAATCGCGTCAGACCATCTCCATTCGTCGATTCCCGTGAGTGAGCGTCCGTAAGTGTAGAAACACCGTAGAAAGTGTGCATGAGTGTACACGTACCGTAGGTGGCGTACGCACACCGCGTGCGGTATGCGTACGCCACCTACGGTACGTGTGCACTTATCCACGCTCATACACGATTCAGACGCTCACAGACGATTTCTACGGTATGCGTACGCCATTTTTCGTCCGTCTGGGTGTGTAGGCACACCGCGCGGATTAAAACACGCGGCTGGACATGGTCTGATGCGGATTGCCGATTTCGGCTATTTTGCCCAAACCGCGGGCAGCGTATCAATCCGCGTCTCAGTGTGACTGTAGCTTGAAGCCCCGATATACAACACTTTTCACCACATATTCCCACGTCTTGGACGGCCAGATCAAAGCAATCGCCGCTAATTGGTGTCTTATAGTCAGGACATGAGAAGATACACCTGCAGCACTGATTGTTCGCCCAACGCTGGGCTGACGGCATGAACTTGTGGCCCAATGCTGTAGAAACATTCAACCGTCCTTTAGCAAGTGTTTAGGTATACACAAAGTTTGTTTGGGTTTTAAGCGGTTTCAAAGAAATGTTGATAAAAAATCTTTAAAAAAATCTAAAAAAAATAAAATCATGATCTGGGGATACACTACTTCATTACAAAACTAAAAATGAAAATTGATGTCATCCCAAGGAGCTGCTTTAATTTCTATTTGGAAATGCAGTGATGCCACTGTGACGCTGGTCCAACATTAAACCAGCATTGACTCAATGCGCATGATGTGTCCTTGTGAATGACGCCGTGAAGTAGGCAGCTTGACTCAAGTCAAATAATATGACTGACCAGTCACTGCACGCACAATTCAATACAATGGTGTGAATGTTGTTATTTTAAACTGTATGAGAAGTAAATAAGCACTAGGTGAGGGGGGGGGGGGGCATGCCTAAAACACCCACCCACCACTTTCTCAGCAGCAAAGGCGCGATTGGAGATTTTTAAAATATTTATCAGATGGAAGACGTCAGCCTTCTTGTTGAACAAGCAATACAGTGCTGAATATGAGACATCAATCATATCAAAAGCAAATATGCAAAATGATGGTTTTTCTTATAACTTTTTAACATTTCGGAAGCGCGACATGGACATCAAATACCAATGTCCTTACATCGAAACTTCGTCATAATTGATAGGTTTCGGTTTTGTCTATTTTGTATAATGAGCTGTACATTCTTTTTTGTTTTCAGTATCGGATATTTCCCCATTTAATTTAAAAATCACATTGGGTGGGCTTTTAGTAATCTATATTTTTCAAACCTTGTGCCCAAGACGCTCACCCACCACTTTCTCTGAGGCAAACACGTGATTGGGTAGGTGTTATGTGAACTACACAGATGATGGGATGTGTGTCGTGGCGGTTTTAAAGGTGATCTATCACCCCTCATATGGTATGAATAATTATGTCCTTATATATGTCCTCATATGATAGCCAATCACCCCATATAAAGAAACACTTGTGCCCCATCTTGTGGCAACTTTGATTTATTTGTCACAAATTTATTCATACTATATAAGGGGTGATAGATCACCTTTAAGGACAACGTTTTCAAAACGACCACTTCGGGCTGACATGGATTTCTGGTCATACAGGTAGGAATATTACTACAGAAAAATAGTATACATGTATATATTTTATACGTTTATATTTCTACGTCAGTTTCGGTCGCATAAAGTTGGTCCCCGCACTGGAGAGTAAAAAATCTTTATAATGGTCCTGGACCCATAAGGCGAGAATTATTTGATTAATTGATTCTCAAGACACGATAATGGGAAAACAATGCATTTTTTTTTGAAATTTCGACTTTTTCTTCTTCTATGATTATGCCGACCCGCTATTTATCGATATAAACTGACATATTATTGAAATAAGAATGTAAATTACGCATATTTTTAAATAAAATGAGAAGACACTCAAATTGTTTTTGTCGTGCCATGTTGAATTGCTGCATGGATAAATTTACAAAATAAAAAAAAGATTTTTTTTTTTTCGCCCGCCTGCTCTTAATCTTGAATAATAATTATTGAGAACCAATTAAATGTGGCCTAACTAAGGATTCAAATTAATCAGAAAGAGCTGACTAAGCCATTTATGATGATTTAAAGTTAAAAAACCCTTTGGTCTCCTTGGTTTATACACAAATATTCCCGCCTTGTAAGACATTCACGTCAGATAAACTACTTGTTAATGCTTTATTAATTTTAATTAGCAGACTATAATATAGTTACATATATCACAATACCACCTACTAATTATCACACAAGCCCACACAATAGGAAACGTGCGTGTATGAGAAGCTTGGTATGAAGCTCGCAGCCCTCGCTGGATAGCTGACGCTGTTTAGGAAGGTACGTGGACATTATATCGCCGTGCCTAGCTAAAATTTGGAATCTGCAGAAGTAGGCCCAAGCAGACTCTGCCTATTTGGATTTGCAGAGCAGTATAATACCTGAATTGTGTGTTTCGCTAGTTGTCTCTCTGCATAGGTAATGTAACTTTCATCTTGGTATTCAACTACAACTACTGATGCAGTAGGCTACCTATTTCAACCCTTAGAGTAAAGAGGGGTATTATGAGCACCTTAACTTTAATTGGCTATTTTGGGCAAATAAATGATGTGGAAAAATTCAAATTCGATTTGATCGAATGTTTGTACAATTATGTAGTAATTCATAATATTAATTAACTTCATTTAAAGATAATTAATAAAAAAAACAGAATTTTGAAAACATGCTCATATTACCAATGTGTGTGGCAAATATGAGCATGTGTTGTGGGGGAATATGAGCATGCATAATTAATTACCATTTGCCAATGGGGTAATATG
The DNA here is from genome assembly GCA_964017125.1 of Flabesymbios commensalis. Classification (NCBI taxonomy): domain Eukaryota; kingdom Metazoa; phylum Annelida; class Polychaeta; order Terebellida; family Flabelligeridae; genus Flabesymbios; species Flabesymbios commensalis. The sequence goes on from OZ024917.1 coordinate 20,569,207, forward strand.
AGCATTTTGCCATAAAAAAGGAGATTCGCTAAAATGTTTATTTTATGAGTAGTTTACCAAATAGAAGTGACACTCGTGTACCTTGATATGACCCAAATGCCATTAAAGCAGAGATAATTTGTTTTCATTAAATATGAGTGGTTGAAATGGTTTCCTCACATTTCACTGTATAATAAGTCTAGGGTATTATGAGCATCCTATGTTTTTGTATAGAAATCTTGCAATGGGTGTATATGAGCACCATGCTCATAATAGATTGAAGCAGGACGCTCATATTATCCCACTAGAAGGAGCTAGGTGGTAACAAGCCTAATGGTGGTCCAGAAAATGCTAAATCACTTTATTATCGTCCCTTCTCTTACTTGCTAAGAGTCACTATGGTTAGCACTCACCCACATTACTTTCTTGATATCTTGTGATTTGTAGACGTACGAACAAATCAAATCTAATTGTATTTTTTTAGTTAAACAGCCCAAAAACTGTTGTTATTGAGAATATTAGGCCTACAGCCAGTGCTCATATCACCTACTATGCTCATATTACCCCATCTTACCCTATAAGCGCTGCATCTTACCCTATAAGCGTTGTGTCTCGCTGACGAGATTCACAACTTCAAGTGAGTGAAAATTATTCAGATTTGACAAAATGGAGGTCAACTGTTTTCAAATATTGCTGATTGATGCCACATTTTATCTTTAACATGTTTAAAAGGTGGTACTTAATGTGCTAATAAAAAATGAAAACCCGATAGGCGGCACCGGTGGTTTTCTTTTTAAATATGATTAATGGAACATTTATGTGAGGGAGCATGAAAGGTTACATGTTTTGCATTAATATAGCAATCTGAGTGGACACAAAACATTTGTACAATCTTGGACCAACGTTGAAGGCGTTGGGCCGACGTTGCACAAATTGTTTTCCATTTTTTTTGTGGGTGCTGGGAACAGAGCGTGTTTCGAGGGCGTTGCTCTACTTAAAAAATCCAGAAATCTATCTCTCCCGATGGATATAATGTTAATACTTTTTAATGTATTTGTCAAACCGGTAGTGTTGTACGGAGCTGAAGTATCGGGCAGCGGAAAATGTGACATACTTGAAAGAAGCCAGCTTAGATTTATTAATTATGTGTTATCTATAAATAAGTTCACTTCCTTTATGATGGCTTATGGAGAATTGGGTGCAATTCCCCTAGATGTTGATATTAAATCACGTATGCTAACATTTTGGGCAAGATTATGTTCTGGTAAAAAACACAAGATCTCTAATACGATCTACTCTTTATTATATACATTAGATGAAAAAAAATATATTTAGGTCTGAATGGGTGGGAACTGTTAAAACAACTCTGAACAATTGCGGATTTTCTGGATTATGGTTTATTCAATCATTGCCTTGTTCGATCGAAGTATTCAAACATTCAGTGAAGATAGATTAAAAGATCAGTTTATTCAAAAAATGGCACGAAATTATATCACAAGGAGGAAAATGTACAGTTTATCGTATTATTAAAACATCGTTTGGCTTTGAAAGTTATTTAAAAGAATTACCAGATTTACTCAGGAATTATTTCACATAGTTTAGATGTCGAAATCATCGCTTACCCATAGAAGCCGGTGTTCGGTTACAAGGCCTTCGTGATATGCGTATATGCCAATTTTGTGAAACAGATATTAGTGACGAATTTCATTATTTACTTTGTTGTCCTAATTTTAAAGAAGAACGTAAACATTTTATCAATTCAAAATATTACAGACCTTCAACCTTTTACCTACATAAACTTTTTAAACAAACTAAGGGTGAAAACCTTATAAAGCTGGCTATGTTTGTGAAAATAATAATATGTAAATTTTAATATTGCAAAATGTGAATGTTGTATATACTATGTCATGTGCCTTCCTGGCAACTCTGTCTTGTCTTCTACTAAAGAGGACCATCAGAATAAATTACTTGTTACGTGTTACTTGTTATGGCTATTTGAGGCCCAAGGCGTAAGATTTGAGGCGTCAGTTGTTTGAAGCCCGAGGCACAGCCGAGGGCTTTTAACAACTTTGGTCAAGCCACCCCCTTTATCTTGTAATAACCGAAATAGTGTGGTATTTATCTATAAAAATTAATGAATCAAAGAGAACTATTCTGATGAACATAAGAAAATATTGCATATGAATATGTTATATCGTGAAGAGAATAGAATATAATAATAATAAAATAGAAAAAATGTGATCCTGAAATGTCATGAAAACCAATTATGACAAATAAAATAATGCGCAGCTTTGTCATACTACATATAGAAAAATAATAGCAAATAATGAACAATATAAATTTCACATAAAAAACAAACAAGTATTTTTTCTTCATATAGGGCGTAGGCTTACCTATTGCTGAAATAGTGATCACTGCCTTATATAATCTCATAATTTGTAAAATATTATACTATTTCTTTACAAAGTCACACCATGCATGATTAATGAGAACAGTGTTGATGTAGTCTAAAATTTTATCAATCAAATAATTATATTTCTCAAGCGTCGACGCACATTTGAGAATATATCCCACAGACTAGCAATCACCAGTAGGCCTACAATGGCGAGAATTGTGATTGATAGGTTCTAGTTATAATTATTTTCACACTAATGAACACATTAACTTAGTAAAGACTGCACACGACAAGGAGAAAGCGACCCCTTCCCTCCCACGTTGGTGAAGTTTTGCATTAATACCAGCTGACATTGCAATACCGTAACTTACTTGTCTGGCTGGGAACTTTATGTTGCCACCATGCACTCAGGGAAGATTCCATTATTTTAACAAGGTGGGGACATGCTGTGAAGTTGTTTGGCCTCGCACCAAAAATGATTCATTTTACGTGTGGAGCATTTTTTTGTCCTTTCAGCAATAAATGGATATTTAAAGGTGATACATCACCCCTATATATGAATAATTATGTCCTTATATGGGGTGATTGGCCCTGTGACCCTCAGAGAGGGTCACATGATCGCCAATCACCCCATATAAGGACATAATTATTCATACCATATAAGGGGTGATAGATCACCTTTAAGGCAGCAACACTTCTCGTGGAAGATAACAATATGTCGGCAATGAAGAGTAAACCCCTAATGTTTATATTAGGTAATATTATTACTAAAAAGGGGATCAGAATCCCTCTGAACCATTCCACTCCACCTGGATCAGCCACTGCAGCTGATGACAAGGGATTCCATATTTAGTTTGGCTAAAAATATTTTTTGTTTGTGCCTCATTTAATTATTTTATTCGATTAACTTTAATTATTGATTGTTTGGCTTCAAACGTTTACTTTATGATATTTTATTGTCACATAACTGGGTAATTTAATAATTGATTGGAAAAATATGTAGGCCTACGTTTGTAACACAAATAAAATTTTGTTTTATCATATCAAAGTATTATGCTGTTGCATTTTTAGATGCAATTTTCTTAAGAGTATGCTTCGTGTCACATATTGTAGAATCAAACCAGATTAGGGCCGGATCATGGGTTCTTTGTACGAAACAATTGTTTATGTACTTCAACCAAATTTGGTGTTAAGCAGTTCACACATACAACTAGCCTACTAAATAGAAGATAAAGTTTATCTAGCATTTTACGGCTGTCATATTATCATGCCATTATTTCGATACAGTAGCCTAATAATAACCTCAGAAATAGGTTCACAAATATCAAAACAACACAATTTTAGGCATAAAGTTGAGAAAGTTTGTTGAGAAAATTGAGAAAAATAAAATTTGTTCCGATTTCATCGGTATTTTCTAGCTATGTTAAACACATTCCCGGCAGTTGTTATTAGCTAATAGAGAATAATATAACATACTAGTATACCTGTGCCATGATTAGTATATATATTATGTAATGTGAGGAGTTGGAGCTACATTAATTCTAACGTAAACCAGAGACGACATGTCACAACTTGATGTTTTTTCTAAAACATAGAACACGAACGTTGTTTATGTGTGTGTATGTTTATACAATTACAAATAAATGCATAATGGCTATAGGGCCTATGTTTTTTATAACATTTAGTTGGTTATTGCGAACATTTGTTTAGCTTCGCCGTCCCATTGTCACTAAGTTTTTAGTTTACACTTTGTCATATCGCCGAGATGACAATATAAAATTATAAAAAATTAGAATTTTTACCTTATTTTTCATTTTGTGTTTAATGTCTGTTATTTTTTAAATATGTACTCCAATACAGCATCATTCACCATGAATTTGAAAACAAACAAAAATTGTATATTCTAGATCAGCACCACTTACAATAAATAAGTCTGTCCTATGCATAAGCCTGTAAATCTAGAAAGTAGATTGGTTGAGGTTGAACGACAGGATAGATTTAAATATACTAGTCCGAATTTCAGGATTGAAGTGGGGAGGGTGTTGTCAATATGTCTGCAATAGAAAAGCCCCAAGGAGTCAAATACTCAATTTGCTGCTCGTAATAGTTTTTTGGATTACTTGGAGACATTGTTTATTAAAAAACTACTTATATTATATTACTTATATTACTTATATTAAATTTAAACTCTTAGGATTTTTTTTTTTTATTATTTATCTTGAAAAACATCATTTTTATAGTTTTTTTTTACATTTTTGTCACTTTATAATCACCAAATGTTACTTTGTTTTATTCTTTTTTTTTCTCTACGGCGTCGTATCACATCTCTGTGCAGTATTAATGGGCATAATTGTTTTTCATGCTTAAATCCTTAGATAGTTTATTACAGATGAATAGTATAATATTATGCGAATTACGGGATCAAGGGGGGGGGGGCGTAATTATTTCGGCAATAGGCTAGCCCTATATAGTGCCGCGGTAATTTGTTGTTATTGTTATCCAGAAACTATTTAGCAAAAAAGTAAATGTCGAATTTATGGATAATTATTCTAATTATCCATCTTAAAAAAATCGCCCTTTTTACTTATTTTTCATACATTTTGTCACCAAATGTAAATTTTCCCATTCTTTTTCTTTTCTAGGGTGTTGTATCACATAGCTGTGCAATATTTGCATGGTCAGAATATTTTCCCATGCTTAATTCGTTTATTACAGATGAATAGTATAATATTATGCGAATTACAAGATGAGGAGGGGGGGGGGGTAATTATTTCGGCAATAGGCTAGCCCTATATAGTGCCGCGGTAATTTGTTGTTATTGTTATCCAGAAACTATTTAGCAAAAAAGTAAATGTCGAATTTATGGATAATTATTCCAATTATCCATCTTAAAAAATCGCCCTTTTTACTTATTTTTCATACATTTTGTCACCAAATGTAAATTTTCCCATTCTTTTTCTTCTCTAGGGTGTTGTATCACATAGCTGTGCAATATTTGCATGGTCAGAATATTTTCCCATGCTTGATTCGTTTATTACAGACGAATAGTATAATATTATGCGAATTACAAGATGAGGGGGGGGGGGGGACGTCATTATTTCGGCAATAGGCAAGCCCTATATAGTCAAATGAAAATATTGCTGCTTGAAATATGTTCCCAGGTAATTTGTTGATATTTTTGTCCAAAAACTTCTTCACAAAAATAGTAAATGTTAAATTTACGGATATATTTCCAATTATCATCCTAAAAAATGCGTTTTTATGTTATTTTTTATAATTTTCGAAACTTTATAACCACCCCATGTCAGTTTTTCCATTATTTTTCTTGTAGCTTAGTATCACATCTATGCGCTGATCAGAATTTATTTTCCGTGAAAAAAATATATTTTAATGATGTTTTTTAATTTGTATGTGTTTTTTTATTGACGTAAAACGTCATAGTTTCTTCCAACACCTACAACACTAGAACCGGTCTTAAAATGTGCCCATCATGCTGGACAAAGTAACATCGGTTGAATCCATGTACAAAATAGTGTAAGCGACATTGAAAAAAATGGTAGGTGGTCACCAGACTAGTAGTGAATTGAACAATATTATTGTTATTGTTACAGACTACAGCAGTGTTGATCGAACAGTGGAGCCCTCAGCTGAGCAGTCCACACCAGGGCACCACCCCCAGCTTCTCCCAGGCGTGCAAGCCACCTGGTGACTCCTTCCAAATCACAGAGCCACCTGTTGAGCGAGGCGTACAAGAAGAGGGCTTCATCAATTGGTGACATGATGAGACTGGACAGTGAAAAGACGAGTAATTTGTGTTTTTTGCTTTTGTATTTTGATAATTTATAAATATATATTTTATGGTAAAAAAAACATACTTATTATTATAAAATTGAGACAACGTTTAACGATTCTGGGTGTGATAGTGAATAGCGATTTATACAAATATAATTATTGCATATAGCTAATAGTTATTACTATTATTGGCGAATATTTGGTGTGGATATATAGTATATTTAATTAATCTTGATAAACTCCAGCTAAATAATTACAGTAGGTAGTAACTGATACGAGAAAATATATTTTTTTAATTATTGCCACATTAAATTATTCATTAATTAATCATCTTTTAGAACACAGATTATATCTTTTATAATGTTTTAATACTCTATTACGAATATATATATAGTTTGCTACTCAGAATATATATATTATTCTGAATCATTCTGCTTCCTGTAACGTCGCCGGTTTTGCTGAAAAAACCGTGCAATGTCACCGTAAATTCCAGAGGCCAGATTTCTAGCCATCGGCCTCGGCCTTTTCCACAGCTAAGAATGTAGACCTCCTCGGGTTTTATCCTATACAAGATAGAAGCGGCGTCCCCCAAAAACAACAGATGACCTGCTAATAAATCAGAGTATAGAGTACTCTGGTTTCAGAGCCACACTACGCGGCGTGGCCGAGCTTCATGTAGCCTCTGGTATGCCCAGTGGCGAATGTTTGTGACTAGTTGCTATATTTAGATGAAAATAGGGTAATCCCCGAAGTGAGGCATTTTTGAAAGGTCACTTCCCCGGATGAACAGTTCTTCACAGTATTGTATTTCCCCTCTGACGCATTTCCCATGACTTGACCCAGAAAATTATTCACTGGCCTCAATAGCACAGGCATGAAGGTCACGTGACTAAGAGCCTTGGCCTCGACCCGGCCATAAATGAAATGGCCGCGCTCGCCAGGCAAAGTATAGAGCTGAGCCGCTCTGCTCTGAGATAGTGTATAAAACAGCGGCTCAGAGCGGCGAAGGACAGTCTTCTGGCAACTTTTTACACACCTGCACTCTGCTAAATTCTGCCGAAATTATCAAAAAGCATTTACGTTTTGAGCCTACAAAATTACACAAATTCTGATGAGAAATATTACAGCTGATATATTGAAACTAAACTGCGACGAGACGGTATTAAACATAACTTCACCATAACGTGTTGTACTTTGCCTAAAAAACCTACTACATATAGATGAGCCTGGATTAAACCTGAACTTGTGGAAGTAGGGGCTTTTAGCCCACCGCCGCACCCCTGTCTTTTACAATTATTATCCTGTATATCGTTCAGCTGGCCGGCCGTAGAAAACTGAGGGGATTCACATGGCAAATTGACAAGGGCTGAGAATGAATTTAGCGCGGATATGTTTCGAAATAGGCGAATAGTATTAGACCTGTAATCAGGCTGAAAGGGGGAATATGCCGTAGCTGAGTTATTAGGAGACCTTCTAAATACCATTAGAAACAACATACTAAAACTCCTCGTGATTCCTGATAGAGCATTTTCTAATTTTCAAGATGGCGTCCAAGATTATGCCGTCAAAATGTTAAAACCGCGGCTTGTAATCAACATAACTATATGATTTAAATGTCTACATGTACAGTTATTGCCATAAGAATTACAATAAAATAGGTTTTGTGTCACTAAATAGTCAAGCCTATCATTTATTTGCAATTTAATGTATACTGATAAGGAAAATGGCAAGATTTTAATATGTATGACATTTTAAATATTATTTTAGTCAATAACATAACAAAAATTAAAATAAATAATATATGTGACTATTTCGTGACTCAAAAACTGCTTTATTTCAATCTTTTTGTAAAAAAGTACATTATGATATAAAAATCATGCAGTTATTTTGATTACAAGCGTAAATATTAGGTGATCAATTTATGCAAACATCCACTGGAACCCCCGGAAAAATATACCAACGTGTTTTCCAGTGGTTTTGTTACCAATGAGATGTATTTAATGGCAGGAAAAGTTTATTGAAATTTGACTATCAGAAAAGTGTTAAATCTAAGATGGCCGCCAGTTACTCTAGAAAAAGGAAATGGCTATGACTAATTAGTGTATAACTAATGTTTTGTGCCTACTCAAAGTATCAAATGCAAACGTCAGTGGCACTAATGTTGGCCGTAGTAGCCACAAACACCCGGCAACAGAGTTACCTTCAGGTATTGTACCTCTGGGTACCATCCGACCTGAATTTCTGGACGTCTGGGCATGAATAAATGACCATTAGTGCTGAAATTGAAGTAAAGCAATAATTTACTGGGAGTAAAAGCAGTGAAATTCAAGGAATACATGTACATGTGTTTATATCATTCATTTTATTGAATTTTTCTGTCAAGCTAAACACATGTGTTTAAATTTTAGCACCTTCCATCTCTCCTGACGTAAAAAGGAACCTTGATAGTATGCAAGAGAAACCATGTATTTCATTTTTGTATTAGAGTTTTTGTATTTGTTTTGATTGCAAAACAAAATATGTTTATACAAAATGAATTATGCTTCTAGTAAACCACCCACCCCTCTAAATTTCGGGGAGGAAATAAAGATATATATGCAACACATTAAGCGAATAATACCTCGTAAATGTGTGAATTTGACTCGATAATATAATTCCGGTAGTTTTAATGCGTGAAAATGTAATTTTAAACAAAGATTTACAAGGAATAACAAGGCATTACAAGTAAAAGGGTAGAAGACAATGGAGAGGCGCTGAAAGGCAACAAAGAGGCGCTAAAGAGCAATGTGGAAGCGTTGAAGGATGACTAAGAGCCGTTAAAGTGTGACCGGGTGTGTTAAAAGGTGATGTGGAGGCAGTACAGGGCGACGATAAAGCCTTAAAAGACCATGGAAAAACGTTAATGGCAATGTAAAGGTGCGCTGAAGAGGCGTTAAAAGGCAATGGGGAGGCCTGAAAGAGCGAGTGTGATGTGTTTAAGTGTGACGTGGTGCGTTAAAATGTAATAGGGAGGCATTAAACGACAACGAGAAAGCGTTAGAGAGCACTACAGAGGCATTAAAGGGCGACCGAAAGGAGACAGGGAGGCGTTAAAAAGCAATGGGGTGGCGTTAAAGAACGACGAGGCAGGGCTAAAGCACGACAACGAGGCTTTTAAAGGCGACAGAAAGGTGTAAACATGGTAATAGTATGCCCTTAAATGCGATATAGGGGAAACAAAAGGGGACAAGTAAGTGCTAAAGGATGATGGAGCGGCGTTAAATGGCGATTGGAATGTTGAGGGGCGATTGGCGGGAGTTAGAGAGCATCTGGAGGCGTTAAAGTGTAACGGTAAAGCGCTAAAGGACAATGGGGAGGCGTTAAAGAGCACTTTATTCAGTAAAAAATAGCTAATTAATCTTATAGCCATAAATATGACATTTAACCATCAACATTGTACTACAAGAAAAGCAGTTAAAGAACCTCATCGAAGACATGGATTACACTTGTTTCTCTTTTTATTTGTGTAAAATGTTTTTTTGAAGTCGAGATATAGCGGTTTCAACATACTGGTGGCCATCTTAGACGCCATCTTGAATAATGGAAAAGGCACCATTGGGAATCACGGGGAATTTTAGTATGTTGTTTGATGGTATTTGGAAGGCCTCCTGAAAAATTCAGCCTGGGCATACCCCCCCCCCTTCAGATATAATACTATTCGCCTATTCTGTAGCGATATTGCCATAACTGTACAAAAAGCTATGTGAATCAATATTCACTCATCCTTGGTTCGATATCATGAGCTAAAAGTATCATAATTACATAATTAATCAGTTTTCAGCAGCGGAATGTTTTCAGTGAGTACAGACAGCTGATCAGTATAGTAGTGGTTATAATAGCCTACTCACATTGTTATTGTGGTGACGTATAGGAATTTGACCGCCAGCATACCAGCAGTGCTTAAAATGGGCTTTAAATCGGGTTATGTAAAACAAATTTAAGACAAACTGTTCCTTGTATTATATGTAGTGAATTGAACAATAATTGTGATTACAGACTACAGCTGTGTTGATCGCACAGTGCCGCCCTTACGGCGAAGTGCTACACCACATGAGCTCATCGGTCCACATTGTACCATTAGAGCACCATCACCAACAGCCTCACAGAGCCACCTGTTCACCGAGGCGTTCAAGATGAAGAAGAGGGTCCCAATCGTTGTACCACCAATTGGTGACATTGGGTACCAGGATAGATCTAGCAGCATGGGAAATATCCCCAAGATAAAACTGAATACAGAAAAGATAAGGAACTGGTTTAACCAGGTCGGCAGTAACATACGTGATGGAGTCAACACATTGATCCGAATGTTGTCCAACAAGGAAGACACAGATTGTGAACCCCAAAGAAACATTACTGTAGATTATTTAAAGCCTGGGCAGACCCGAGAGGCCTACATCGGTGGATTGGGGGACAGTGACCGTCTGGATGTTCCAGAGAAGAACTTCTCTTCCTCGTTGGTTCTCACACAGCTTCAGGACGGTAAGTTTACCAGTATGATCGCCCAGGGTCACCTGCCAGTAACAAATGTTGGTATCCTGGTGTGCGTCTTCAGAGCAGTCGAAGATCTTTGAATACACTAATATCAAAATGTATGTTTTCTACAAATCACAAAAGCGCGTCGATGTACCAAAATTGACAATTATTAACACAAACATACATTGTGTCGACGAATTTAACAACTTGGAATTCTAATGAACAATCATCTAAATTGACAAAAATCATGTATTTAAAATAGCAAATACATTCTCTAAGACTATAGGCATAACAAACAAAGTAAAAATGAACTTCCTCAAAACACAATAAAAAAACATATATATTTGTCTCATCCTTACACTGTTTATGTGACACGTTCGGTGTCACTGAATTGTTTAAACAAATATTATAATGACATAATTATACCTTAGGCCACAGCTAACGAGTAGCGCATGTTTTTCGTTGATTTTTCCGTCAATTATCAACCGATTTTCATGAAACTTTGTAAAAATAATATTTCAACAGAGTCATAATTCCCGTGAAAATTTCGTGAAAATTATATTTAGTATTTAAAAAGTTACACCATTTGACATGTACTAAATTAAAATTATGACGTCCCCTTTTAAACCAATTAAACTAATTCTAGAATTGTATTACATGTCAAAAGGTCTAACTTTTGCGCTATTGAATTTAATTTTTTGAAATTTTTACCAACGTTAGAATAGGATTTGAAAATTGCCTGTGCTAAATTTCACGGAAATCGGTTAATATTTGACGAGGAATTGACCAAAAGCATGCGCTAAAAAACTACCAAAATGAATGTGGCCCAGGGTATAATCAGCTGCTAACAGCGGAGTAATTTAATTAGTACAGACGATCAGTAGTGGTTTAATATTACCAACAGTGTTATTGTGGTGACTTATGCAGATTCGACAATCAGCAGACCAGCAGTGTCTATCTTGACGTCCCTGGCGGGCTATGTAAAACAAATTGCTGCGGCGCCGTGTCAGGTCTTCACTCACAAAAATCTCTTTGGATTTCTTCCTCGCTTGATGCAAACTGTTTCTTGTATTATTTGTAGTGAATTGAACAATGATTGTTATTATTACAGACTACAGTAGTGTTGGTCGCACTATGGCGCCCTCATGGCGACGTGCTACACTACCGGAGTTGAGCAGTCCACACTGTACCACCAGGGCACCATCACCAGCTTCTCCAAGGCGTGGAGGCCACCACCCCGTGTCTTCTTCTAAAGCACAGAGCCACCCGTTGAACGAGGCGTACAAGAAGAGGGCCTCGTCAATTGGTTACATAGAGTACCAGCGTAGATCTAGCAGCATGGGACATATCCTCAAGATGAGACCGGACACGGAAAAGACGAGGAACTGGTGTAATAAAGTCGGCAGTAACATACGTGGTGGAGTCAACACCTTGGTGCAAAAGTTATCCAACAAAGAAGACACATATTGTGAACCACAAGGAAACATTACTGTAGATTACTTAAAGTCTGGGAAGACACGAGAGGCCTACATCGGTGGATTTGGGGGCAGTGACCGTCTGGATGTCCCAGAGAAGAACTTCTCTTCCTCGTTGGTACTCAGACAGCTTCAGGAGGGTAAGTTTACCAGTATACTGACCCTGGTTCAACTGCCAGTAACAAACGGCGGTGTCCTGGTGTGTGGGTATAGACTAGAAATCTTTCGAGACAGCCCAAGATCTTCCTCGAATACACTAATTTAAATATCAAAATGTACGTTTTTTACAAATCACAAAAGCGTGGCGATATACCAAAACTGACTTTTATTAATAACACAAACATACATTGTGTCTACGAATTTAACAGTTTAGAGCTCTACTAAGCAAGCATCTAAAATGAAAAAATCATGTTAGTAAAATAGCAAATGCAATTCTGAGACAATATAGGTATAATAAACAAATTAAAATATGAAATTCCCCAAAACACCATACTTATCATAAATAATCCTTTTTGTATCTTTTTGTATACTTGTTAAGGGATATAACTCGAAACGAATATATAAATCACAAAAAACCTGTTCGTATAATTTAAAAAAATTAGTTATATCCACACTCAGATCCTATTTGAAAAATGGTGGAAAAATAAAAATAAATGACATATGTATCCGCAAGAAATACAATTTTACTATAGATATATACATAAATAATAATAGATAAATAAAAAATACAAACTGTTTCTTTTATTATATGTAGTGAATTGAACAATAATTGTTGTTATTACAGACTACAGTAGTGTTGGTCGCACTGTGGTGTCCTCATGGCGACGTGCTACACTACCTGAGCTGAGCAGTCCACATTGTACCACCAGGGCACCATCACCAGTTTATTCAAGGCGTGCAAGCCACCACCTCGTTTCTCCTTCCAAAGCACAGAGCTACCTATTGAACGAGACGTTCAATAAGAAGAAGAAAGTATCAATCATTGTACCACCAATTGGGTACCAGCATAGATCTGGGAGCATGGGACATATCCTCAAGACGAGACTGGACACTGAAAAGATGAGGACCCGGTCCAAAGACGCCGACAGTCACGTACGTGGTGGAGTCAAAGCCTTGATCCAAAAACTATCCAGCAAGGAAGACACAGATTGTGAACCCCGAAGAAACATTACTGTAGATTATTTAAAGCCTGGGCAGTCCCGAGAGGCCTACATCGGTGGATTGGGGGACAGTGACAGTCTGGATGTTCCAGAGAAGAACTTCTCTTCCTCGTTGGTTCTCACACAGCTTCAGTACGGTAAGTTTACCAGTATGCTGGCCCTGGATCACCTGCCAGTAACAAATGTCTGTATCCTGGTGTGCGGGTATAGACTAGAAATCTTCCGAGACACTCGAAGATCTAATCTCATGAAACTGGACAGGAAGTATAAGTTGGGTGATATTGACATTCCTATCTACGTCAATCCAGAGTCAATGACTTTCACAATCGATGAAGAAGAAGACGCCCTCTGCATTGCAGGCATAACAAAAGGTTACTGTCCTCTCTAGCTAAGTAACTATAGGAAAATAACCTTCATCAACGTATTTCTGCTTATCTTTAAACGACTTGCACGCGATGAAGAATACGCCCTATTATAGACCAGGGCATTTATGATTTGAGGTGGAATGAATTGCAACCGTAGCGATTTCTGCATTTTTGAATTCTTCAGTGTTTCCAGAATGACAAAAAAAGTCCCAAGACATAGCAATTCAGATTATGCTAATTATTATCACGTCTATCCTAAAAATGTATATTAAATCTGGTGTTACAAAAAATTAAACCCATGATAATCTCTTTTTAGAAAAAACCCCAATAAAATGTCAACATATTTTTCTTCATTTTCATGGTTCATTTTAATGCCGGATCTATCAAACAACCAAACGTGTGGCAAATGTTTGATATGTGATCTCTTTTGTGAACAAATGATTCTTTATCAGGGTATTCATTTATTGCAAGTACCGGTTTGTGCAAAAATTATTTGAAAATTGTAAAAAAAAACCGTATATTTTTCACTTTCATTCATTTTAATAATAGCATACCGCAAGAGAATGAAAATATCGTTCACCTGGTGGGTTTGTGGACCAGCTAACGAGAGAACGACAAAGTTTACAGATATGAGACTGGACTGTAATATTCACAAGACAATTCCGCACCTTATGGAAACGTGAAATTTGCTGTCGAAGCAGCACCACTTCTACATTAATTTTTTACCAGTTGGGTCAAATTTGGTAGTCACGTGACTGTTGCTTCCGGAGGTTGGTTCTATGATTGATTTGTCTTCTAGAACCAATAAAGAAAAATATAGCCTCTATGCTTCTCGCAAAAGTGTGGGCGGAATTTTTGATAGCCTAAAATTCAAAATAGCCGCCGAAATGTAATAAAAAATTGAATTTCAATAATTGCTTTACGACATAGGTATGCATAATTTATGGTTTCTTTGTAATTTGGTGTCGAGATATTTATTCATTGGGGTTTTGAGATAATTTGACCTATATTTCACCCACAAATCCAAGATAGCCGCCATTTTTCTCATTTATGATAAATAATTTATGGTTTGTCACCTAAAGGGCGGGGGCCCTAGGGTAGTGGTTAGCACCGCTGCCTTTCACGCCAGAGTTCGGGGTTCGGTTCCCGGTCTCGGCGGTTTGAAAGAAACAAAAATGTTTCTTCCCCATCCACGTGTGAAAGTCAGTAATGTGGGGAGCCTCCGTGACCGAGAGGTAGCGTGCTCGGCCTCAGACCGCCAGGGCTCGAATTTCGAATCCTGTGTCTGGAGGACAGTGTCATCTCAATCATCTCACCATCCTCAGGAGGTTCTGCTGGCCCAGTTTAGCCTATATGTGCACAAAGGTGGCCTAAAGCCCGATTCATTTCATTTGTCACCTAAATATGTGTAATTTATGGTTTCTATGTGATTTTTAGGGTGAACAATTGTCTATGTGATTAATGTCACCCACAAATCCAAGATAGCCGCCGTTTTCTCATTTATAAAAAATACTCTTTGTTCACTACCCAGTGTGATTTAACATTTCTAGGTGATTTTGGGTCGAGAAATTTAGTTATTGTGTCTTTTATATAATTTGACCAATATTAACATAAATCAAAGATGGCGGCCGATGAAAAAAATATTAGTAAAATTATTTCTAAACAGTTATTTATCAGGACAAACTTCTACTGTTCATATTTTCATAATTTATGACGTATACGTCATATAGATCGATATTTGGAGATTGTGAACATGAAGTGGTGTCTGCTACCGTCTCACTTTCTCTACATGAGCTGGGTAAAAATAAACCTAGTTCAGCTACCAGACTGGTTGTCACAGCTGATGTTGAACATTGGTATTTTTAAATTACAACTACAGTATGCTGGCAATGAAATGGCTTGGAAAGTTGAATATTAGCCAATATCATGAACTAAAAACTAATATTCATGACATTGGGGGAGTCCTTTATGATTTGTTCGCATAAAGCCTCCAATGGATGTGTTGTTCAAGCCCGACATATTTGTTCTATGAACTAAATTTAATTATTGTGGAATTGACCCCATTACTCATGACTTTCATTACTGTATTTAAAAAAAATTCAAACGTGACCTGCTGATAAAATCTCAAAAACACAAGATATAAACATAAAAAACGGTTCTCATGATCAATTATTAACAAAATGTGATATTCGTTCACTAATGCATGCCATATAGGCTACCCAGATGAAAAGTAAAACATAAGGGTAGAAATTGTCGAGATACCTACATTACTAAATTAGATTAAGACGTGGCGCAATAAGACGTGGCGCAACTGTTAGAACGTGGCGCCGCCGTGCGAGTTCAATTCGCGCTTGGTGCAGGATTTTCAGAGAACTATAATGTTTCTCCCCTCTCAACACTGGGATATCGTTGTTTCAATGTTGTGTCACTTGACAAGGTATTTCACCTTCAAGTGATTCACTTCACTCTGGTGTAAATAAGTACCTGGTAGGACAGAGATGTAAATGAGTGCGATAAGTTTTCATACCCCTATACCGAGATTGTCGCAGAGCTGCAAGCTCCACGGGGGCTCAAATGGCACACGAGTGAACAGTTCTCGTGATGTGAAGTCGACTGCAGAGGCTCACAGTCTCGATATCAGACTAGAATCACAATATTACCTTTATCACTGCAAATGTGTATTAAACAAAAACCGGAATCACTTGAAGATGTGTGAAACAAAATGGGTGTGAGGGTGGGTGTGATAGGGCATGGTGGGTTATTGAGAGACTTTTCCTTCGCTCGCCCGATAAGTGGTTCTGGGGATCTACCCTCAGACATGCCCAGACGGCCGGAGACTTGGGTTTCGCTGTGCAATTTAATGATGGCATTACGCGCAGCTCTGCTATCCTCAGGTCTGATAGTCCCCAGAGTAACAATGGGAAGGATAACTCCCTCTGGGTAACTCCATTAATCCCACGTGAGAGACCTAATGTCAAACGCGCTATTACCGGTTATTTAAGGCTACCACAGCCTAAACCAGCGCCAGCACTGATGCGAGAGCTGCATTAGCACCGCAGTTGAGCGGAGGAACCAGGGTACGGCACTGGCAATCCGCCCGAAGATTATGGCCAGATACGAGGAGGCTGCAACTTCCCTTGGATGATTGCTGTAGACTAGTGCTCCCGTACCATGCAATACAACATGCAACTGACGGAACAGATCCCTAATGACCCTCCACGGATGGATGCAAAAAGTACTAATTTGGTACAATTGGTACATTATATAACAATAAGCATGATATGGTAGTCAAACATTGGTATAATATTTATCTTTTTTTCTGGCAATTGTGATGTGCCATTTTAAAGTTTGACTGTCCCAAATATTAAAATAAAATCAGAATTTGTCAGTCCTAAAAGCTTAGAAATAATTGAGGTTACATTTCACTAGCAATGTATTTTTTTATTAATAAATAGCAGCATCTGGGATTTGTGTTTGACATACTGGTCAAATTATCAAAAAGGTACAAGAGATGAATTTCTCGACCCAAAATGACCTAGAAACGATACATCACACATAGTGCAAGAGCATCAGTGAAAAAAGCACATGAAGTTGGAATAAAATTGCAGAAAGCTGATTTTTTAGAAATGGTACCTGGACATCTCCCCATACGAATGCCGAAGAGTCCCTCCACAAAAATCCCTTTTTAATTCAAGATGGCCATGCCACGTCATTTTCGAAATAACAGGGGTATACCATAATTCCTCACTTTTGCAGTTAGAAAAAAATATTTAGGTGTCTCTACTTATGTTTTGAGGCACAGAGAGTCCATGCAGATGATCAGAAATGGGTATACCCCAATTTCCCACGCTTGCAATTAAAGAATGCTTTTGGTGCCTCTACACATATCCCCAGGCACAAAGAGCTCAGCATGATCAGAAATGATATTTAATGAAATTATTTACATGTACTACTAAATAAGAAAATGTTTTAAAACATTTTACTGGCAGAGTTTGGCCATCTATAGGCCTACGTAATTTCTCATTTTTTCTGGAAATGGCAATATTGTATTTTAATACCCTAGATTACACATTTAATTATTCAGATGTTTTATTTAAATATTAGTATATTATGTAATAAATATATGGCATTGTATGATATTGTAATGTGATATTACATTAAAATGTCAGAATATGACATCAAATTAGAGCTTGTGGCTGTTTTACGTCAGGATATAATAGTTTTATGTCAGAATATTTGATTATAATATCAGAATATGACACTTTAATATCATGATATGTAATATAATGTCCAAACATTGGTGTTTTACATAGCGAAATCACGTTATGATGGTTCAATACAGCTTTATAAAGGCAGTATATAGTGGCTAAACATCGCTTTGTTGTATTAAAATGACAAGATATGGCATTATAATTTATTATCAGGAAATGCATTAAAATATCGTGATATGACAATTTAACATAACTGTGACATTTTATTGTCAGGATATGATATTTAAATATTAGGATATGATACTTGAATATTATGATATGACTTTATACATTGATTAAATGAAACGTTGATGTCACAATATAGCATTGTGATGATGTGTCATCATAATATTATTATAATATCGAATATTGTATAATAGACTTGTCGGAATATGACATTAATAACAGTTTGAAGTCGGGATCTGACATTTGTAAGCCAGGATATTTGATTGTAATAGCAGAATAGGACACTTTAACGGCATGATAGAGCATTATAATTTACAAATATTGTCCTTTAATATCAAAATAAGATTTAAATGTCAAGATAACATATTTTTTATGATAGGATATGACATTATCATATCAAGATATATGGCGGCATTCTAATGTGACATTATAATGACGGGATTTGACTCTATAATATTTTAATGTGACCTTAGAATGTCAAGATATGTCACTTTAAGGTCTGGATCCGACATTTTAATGTCTGGATATTACATTGTCATGTCAAGGTATAACATTTCAAAAATATTATATTGACAGATTCACGGTACCATATGGTAATACAAAAACGACTAGAACATTCTAATATCAGGATGGCACATGTCAGTTCAACATAAATATCGCAATATTATTCAGGACGGCCTCTACATTGATCAAATACACCAAATCAGCCAACAACTAAAAATACTTCGAAATATTCAATAGAATGACAAGTATGATAGGGTTAGGACACACGCTCTTTGAACAGCATGTGTCCTTGCCCTCTCTTACTTTCATTTCATCTTACACTAAAATGTCATATCTTGATGGTAATATGCTATATCATGATATTATAATAATATCGCGACAATGCACTAAAAGATCCTGTCATTTTAATACCATAACGTGATGCTTAACCACCATATCCTGCCTTTATAAAGCTTTATCCAGACATCATAGAGTCATTTTACTATATTAAGAGCAATATTTGGACATACCATATCATGACGTCAATGTGTCATATCCTCAAATTATCATATCCTGGTATTATCCTGACATAAAGAGATCATATACTGACGATAAACTGTCACATCAATGAATTTAATGTCATATTCTGATATTCTGCTGTAAAATCATTACAATACCATGCAATACCATAACTTTATTACGAATTATATATACCCTAATATTCAAAATGTAATATCTTAATATTCAAATGCCTATTCCATGATATTAAACATATTGACAATCGCAGATCATGAACAAAGTAAGTATTTAAAAGAGCATTCTTACTGGACGATTATCGAAGATGTCATGTACATGTAACGTGTAAGGCGTAAGTCCTTATCTTCTAATTGATTTTTGCTAGAAAGTCTCCCTTCAACGTCACCTACTGCCCCAGCCAACACGGGGTATTAATTCAATTCTGTTTAATTTTTGGGCCAGCGTCGAAGAAGGTCAACAGCTTTGGATAAATGCCTCTTTTTTCTGG
Organism: Flabesymbios commensalis; assembly: GCA_964017125.1. Classification (NCBI taxonomy): domain Eukaryota; kingdom Metazoa; phylum Annelida; class Polychaeta; order Terebellida; family Flabelligeridae; genus Flabesymbios; species Flabesymbios commensalis. Next base: position 20,588,828 of record OZ024917.1, read on the forward strand.
GATAAACTCCATTATGATACAGAGCATATTTTGCTGTACAGGAGGGTGTGGAAGCTACAGACTGGGAACGGAATTTATCTCATGGTCGTCTGTCACCAACTCAAACTGAAAGAGCAGTCCCTCCAGAAAGAGTTCTAAAAATAGTGAGTTACGTGTACAGAGTGGCTTGTTCAAAGAGGGGAAAATCTCGCAAAGCTAGACTATTATATTGTACAATGATATGTGCTCTTTTTGTATTGGCCAAACATTTAGAAACTGTGACAATTCGGATGACTGCAACGCTGCCAAAGCCGAAAAAGTTATGATAAACAAAATTCCTATTTTATGACCTACTGAAAGCGCTGATAGAAATACAATAAGACTGGGATTTTGATTTGTCTAATCATGTTCATTTTCTAATAAAATAATAATATGACACTTTTATCACCATAAGGGATGTGATTTGAAACAATATTACTATGTTTGATGTTGTTTTAAAATCAATACACAAAGCCTACATCTCATATGTCGACATCAACTGTTTCATTTATAGTACATCAGCAAACACCAAAAAGAGCCATATTTAAGGAGTCACCTAAACCGCCGATACAACATTTGTCCACATGTCTAGAATTGTTCCCAGGGGAGCTCTAGATACAGAATCTGGTTGATGACATTGCCGGAAATGGGGTCGGGCTGAGAATTTGACAGTTTTGTACACCTACCCGATTTTTAGAGAAAATATTCGCTAAAATATGATTTTCGCGTCATTCTCATTCTATTTTAATGTTGGGCCATTTATTTGAAATATTGTTTGATTTAGTTTTTTCTATTGATCAGGTCATATACCTGGAGAGATAAAATAGTAAAACATAATTTAATTTTGCACTAGCATCATACCTCTAAGAGCTCTTTTGGATATTGTAAATATGTCACAAAAAGCAATTTTTCAAAATTTGTATTATTTTTTTTTTTCGCATATAGTTTGTGACAGCAGGTTCGTTTCTACCCGAAAGTCTCCATGAGCGGTACCATTTGGTTTAGATACATCTCTTATGTCTGAATTAGTCGAGTAATTGATCATTATGGCCCATTTCAAAATGCCCCCCGTAAAATCCATGTTTTTCCCCGAAATGTATTATTGAGCATGGTAAGTATTTACAAATGCTGGAATGTGATATTTAAGACTCAATCCAAGATGGCTGCCAGAAATGACCAAGAAAATGTTAAAAAATTCACATTTTCTTGCAAATATTTTAGAAGCACGTGTTTTATCATGTAAGAAAACCCCCACGATCGATGTCATTTGGTTCAGAGACAACCCTTGAGTGAAAATCATATGATTAGTGCTTGATTTGTAGAGTAATTAATCAATACTTAATCTTCATAAAAAAATCAATGCTTAATCTTCATATGCATAATTCAACATGTTTTGCTTGAGTTTTATCTCAGAAACACGGTTTTTGTGTCTATTCTTATTTTTTAATGCTGAATGAATCCACTGAATATATCTATTTTAACATGTTTAAGTACTGGAATATGTTATTTAGGAACCAATCCAAGATGGCGGCCGTAAAAATGGCAAATAATATTTTCGAAACTTTTGAAAATAGTTCATGAGCACACGTTCTGCTCTGTACGATAAAAATCAGTGAGCGGTATTATAGGGTTCAGAGGGATTATTAGGTCAAAATCAGGTGATTAATTCTTGATTTGTCAAGTAATTATTCGTTATGACCGATTTCAAAATGGCCGTCGGTAAATAAATGCATTATTGAACATCATTTACCTAATTGTCATATCATAAACACGGTTTCGATGTAATATTTTGAAGCGACACAATCAGGCTGAAATCGGCAAAAAATCGGTGATTTTCTTTTGGTTTCTTAATATGACCATATGATGTAAACATGTCCATAGACTAGAACTGCAAACGTTTTTTTTTTAATTTTTGTGTTGCGCATTTACCAGTTAAGCGAGATATAGCTTAACAAAATTCCCGTATTTCCTATTCTGGACATGCATGTCTGAAATAAGATATCGGGAATTTTGATCTGGTGCTAAAAATATACTACAGTAACAAAAATCACTTTTGTAGTGGCTTACATAATTTTCAAGGTGGCAGTTATCACTTCTTCATTGGCCAAGATCACTTTTGTAGTTGCTGAGATAATTTAAAAAAAAGCTGTGGCTGCGATCCCTTCAGTGGCCAAGATCACTTTTGTATCGGCTGACATAATTATCAAAGTGGCTGTTATCACTTCTTCACTGGCCAAGATAACTTTTGTAGTGGCTGAGATAACTTTTAAAATGGATGTAATTACTTTTCGGGTGGCCAAAATCACTTTTGTCAAGGCTGAGATAACTTTTAGAATGGTTGTAATCACTTCTTCAATGGTCAAGATCACTGTTGCAGTGGTTTCGATAATTTTTCAAGTGGCTGTAATCACTTTTTCAGTGGCTAAGATCACTCTGTGATAGCTTAGATAACTTTTTCAGTGGCTGACACCAGTTTGTTAGTGACCAAAATCATCTTTGTAGTGGCTGACATAACTTTTAAAGTGGCTATAATCACTTCTTTACTGGTCATGATAACTTGTGTAGTGGCTGAAATAACTTTTCAAGTGGATGTGATCACTTATTTAGTCGTCAAGATCACTTTTGTAGTGGCTCAAATCATTTTCAAAGTGTGTGTGATCGCTTCTTTAGTGGATCATTTTTGAAGTGGCTGAGATAACTTTTGAAGTCGATGTGATCACTTCTGAATTGTCCAAGATAAATGTTGTAGTGGCTGAGATAACTTTCAAAGTGGTTGTAATTGATTTTTCGGTGGTTAAGATCACTTTTGTAGTGGTTTAGATCATTTTTAAAGTGGCTGTGATCACTTCTTCAATGGCCAAGATCACTGTGATCACTTATTTAGTCGTCAAGGTCACTTTTGTAGTGGCTTAGATTATTTTAAAAGTGGGTGTGATCGCTTCTTTAGTAGCCAAGATCATTTTTGTATTGGCTGAGATAACTTTTAAAGTGGTTGTAATTACTTCTTCGGTGGTCAAGATCACTTTTTAGTGGTTTAGATAACTTTTAATGTGGCTGTGATCATTGCTTCAGTGACCAAGATCACTTTATAGTGGCTTAGATAACTTTGTCACTGGCTGACACCAGTTTGTTAGTGGCCAAGATCACCCTTGTAGTGGCTGAGATAACTTTCAAGGTGACTGTGATCTCTGGAGCAAACACCAAAATAGTGTTTCTATAATGATTATTACGTAGTACATGTTTAACAAATATAATAATTAAAGGGAACTGAATGTTCACTGCTACCATCTTAGATTCTACTTTAAAGCACTTGACATTACTTTTGGTGGATTCACTAAAATTTTTTTTCAAAATTAAATACCAAGACCGTGTTTGTGAAATGACTATTATATTATGCACAACATAGGCCCCTATTCAATAAAGCATTTTAAGAGTATTCATTGATTTCATGGCGGCTATTTAGTAAACGGCCATAATTACTTAACAAATCAAGCATTAATAACCTGATCTCGACTCATAGGACGTCTCGGAAATAAATAATACCGCTCATGGAGGTTTTCATACAGATATAGAATAGATCGTGTGCTCATGAATTATTTGTAAAATGGTGCGACATTTTGACAATGTTGCGGTGGCATTCTTGAATTTCTTTGTAAATTTCTACTTTTTTCCCATGTTATTATACTCTTATTGGACATGGTGAAGATTATAAAGTAAGATTAGACTCTTAAATCGTGTCTATGAGATAACTTTGTAACAAACATGTTCAATAATGCATTTTACGAGAATTACCGGTAATTGATTTCACAGCGACTATTTTGAAATAGGCCATAATTATTAATTATTCAACACATCAAGCATTAATCACCTGATTGTTGTTCATGGGTACGTGGCTCTCAATAAAATAATGCCGCTCGTGGAGGTTATCGTATTTGCAAAAACGTGAGATTTTGAGCATTTTTTTCATCATTTTCTGGCGGCCATCTTGGATTCGGTAGTAAATATCACATTACAGCACTTTTAAATACTTAAGCGAGCATTAGAATGTAAGATTTGATACCAAAACTGTGATTGTGATGTGAAATTTAAGAAAACCTTGTTTGATAATACACTTCAGGATAAATCATGGATTTTACGGCGGCCATTTTGAAATTGACCATAATCAATTACTCGAAAAATCAAGTTTTGGTCACCTAATTCTGCCTTAAGGGATGTATCTGAGCCAAATGGTATTTTGCATGGAGACTTTTATGCATAAACGAACCTGTTGTCTTAAACTATATGCAAAAAATGCATTTTGCGATATATCTACAATATCCAAAATAGCTCTTCGAGGTGGGATGCTACTGCAAAATTATATTTTTTTACTATTTTATCTCCACAGATATAAGACCTGATGGATAGAAAAAAAAACCAAATACAACAATATTTGATTTAAGTGGCCCAACATTGTGATAGAGGGAGCATATTTAAGCGAATAGTTTCTTTAAAAATTGGGTAAGTGTACAAAAGTGTTAAATTCTCAGCCCGCCCCCGATCCCGACAATGTCATCAGCCAGATTCTGTATCTAGAGTTCCATGAGACCAATTCTAGACATGTGGGCAAATGTTGTACCGCCGGTTTAGGTACCCCGAAAATTTGGTCTCTCTGCTGCTGTACTATTATTTGAAAAAAAGGTTATGCTGACGCAATACCTGCTTTAAATTATTAAAAAATTCCTGTAGCTTTTGACTTGGGCTTGTTACTGCTCTATCTAATCATTATTTACCAGAGATTAATTTGTAAACTTAACAAATCTGAATCTATATTTCTATAAATCTATATTTCTAGAAACCTTATCTTACACATATCTAGGTGACAAAGCAAATTTATTCAGCTTAAATGGGAAAAATGGCGGCCATCTTGGATTTGTGAGTGAAATTTAGGCTAAATTATCTTAAAAAACCCAAGAAATGCATTTCTCGACCCCAAATCACTTAGAAACCATAAATTACACATACATATGTGGTAAATTATTGAAAATACAATTTTATTATTACATTTTGGTGGCCATTTTGAACTAAGGTTTTCAAGAATTTCACCCACACTTTTGCAAGAGGCTTAGGGGCTATTTCTTTTCTTAATTAGTTGTATAAGGCAAATCAATCATAAAACCAACCTCCGGAAGTTAAAGCAACGGTCACGGTATTACCAAATATGACCCAACTATACACTTCTCTACTTCTACAATCGGAATGCTTGTTCGTTCACCAGGTTTGGTTGGGGACGCTTGCCTCCCCACTAGCATTGATCTAGCTTTGGGTCAGAATCTCGTGTTCATTGAGAATTTTTAATATAAAGTATGCAATGCATTCATCAAAAGTAAGAGTTCAGTCGTCAGCACAGTATTAGGTAGGATTTGGTGGTCAGGGTATGATGGAAAATTGTCAGGTTGTGTATAAGGAAAGACCATTCGGAACTACGCTTTGACAAGTGCATCATCACATAAAACAAGTGATAATTTCAACATTTTATTCTTCAAATAAAAAATAATGTTTTTCTAGGTTTGACAGTTATGACAAAATCTCTGCAATATTTATTTTAGGAACGAAAATAACTGCTAATATAGCAGATAAGTCATCTTATGTTATGATAAAATTTTAGCGATTAACTTTATTTAAATAACAGAAGAGCTGTGTACAGAAAGTACACAAATATGTGGGCACAGAACGGGAGGGGAGTGACGATATGTCGTCAAGCATAGCAGCCACAAAGAAGAATATTTAGAACACATGAGCATTATTGTAAAATTATAATATATACGCTTTCTTTCACGGACCACTGCCATGAATGTCACTGAGGTCTGGAGCGTTAGCGGTATACTGATAGCTTGAAAACAAGACACGTATGACACAATTTATTTATAGTTGAATTTTAATAATATTCCATTTCCCTTTCTATTACTGGTAATGATGTATTCATTGTTTTCCCGCAGTACATGGTGTAGCCGAATGGGGCCATATGTATGTAATATTGACGTGAAACATTCACAACTTGCATGTGAATCATTGTCTTTGATGAACGTAATAATTTGATATCTTTTATGACTCCTATGACAAATCTGCTCAGGTATATTTCCGAATATTAGCTCATTTAACCAATCAATTGTATCAAGTTTTGACGTGGAACAATAGCCCCACTCCCTGAATATTCAAATATTGCTTCTTAAACAAAAATGTACGCAATTTATTATTTGCATCAAAATTACTTTACATTTGTCTCATGCAGATCGCGATACTTTCCGACAAATTTATCTATTGATACAAGAATATTCTCCTCTTCAATGGTAATATCCACTAGTGGCGTGAATGATTTCAGCATTAAATAAGCTACTTATGTGAGAGAATCGCTCAGATCAGGTGAATCAGCAGTAACAGTAACATGCTTTATATCAGCAAAATATTTCTGTTCAGGAATACTCCGAATGATAAACATGACAAATGATCCGTGTGATTAGACTATATAAGTATAGTAATATTATATTTTCCTTTGCCCTTATCTTGCATTTCTTTGCCCGTATCTATCCTTAAACACATCGTCACCTGCCAGCAAATACGAGACGATGAACTAATGATGGGGTAATGCAGGACCAGCATTACAAACCTTGGACCAGCGTCACTCTATAATTGGGTCAACCTCTCGTGTTAGCTGGGCGTCACATGTTGTTTGTAAACAATGAATATGCATACTTATTTATATCGGCGCATTAACCCCTCAAGTACCATAGGGAAGAAGACAATTAAAAAGTATTGATAACTAACCACCACATTGTTGGATAATAAATAGAAGTAAACTTCCGTCAATACCTATTTTTCTGATTTGTATGATGTAAAGTAGTATGTTGTTTTTAATCAATGTCATAATTACGCGTCGTAATATGGTAAAATCATACTAGTCCAGGAATTTCAGGTTTTGAAATGGAAAAAAATAAAATAAAGCTGAAAATTTCAGGAAGTGTTCATTATGTCCTCCTTTATTATCTGTAAAAAGTCCCAAAGTTTCCCCTGAGCGGAACATCCTTTTTTTGACAAAATTCAAAATGGCCGCCAAGAGCCATGTTGAAGTTGTAATTCATGAACTATTTGGCATATATTTTTATGTAATACCTCATTTCAACATGATTTTTAATGCTGAATTCATTTCTAAAGCTAGTAGTAGCTTTTAGGGTTTCGTTGAAGAATAAATCCAAGATGGCTGCCATTTTATGTTTAATTGGGAGTAAGTCTATTGCCATTAGTATTTGAGATGCATATAAGCTTTTAAATCTGTAGACTACCAGTATGTCCTCCTTTAATACCTGTAAAAAGTCCCAAGGTTTTTCCCGGAGTGGAACATATTTTTGTGACAAAATTCAAAATGGCCGCCAAGCGCTATGTTGAAGTTGTAATTCCTGAACTATTACACATATATTTTAATGTAATACCTCATTTCCACATGATTTTTAATGCTGAATTCATTTCTGAAGTTATTAGTAACTTTCAAGGTTTCGCTAAAGAATAAATCCAAGATGGCCGCCATTTAAGGTTTCATTGGGAGCAATTGTCATTCGTATTCCAGATACATATACGCTTTTGAATCTATAGATAACCAGTAATTAATGACCAGTAACAAATAACTCTATATCCAAAAGAAATTTGCAGTACACATTTTAATGTATTTATTTCATAATACATGATAGCCAAAACATCATATTCAATCAATAAAACAACGTTAGTCTGAGAGAGTTCTGCCATTTTTTTCCTAATCATTAATTTGAATTTGAATAATTTGAGATGGCTTACTGTACCCAGTTCCCATTCAGCTTGTGTACCTCGCAGACCTGCTGCATCGTAACATAACATGCAACCAACTTTGGCAACCACACCTAATCATTTTCATTAATTTGGGAGGTGCTGCATCAAGTTCCGTGAAAACTGGGTACAGGTTTTTATTGTAAAATTGACATCCCCAGCCTGTTGGTGGTAATCTGTTGCCATGGAATTCTTGTACATTTAGATATGTCAGTGATAAATGTTATTTACTATAGCTTCAGCTGGGGTCCTAAGTAAATATCCTAAGCAAGGGCTCACACTCGAGTCCACAGGGTCATAGGCAAGGACTTACACACAAGGCTGCATTGTTCTAGGCAAAGACTCACACCCGAGCCTACATGTCATAGACAAGATCTCACCACCGAGCCCCCAGTGACTAGGCAAGGACTCACACACGCACATGCATGGTCCATAGGCAAGGCATCACACCCGAGCCCGTAGTGTTCTAACCAAGAACTCACACTCGAGTCCACAAGGTCCTGGGAAAGGTATAACACCTTCACATCCGAGCCTAGAGGTCATAGGCAAGGATTAACCACAGGCGTGCATGGTATTAGGCAATGACTCACATCCGAGCCCGCAGCGTCGTAGGCAAGGTCTCAAACTCGAGCCTACAAGTCATAAGCAAGGTTTCACCACGAGCCCGCATGGTCTTAGGCTTGGACTCACACCCGAGACGGTGGGTCCTAGGCAAGGTCATACACGAGAGCCTTCAGGGTCATAGACAAGCACTCACACCTAGGCCCTTATGGTCCTTGGCAAGATCTCACACCTCACATGCGGGCATAAGGGTCCAATGCAAGGTATCATACCCGAGCCTGTAGGATCCTAGGGAAGATCCCATACCGTATTTATCATGTTTATATATATTTGATGCACCATTAATAGGAACCCGAATAAGTTTGTTTGTGTTTGAAATAACGAGGCCGTCCCAATGGCCCATTCGATCCTGCTGTGGCTCGAAGTTCAGAGCTACTGGGTTCAAAGCCTGGTCGGGTCGGATGTTAGTCATCGAGGTTGTGCCTATACATTGCTCCAAACTGTTCAAAGGCATGGAGTGTGCAGTGATGTATATGGCACTGTGCACTATAAAGAACTCTTGAAGTTATTCGATAAGACTAGGGCATAGTCCCTTTCTTCTTTCACGATATTGCCATGATTGTACAGAAAGCAACGTAATGCAATATTCACTCGAAATAACGACACGTGTATAGGCAAGGATGTAGTGTGGTTCAGCTGGGAAGGTCTATATCCTAAAACCTTATTTGAGACATTTAAACGTGTAATATCAATTTATCAATGGTGATAACGGCACCAAAATTGGTCTGTGTATGCACCTGAGGGTACTGTGAGAACAGCATGTTAGTCAAACCCTAAATCAAAATGACCGTGATTTTTCAATATGACCACCATAATATGTAATAATAGGCCAGCTGCTATTAAACTGACCCGTTCAACAAAGACTTGTCAGTCACCACACTGAGCACATGTCCGCAAAAATGCATTCCAATTTCTTGCTTCCAATCTCAATCTGTTTTTTTTAATCCTTTTTATATCTGATTGATGTCTGCTTTGGATGTAATTGATTTGTCTCGTTAGATAAATTGATTTTTTTTTGTGAATTATGTGTATTGTGTCCCTGCTTCCCGTGTTTCTGTTATGAATGACGAAATCATATTATATTGAGTAATAACATATACACATTTACATACATCATTTAATTTATTAAATCATCTTTCCTTTGAAAAAATACTGAATTGTTAATGGAAGTTTAGTGCTGAAAAATAAAATTAGTAGTACCAGGGACACGTTGAGCCGTCTTGGTGTGGTAAGCTGTTGTGACATGGCACAACGCACGCTGTTGTCACCGTAAAAAATTCATGCATCTTAATTTATAATTATTATTATCACATGAAAGGCTGGATCAACACCGAGGAAAATTTACTGGACTAAACCACATAGCATAACCACCCTTTTTACTGCCACTATGTTTCCAAATAAAAAATTCTGTAGACATAAAATAACATAATTTCTTAAATTGTTCTTCTACCTCAATGGCGGTCATTTTGAACTGTGGAATGACATAAGCTTTACAATGTTAAAATAGGACCAACATTAGGTTTCTCGGGAAAAATTATGCAGAAAAAAAATATTACACAGGAATATATTAGAATTTCTTTATCAGTTACAGTTTCAGTATTGTATCAGGCGGCCATTTTGGATTTTTGCAAATAAAACACGAATGAGGCTTTAAAACTTAAAAATAAGACCTGAAATGAGTTCCCCGTAAAAAAATAAGTGAAAAAGAGGTGTTACAAAGGAATATATGTTAACTTCTTCGTATGTTACAATTTTTGAATGGCCTCTGGCGGCCATTTTGGATTTTCGCGAAAAAAACATGTTCCGCTCCTGGGAAACTTTGGAACTTTTTACAGGTCATTAAGGATGGCCATCTGAACAACCTTATATTATTTTTTTCCATCTTTACCCCTGAAAATGCCTAAAATTCCTGGATAGATGGTAAAATCATTAGTTCCAACCCTCAATACAGAGGGACACCACTGGGAGCGATTTCACGTTTTTGGGGAGAGTCGACCATCTTTTTATAAATGGTCTATGATCATGTACTATACGCCCTGTTACGGGTTTTAGCAGTGTGATAGGATTTATATTATGTGTGTTCTTCGGGTGAAATTTGGACGCGTATATAGATCACGCCTCCCATACCCTAGCCAGAACAGTGGTCATACATAGTAGCTATTTTATCTCTGGTTTCTGTGCGGGAAACAAAATGATAGACCCAAATTAGCAAATTAATAATCTTGTATATACATGTATATATATTCCATCATTTTATGACAAATGTAATGACTTTTCTCTATGTCAATAAAATATCTGTCTGTAGTAGTCCAAATTACATCTACACATGTTCAGGAACTCGTAAGTGACTTTGGGTAAAACTTGTAAAAAAACTTCTAAAACTTCAACATAACTCAGTAGGAATCATATAAATATTTATTGCATCCTTGTTTCTATATTTACAAATAATGTGTCATTAGACCAACAATGCATGTATTAAAGGCAAATAGGATAAAATAGGTGAAATGTACCATGCATGTAGAATACAAATAACATTATTAAGGTGCTAATTAACCTAAACTGGAACTGTCATCAAGATAACGTTGACGTTATTACTAATTAGAAGCCTCAGTTTATATACTTCACTCGTGTATCGTTTTGACAACTAGCACAGCATTGTCAAAATAATTGATGATATTGGCATTATGGGAGACTGGGGCACCACAAGACTTGGAGCAGCATCAGACAGGCCTGTTCGACACATCAACTATTTTGTCATTTGCGCGCCAATTGGTGAATTGTACCAATAATAAACAACTTCAATTGTCACTTTAAAGGTAACGTTAATTATTTTGAATGATGAATATTTGGATCTGTATATATTAGATATGAGGCCATGCATTATATAATGTGAGATAACATTTGTGTGATAAACTACTTATAGCTTGTGTTTGGATGGAGGACAATGTGATCAGAGACCGGACTCGGTAGATTTGAGGCCAGGACCATTTGATGCAGAGGTAGAGCCGAGAAATCAAACCACCCTGGTAGGCGTTAAATCATACAAGGAGGTCCTCGAATCAACCCTTATCACGCTAAGTTTATTTATGTAAATTTTCAACCACTTGAGGTTGTGTCTCGCTACCGCGATCCACAACCTCAAGTGGTTGAAATTTACTCATATTTGTATAATTTCAGACCAAACATTTACAAATCTTGATGTTTAAAGGGACCCCTTGGGATGAGACATTTTCAATTTCGTCAATTTTGAAAATTTAAGGTATATGAAGCTATCTAGCGTAGTGATCTTAACTAAAAATATAAAAAAGTCCAAAAACAATTTTAAAGCACCGAAAAAGAGTGAAATAGTAATATTTCCAGGTCGTATATTGCCATGTTAACAAAACAAGTCAGCAATATACAGCACTTTACACCACATATTCCCACGTTTTGGACGATCAGATCAAAGCAATTGCCGCTAATTGGTGTCTTATAGTCAGGACATGGGGGGGACACACCTGCAACACTGATTGTCTGCCCAACAATGGGCCGACGGCATCAACATGTGGCCCAATGCTGTAAGAACATTCAAACGTCCTTTAGCAATTGTTTAGGTATACAGAATGTTTGTTTGGGTTTTAAGCGGATTCATAGAAATGTTGATAAAAAATATTTTTTTAAATCTGAAAACTTTGAAAAAATAAAATCATGATCTGGGGGATACACTACTTCATTACAAAGTTAAAAACAAAAATGGATGTTATCCCAAGGAGCTGCTTTAAACAGTCAATTCATTCCCGATAGCAGTGATTTAAATGGCCGATAACATAGATTAAAAACGACTATTGTGGTGATCAGCATTTAAAGGGTTAACACATTGCTCGACCAAATATAACAGACCCCATCACTATATATATCGCGATATAGTACTGTAGATCTGGTCATTTTTGCGTGTTTAAATTTTCGCGAATTTCTGTTTAGAATTCACGAATTTTCATTTATCTTTAGTAGCGCTATTGGATTAAAAAAATTGGCGAGATTCTTGAATTCGCGAATTTGTCCTCCTCGCGAAATTCTTGAAAATTATAACCCTGCGAATATTACCAGATATACAGTAATTGTTATAACCCGTTATCCACTACTTTACACATATTTGACTAGCAGGATTTAAATGACAGGGGGTAGTAGAGGTGGTCTGCACAACACTAGTGTTGGAACTACCTCTGCTGACAGGATAGGGTAGGCCAAAACCATAGCCCCCTTTCTGCAACCCCTCCCCCCCCCCTCTACACCATAGAGTAGGTAAACAGACACTTCACGTCCTGCTGTTGACAATAACTCCTATCCTGCTCCTATCCACGTCTATTGTCGTTCTAATCTTACCTATCTTAACCCTCAGAGCGTTGAATTAATTTGTAAAAAACATTGCAGCCAAATGGGGTTTTTCCAATTTGAAATCATCATAAATGTCTTAGTTAGCTCTTTCTGATTCATTTGAATACCTATGTTATGGGTCTGCGGCCATTAGAAATAGTTTTACCCTTACAGTGCGGGGATCGACTTTAGTCGTCAGAATCTGACGTCTACAGACGACAGATTCTGACGAGTAAAGTCGATCCCCGCACTGTAAGGGTTAATAGTCAATCAAACCACTGTTATCGGGCGACGCACAGACGCACAGCCAAACATTGTGATGACAATATCCTCCGCACCTCGTGGGCGGGGGATAAAATGGGAAAAGGCTACTCGCAATTATGTGGAGACACAGAGAAGGAGATATATCAACCGTTACCCTACGCTGCTGATCACGACTACCGGTATAGTCGTTTTTAACCAGTTTTATTAGTCAATAAAATACCTGATTTTGAGAATGAAATGTGTGTTGAACGTCAAGATTTGCAAATGTTGCATCTCAAATTTAATAAATATGCATAATTTGTAACCACTTGAAGTTGTGTGTCGCGGCAACTTCAAGTAGGTGAAAATTTAAATAAATAAACTTAGCAGGATGAGGTTTAACCCTTTAACCGCCGGTGCCGCATATATTCGAGTTCTCATTTTTTATTAGCACATTAAGTACCACCTTTTAAACATGTTAAAGATAAAATGTGACATCAATCAGCAATAGGGCCTATTTGAAAACAGTTGACCTCCATTTTATCAAATCTGAATAATTTTCACTCACTTGAAGTTGTGGATCGCGTCAGTGGGTGAAAATTCAGATTGAATAAATTGGCGGTTAAAGGGTTAACGTACCATGGGTGTGTGTCTGAATATACCAATAGCGTGTGTTTGGGGGCAATGCACTAGTTTCAGGGCCGACTAGGGGGATTTGAGCCATATCATCCAGGGCTCAAATTGTACACCGAATAAACACAGGCTTTTACTATTAAAATAGCAATCTAACTTTTAAAACATTGACATTGCCCATTTATGCCTTGAAATGTCCATTTACGTCCTGCTGCTCACCATTTACGCCCTGCTGCTGACCATTTACGTTCTGCTGCTGACCATTTACGGCCTGCCCTTGTGAATATGCGGTGTGCCCTATATAAGTATACTAATATGCGTCATTGTCAATGTAATAATGATATGATAATAATAATAATAATATGTAATAAAATATAACATCACATGCTGTTTGCAAAACCTTGAAAAACATCAAGAAAACGTAGCTCTGTTATTGTCATCAGTGTCAGACACACAAAGAGTAGCTTGTGATAATGTCCAGAAACCGTTTTATTCTTGCGGCGAAATTCGTTCTCTGTTATTAATCATTTGAGTATTTTTCAAATGATGCCAGTTTTGGTTCCTTTCGCACCTCAGAACTATTACCATCCAACAGACACAAGACGTTCAATCAAACATTTGCAAATCTTGATGTTTAAACGCACATTTTATCCACAATAACAGTGATCTGATCGGCTAATGAAACAGATCAAGACCTCCAGCGCGGGTATCGACTTTAGTCGTCAGAATCTGACGTCTATAGACGTCAGATTATGACGTCTAAAATCAATCCCCGCTTGGTAAGAATTACAATATTTCTATAGACCGTAGACCCATTACTTAACATAGGTATTCAAATGAATCAGAAATAGCTAACTAATACATTTATTATGATTTCAAATTAAAAAAAAACCTTTGGTCGCGATGTTTTTTTAGAAAATAATTCAGTGCTTTAAGAGTTAAAACTGAATCGCGATTAGCGTTGAAAGGGTTAAAAATGGTTGGGAATTTGATTGAGAAATTCCGAGCAAATCATTCACCACGGCTTTTGTGAGTCATACTAAGCCTATGTGAACAAATGAAAAACAATTCGGTAAAGAAGTAAATCCAGTGAATACTTGGACATTGGACCACCCCGTCTATGACGTTGACTCACCATTATTAAAACATCGGGTCAAAGTCTCGTATGCATTTATGCTGAGAAGTCATCTTCCCACGCAAGGCCCGCTACTCCCGAGGTCGCAGACGGCCTCGCTGTATCAAGCCTTGCTGCCGAGAAGATGCTTTATTTTGAGTATAGCAATAAATAGTTCTATAGTCATAGCAAACAAATGTATATGTGTAATTTCCACTAGCACCCCCTCTCACTATGCAAAATACGAGAAATAAAACACATTGTTAGCGTAGGTAGTGCAGTGCAGTTTGTGCAGTGAAATAAAATATAATCAGGCTTGGTTTCATGTGGTTGGTTCCCAGCAAACACGAGGCGTTGACCCAATGTTGCGTTAATGTTGGGCTGACGTCGAAGACGGCAGGCCAACATTAAAGCAACATTGGGTCAAAGTCTCATGTTTGCTCGGTTTTTAATAAAATGGTCTACTTTCTGTTCACAAATACATAAAGCCACCTCACTTTAGATGTACACTACAAACAATGTGCGCTAAAATTGTGTTTCTTAATGTTAGATATCACCAAATACAGATCTCATGTGCTATATTATGAGCGGTGTGCTGTATTTTCAAAAGGTGACGGCATTGAAATCTCGATTTTTTGGCTACAGTTTGATACATGATAGAACTATATAACATTACAAAATGAAATCAAGGGGACAAATTGAGTGACGTGTAGGCCTATATATGACTGTGCTGGCTTGGTTTACTTCCACACCGCTGTAAACCTTACTAAGGCAAATATCAGTATGCTTAAATCCTTAGATTCAATTTTAAATTTACAGTCACTTGAAGTTGTGTCCCGCTACCGCGACACACAACTTCAAGTGACTGAAAATTTATGTTATTTGTGAATTTTACATCCCAGCAGATTAAGTTTTAGGATAGAAAGCATATTTTACTTTTAACAGCTGGTTATACAGGTGCTAAGAAAAACACAGAATGTCTACTGTAGTCGATATCAGTGTTCTAAAGGTTATTTCAAAAATAAGCAGTTGCTGCTATGTGTCTTTGCACAGCAGTGCACTTGGGACATAACTTGAAAGCGAACTGAACCTCATAAAATAACGTATTTATGCTCTGTATTGATTGAAAAGGTGAGTAGACCAAGAATATCAATTTAAACAATTTTGTGATTAGTAGTGCGAGCATAATAACACAGATATATAAAGGTATGTTTTATAATGAATCTGCTATGATTTCCAAAAAGTTAGTTGGCCAGTTAATTTCTAAATAAATTATGTTTACAAATGTAATACATACACAATATTTGTTGTGTTAACATCAACAAGAAATAGGTGTAAAGGTCACTAATATAATATCGACAAATAAAATATATATCATAGTATATTATTGAATGTGCAAAACTTAAAGCGAATAATAATGTACTGTTTTGTCATTCATAACCAAGAGTGAAAACATATTCCATTTTCCATATACGGATTGAAAAACGTAAGGTATATCCGTAGGTTTTAACGTTTGTTAGACGCTTGTTAGACCTAGTACCATGTTGAAAACGTTTTAGCAAAAGCTAGACTACTTATCATTTCATCCATTCATAGTGACCTGCAGTTGCTGATACTCCAATTGAGATTTATACAACGTCGACTCAACGTATTCGACGTTGGTCCAACATTGTGTAAATGTCATACAAATGTTTTGTGGTTACTAGGTTGTACCTCTAATATCAAAGTGAACCAAACCCCCAACTCATGGCTGTGACAGTTTGTGTGAAGTCAACTGACAACAGTTCCAATGGCAGCACAGCAGGAATGTAAAAGAATTACTGTATGCAGTAATCAGTTGATTGTCCTTCCATAGTTTCTCACACTCTAGCTGCGCCTGGTCTACTAGAGACAAAGTCTGAATACTACCACACAATTGTCCGTCTATTGTTTCTTGCACTCCAGCTGCGCTTGGTCTACTAGAGACCAAGACTGAATAATATCACATAATTATCTTTCTAGTTTTCATACACCATCTGCGCTTGGTCTACTAACAAGTCTGAATAATACCACACAATTGTCCTTCTATACTTTCTTGTACTCCTGCTGCGCTTGGTCTATCAGAGACCAAGTCTGAATAATATCACACAATTGTCCTTTTATAGTTTCTCGCACTCCAGCTGTGCCTGGTCTACTGTAGACCAAGTCTAAGTTAAACCACACAATATTGTCCTTCTGTAGTTTCTCACACTCCAGCTGTGCCTGGTCTACTGGAGACCAAATCTAAATTCCATACACTGTGGTTCTATAGTTTTTCGCACTCCAGCTGCGCCTGGTATACTATAGATACAAAGTCTGAATAATACCACACACAGGTTCACAATGTCACACTCTAGGCCCCTTTATTGATATAAATTGTGTTATCCTCATTTCACTTCTCGTACTTTTGCATCACAGCCTACAGAACGGTCATCTGGAGCCGAGCACTTGATATCTATGCTATGCTTTTAGCCCCTTGTCAAATCGACCCATGTGTAGGCTGAAATTAGATATGCTACTAAACATAGTGCAGCAAATTAACATATTATTTACGTCCCCTTGGATATGAAAGGGTGTATCTGCCACTTCATAAAGTGGCAGACACACCCTTTCACATACAAGGGGACGAGTAGTCTGATTCAACAACGTAGCGGTGTATGAGTCTTCCTCTGTTGGTCCATTGCCTCAATAGCTCCTTGGTGACGTTCTGCATGTTCTGAGAGCACTGCAGAGGTAGTGTCCACATTGTGAATACTAGGCCTATCTCTGCCGTCACGATGAGTAGTGAGGGAGTACAATGATTCCTACTCAGTAGTGCTTTTCGAGTCATAGCCTGGAGTACACGTGTCAGATATGCACTTTTTTGGTGACCATTTTTAACAGAAACGCTGCCCTCAGGGACGTGGTAGCTAGCACCTACGTGGCAGATTTGTGACAACGTTGTGCACACAGCCATGCATTTACCTTGTAGCTTGGTAGTCTTTTCTAATGACATACTTTTTACAAAAGAGCGAAGATTGTGTGCGATTACGAAGATACCATATTATGCTGATTGGCCAGTCCTGTCTCCAGCTCGAAGTATGTGATTGGCTGTTTGGGACAGAGGTGTTTATAGGTCTGTTGGTCACATGACTGTGACAGCGAGACGTCTTCTAGCTTAGCTCTACTGGGGAACGTATGACACTCCTCGGCGTCCATCTTCCTTGGATCCTGCCTGCGGTCCAGCGTGTAAGGACCCTCTGGGCACACAGTCTGAGGTTGTAGGCTCCACACGTGAGTGTATTCGCTAACGTTCTCGCCAAATTCTTTCTCTTGACACAGCAGTGCAGGATAACTGCAACCGGAGTCCGCTGCTCGTGCTGATCTCGTGTCGTACTGAAGCTGCTCCTGTCGAGCTCTCACGTTCTTCTTCCGTCTGAAAAAAAAACACACCAAATTATTATAAAGCGAATTAAATTTTCAAAGTGATGTATGTACACTATTAGAACAAAATGTTCTGGATCATTTTTCATGTGTAGTAATATTAAAAAGGGTTTCCAGGCATAAGCCTACCAGGGCAAGTATTCTAGTACCAGTTACGATATATCGTAGGCTTCTGATTAGTCGAGATGGCCATCTCGACCAATCCGAAGCCCGCGTTACATCGTAACTTGTTTGATAATACGACACAGGTAAGTATAACCAGGTATATAATCTGAAATCCCTTTCTATAATTATTAAAGTATATATATGCAGCAAAACACATTGTGTTCTGAGAGTGTAGCCTATACTGAAAATTTGACAAGCAATCAACGACTCTAGTCATTTTTACCTTTTCATCGCCTTGGATATGGAAGGGTGTATCTGCCACTTTGTAAAGAGGCAGATACACCCTTTCATATCCAAAGAGACGCTTTAACTTGCAAATCTGTCCAGATGAAATACTAGTAAGTATTTAATCCTTAATATTTGAAAATCAAACCGAAATAATTGTTACGTATTTCCAACTTTTTTGCAAACAAAACAGTCTACAACAGAAATAAAGTTAAATATTAATGTAATATTTTTGGATTTTATAATACATCTGAAGCTATGATCATAATGTTAAGGGCTACATGGGTTGTCCGTTAAACTGAAATATCTGTTTACGCATATAATTATACAAAATGGCCTGTAAATATATAGATTTAACAACTAGTAAGTCACCTATAACTTGGAAATTAAGCCCATTTTGCATAAGTCCTCATTTGGCAGGTAATCCAACCAATCACGGAAAAAGACGCTGATGACGTCATTTGCTGAACAAGCAGTCAAGTGGTGATCAAGCGGTTTGGGGGAATTTGGCCACTTTTGCGGCAGACAGGCCCGGGTGCCTTTCTCCAGGGACATACCAATCTATCCTCATTTTCAAATAGACTCTAATTATACGGGTCATTTCTCTCTGTCAGGCTATACCTGTGATCTATTATGCAGACATGTCCTGTCCCTCCCCGTCTACCAGTAAACACTGAACTATTAGTGGACTAATGTTGGCCACCTATTTTTTCCTGGGTGTAGCTCCTTGTACATGTTGTACAATCAGCAAACACGAACAACAGTGCTGGCTTTATATTGTTGGCTGGGCGGAGGTCCTGGTGCAGTGGTTAAAGCTGCCTGCTTTTAAAGTCGGAGATCGCGGGTTCGAGCCCCGCTCTGTCATTCAAGTTTCAAAGAAATAAAATGTTCTTTCCCTGCTCACTCGTAAAGATCCAATATTGTGGAAAGCCTCCGTGACCGAGAGGTATTGTGCTCGACCTCTGACCGCCGGGGTACGAAATTTGAATCCTGTGTCTGGAGGGCGGCGTCATCTCATTCATCCCACCATCCTCAGGAGGTTCTCCTGGCCCAGTTTATAAAATTAAATGAAATGAAAAACGTCTAATGTTAAGCCTTAATGTGCACAAAGGTGGCCTAAAACCCCATTTATTTCATTTCATTTATTGTTGGGCTATAGCGTCAAATGCGGTGGACCACCATCAAATCAATTGGCAGCACAGTAAAAGCGCTTACCCAACCTCGTGTCAATAATGGGTGTCACTAAACAATTTTATGAAATAGTTTGTGAAGATTCGCACCTACTGAAATAATTCAATTTGGGAGATGCCTATTTTTCAAAAGCTGTTTTTTCGTCATTAACCCTTTAACCGCCGGTGCCGCAGATATTCGGGTTTTCATTTTTATTGGCACATTATGTACCACTTTTTGAACATGTTAAAGATAAAATATGACATCAATCGGCAATATTAGAAAAGAGTTCACCTCCATTTTGTCAAATCTGAATAATTTTCACTCACTTGAAGTTGTGGATCGCGTCAGCGAGACACAACTTCAAGTAGGTGAAAATTCAGATTGAATAATTTGGCGGTTAAAGGGTTAGCATTGAAGATATTAATCGCGCTAGCAATAATTCGGCATTCGGCATGACAACAGTTAGACCTGATTAGCCGATGCTACGCAACCCAGCAGATACAAGACTTTGAACCAATGTTGGTTTAACGCTGGTCCACCTTCTACGACGTTGAACGAACGTTAAACCAGCATTCCTTCAACGTCTTGTCTCTTAGACCCAAACATACTCGCGCCTCGTACATTCGGATCTACAAATCTATCATATTTCGTTCTTTCTCCTTGACGTAGTGGCTTCTCATTGTATGTTAACCCTTTTACCGCCAAATTATTCAATCTGAATTTTCACCCACTGAGTGAAAATTATTCAGATTTGACGAAATGAAGGTCAACTGTTTTCAAATATTGCTGATTGATGTCACATGTTATCTTTAACATTTTTAACAGGTGGTACATAATGTGCTAATAAAAAATGAAAACCCGATTATATGCGGCACCAGCGGATAAAGGGTTAAAAACATCGTTCTGCCTGCTGTTTCGCACAGTGGACTATGCTACTTTACCCCTTACAGCGCTAAAATATTTTTGTATAAACCAAGGAGACCAAAGGGTGTTTTCCATTTGATATCATCATAGATGTCTTAGTTAGCTCTTTCCGCTTCATTTGAATACCTATGGTATGGGTCTTGGGTCATTATAGATATTTTATTTCTTTCTGCGCGGGATCGTCTTTATACATCAGAATCTGACGTCTACAAACGTCAGAATCTGACGTCTAACCCAGAGTAATTAACAAAAACACGATAAATATACTGATAATTAGGTAACTAATTGGTGTGGCAAGAGAAACCCAGCAGAAGAGGGAGGAAATCAAACTGGTGGGCCTAACTTTAATATCTAAATCTGCATTCATCCAGTTTTTAGTTAATAAAATTATCTTGCTGTGTACAGTGGTTTGTTTGTGGTGCATCTATATAAAAGTTTATGCGATTAATTTTCCCAAAGTAGTTTGTAGTAAGACCTTTCTGGATGTTTTAAAGTAGACTACAAAAAACAGTGGGCGATAAGGCTTTAACTTCAAGCACATGTCATGGAACATGTTTTCAGTCAACGTGTTTAGCTGACGTTCCAGGGTTTGGTGTTTAGGCATTCATTTTAATTAGACTAGATAGTAGTCTCTATACTCTATACCCAAATTCACAATTGATCTAGATTGCATCCTAATTTCATCTAATCTGTTTTTTATAAAGCTAAAATAATAACTTATCAAATTAGACTACATTTTTTTGCATTAGTATAACCCATTTTCCAGTAGTAATTAGGTTGACTAATTTGCATGTGTATTTTATACTTTTTATATCTGTTAATTATAAGCACATGATTTGATGTATTTTTCAAAGAGACAACTTTATAGCCATTAGACTGCAAAGAAACGTTATCCTTCAAGACTTATTGTGATCTCGCAAAGTTTGTATAAAGGTTTATACTGAGATGGCCTGATACTTGGCGGGAATGGAAAAATGTTTGCCATTTCAATATCAAAATCAATCTCGTGTTGATGAATATATTTTCACCTTATTATTCGAAACATGTGTAAATGCAGGTAGAAGCATGTTTTAATTTTGTAAATGTCAATATCTAAACATATAAAATATAACCTGAACATGTTCCAATGGGACGCGTCTAGGCTAAGCATGTTCAACCAGAGAACATATTCAAATTTAGTACATGTCAATATCTAAACATGCAAAATATAGCCTAAACATGTTAGAATGAAACACATCTAGATTAAACATGTTAAGCCAAAGAACATGTGTTATTACTATACATGTTTCACTCGAACATGTTTAAATTGTTGTTATACGTCTTGGCTAAACATGTTCAGTCTAAGAACATGTTTTAATACCACACATGTTTCAAACTAAACATGTTTCAACGTTCTGTGGCTTAGCTGTTCAAATGTTCAAATACATGTTTGGCATAGCCGCGTACTTTACATGGGGGCAAATAAAGTGTTTGGAAAAGTGCTTACATTCTAAACACTGTTTTTACAGTGTAGTTAAAGAGTTAAAATCAATTGATAATGATTGGTTTCCTCCCCTACAGTAACAAGGCGTTAAACCTGTGTTGGTGGATGGTTTGCCCACCGTCTGCGACGTTGGGTCAACATTATATAAGTAATGGTTCAGAATCGTGAGTTTCCTGCGTCATATATACCTAACCCTTTCAAGTCCGACTTCACCATTGTCATCTTCATCCACCACAAGCCGCAAATTGCTGTCGCAATTCTCGACTTGTAGTGGATGAAGATGATACAAAGTTGGTGAGAAATGAAAAAATATACTGTTATTTTTAAAACATTTCCAAGAAAATTTTCGTTGTAAAAACACTAGGTTCAGGAAATTAAGTTATTTTTCAAAGATGCGAAATGATGCTTTAATGCATCTTGAGGGCTTAGAGGGTTAAAGCCAGAAAAAATTATGCCCTTCTAATTATTTCAGGTTTGCTGCTCTCACAATCGCCACAAAGACGAATCACATCCAGACTAGATCTGTATGAATAGTCACAAATATGAAATGTAATCTTTAGCCCTTTAACCGCCGGTGTCGCATATATTCGGGTTTTCATTTTTATTAGCACATTAAGTACCACCTTTTAAACATGTGACAAAGATAAAATGTGACATCAATCAGCAATATTTGTAAACAGTTGACCTCCATTTTGTCAAATCTGAATAATTTTCTCTCACTTGAAGTTGTGGATCGCGTCAGCGAGACAAAATTTCAAGTGAGTGAAAATTCAGATTGAATAATTTGGCGGCTAAAGGGTTAAACACTTTCATTGGCTACTCACCCTTTCCTGACGAAAAATACGGCCGATAGAAGAATTCCACCGACCACTGTACCAAGAGCTATGCCCACCAAAACGGCAACCACCACCCCTGTAAAAACAGATCAAACGAAATCAACATTATTATCAATATATAGCACTACTTGCTCAAAATTGCCCCTTACGGACTTGCGCAAGTAATTGTGCAAATTTGCACAATTATACTTGCGCAAGTTCGTAAGGGGTAAGTACTTGCGCTAGTGCGCAAATAGCCTACTTGCGCAAGTAGAAACCTTTTATATGATATATTACAAAACTACAGTTTCAGTTCCAGCGAACACGGAACGTCGATCCAATGTTGTTTTAATGTGGGGTCGGCGTCAGCGTCACAATTTCCCTCTAGTTTATTTTATTTTTGGTTGTAATTAGTCAAATAATTGGCCTTAGTAGCCTATACATCCCCGTTCGAACACTAAGAGCATATGCAAATATAATTGCATGCACGTTAATGCGCAGGAATACGGCAGTCTATATATTATACCCAGTATAAGCCCTAAACACGAGATATTCATCTAATGCTAGATTAGGCCTAATATTGGTCCACCGTCTCCGACGCTGGACCAACATTAAACCAACATTGCTTAAAGTATTGATCTACGTAAAGTTTGATAACGTAATTATGGGGGCAGCATCTTTTAAGGAATGACGGGCTACCATTGACTGTCATCATAACTCTGCTGTACGAATAGTTGTTACTCCCTTGTTTAAATGTGCCACGTGGTATAAGATACTAACGCTGGTAGATTGATAGCCGGTAATATGACCTGGAGGTCACGTACTCACTTAAGTGCTTTCCTGGGAAGCAAGCCAAGAAGTGATACGTGTATGAAACAGCTGGGGGTATAGCTCAGTGGCAGAGCATTCGACTGCAGATCGAGAGGTCCCCGGTTCAACTCCGGGTGCCCCCTGTTTTTCTATTCTTTATGGACGATTTATTTACATCGATCAAATAATAATTCAGAATACAAATCATTGATTCTGCTGAATATAGTTGTTTAAAGTATAATTTTACAATACATTGTCGACGTGGCAAAAAGCACGGCCGCATTCACCAGGTGGCGCTGAAGTTGATGTGCACCTCTATTATACGTCTGACCCCTACACAGCAAACACGACACATTTACGCAATGCTTGACCAATGTTGGGCCAATGTCGTAGACAGTGGACCAACATTGGTCAAACATTGGGAAGATGTGTCGCGTTTGCTGGGATAGGCCTAATATATGTCGAATGTCCATTATCCAAAAGGAAAATATGAGAAGATTTGTAATGTTATACTTTAAAAATGGAGATAGTAAACTAAAATTACTTTTCTATCTCCATGCTTTAGCGAACCATCAATCTCACAGATCACGCATATTTCAGAGTAGATGATTTGTATTCTGATCAATGTTATAAAATTTAGATTTGCTAATATTTTGTGTAGGCTTAATCCCCCCCCCCGTTTAAAGTTGTGGGTCGCGGAAGCGAGACACAACTTCAAGCGGGGGGGGGGGGGTTAAATGAAATAATTTAGCGGGAAAAATTTGTGAGCTTCAACTCCTTTTTATTATCATTAACACAACAGTTACAAACAGCATATATTAGAGGTGACGTATACTGCTGCTCAAAGGCAAAAGGCAGTATCTGCTCACTTTACAAGTAAGCAGATACTGCCTTTTGCCTTTGCAGAGCGGTATAGACGTCTGCGGTCAGCTAGATTTTTAAATACTCGCCAGCAAACACGAGACGTTGAGCCGATGTTTACTCAATGCTGACCAACATCTGGTGTTTGTCGAGCTGACCTCCAATTTGAAAATATAATTATCCTCTTCCCACCTCCCATTTGATGTTGTGTGTATGGATGAAGATTTCAATTAGGCTTAGATAAAGGGTTTGTGTCAGGGCAGGGTTAATAAATAGAGGGATGCGATAGGCTTACAATAGATTTTTTTATCAACACCAGTTATAACCTTACTTGGATTGCCCTGGAAATGCAAAATATGGTTGGTAACTGCTTACTTAACCCATTAAGCCCCCACGATGCATTAAAGCATCATTTTACATCCCTGAAATCAGCCTTATTTTTCCTATAACTAGGGGTTTTAGAATGAAAATTTCCATGAAACTGGTTTACCAATACATGGCAATTTTCACTAATTTTTCACCCATTCCAAGTCATCTTCATTCACTACAAGTCGAGAATTGCGACAGCAATTCGCGGCTTGTAGTGAATGAAGATGACAATGTGAAGTCAGGCCTGAAAGGGTTAATGGTATAGCTACATTGCACGGTAGTAGCTGGGGGTTTCCTACAGTGTACTCACCGTATCGTATGCTGATCCCCGTATGTCCATTCGTATGCCCATTCGATTTGGGGAAGATTACGACTGAAAAGAAAAAAAAAATGATTGATTGATTGATTGATTGATTGATTGATTGATTGATTGATTGATTGATTGATTGATTGATTGATTGATTGATTGATTGATTGATTGATTGATTGATCGATCGATCGATCGATTGATTGATTGATTGATCGATTGATTGATTGATTGATTGATTGATTGATTGATTGATTGATTGATTGATTGATTGATTGATTGATTGATTGATTGATTAATTGATTGATTGATTGATTGGTTGATTGATTGATTGATTGATTGATTGATTGATTGATTGATTGATTGATTGAATAATTGATTGATTGATTGATTGTTTGATTGATGGATTGATTGATTGATTGATTGATTGATTGATTGATTGATTGATTGATTGATTGATTGATTGATTGATTGATTGACTGATTGACTGATTAATTGATTGATTAATTGATTGATTAATTGATTGATTGATTGATTGATTGATTGATTGATTGATTGATTGATCGATTGATTGATTGATTGATTGATTGATTGATTGATTGATTGATTGATTGATTGATTGATTGATTGATTGATTGATTGATTGATCGATTGATTGATTGATTGATTGATTGATTGATTGATTGATTGGTTTATTGATTGATTGAGTAATAATTCTCTCATCCTAATATAGATTTTTTATTTTTTATTTTAAGAGATAATTTTAAATTTCTGACAATAAAACATTCTTACAAAAAAGTTCGACAACGCTCCTGAATTTAAGCAGCGGATCGTGAGAAATATATCTGGCAACTAGAGGGGAATTGTGACTTTTCAAGTAACAATAATATTTGGGCTTGGTCTAATGAGTTCTTGTGGCGGCTATTATGAATTTTGTTGAGTAATTAATCTGTCATAATAAAATTAACCTAACAAAATTCATAATAACCGCTACAAAAACGCAAGAAACCTAGCCCAAATATTATTGTTACTTGGAAAGTCACAATTCCCCTCTAGTTATTATATGCTATAGCAAATAACGAAAATTACACCGTCAACGTTTGAGTAAAAAAATGGTAGCGGCACCTGCGGTGGTGGCAAAAATGATATCTATATAGCATTATAAGTAACGGCCATGCTTACCAATGCATATCGATAGGCCTAACTAAATTTACCGTGCAAGCTTACATAATAATTTCAAATATAAATTTAAAAAGATTAAATCTAAGATGAGTTGCCATGCACATTCTGGATACACTAAGGCATCACTCATGCCGAGTTTGGTAGTTCTCGTTTGTGTTCTAATCTGGACAACAAAACGAGAAAGTCTCTGTCTGCGCTAGCTATATCTATTATTTACCAGTTTTTGCACCTTTTTTCTCCTCCAGAGCCTTGTTCATCCCCAGCAAACACGAGACGTTGACCCAATGCTGGGCTATTATTGGACCAGCGTCGTAGACGGTGGGACAACAATAGCCCAGCATTGGGCCAACGTCTCGTGTTTGCTGGGTCGCAGGTCCATTACTGAACCTCTTTCCCAGACAACACGACACCTTGACCTGATGTTGGTTTAACGTTGGGCCAGCGTCGAATACGCTGGCTTTAACGTTGGGCCAGCGTCGAATATGCTGGCCCAACGTTAAACCAACATCGGGCAGTACTATCGTGATTGCTGTGTTCCACTCTTACCCAGAGACAGAGACAGATATGATGGCCACTCCCCGAGAAATGAAATGAAATGAATCGGGCTTTAGGCCACCTTTGTGCACATATAGGCTAAACTGGGCCAGGAGAACCTCCTGAGGATGGTGAGATGATTTAGATGACACTGTCCTCCAGACACAGGATTCGAAATTCGAGCCCTGGCGGTCTGAGGCCGAGCACGCTACCTCTCGGTCACGGAGGCTCCCCACAATACTAACTTTCACACGTGGATGGGGAAGAAACAATTTTGTTTCTTTCAAACCGCCGAGACCGGGAACCGAACCCCGGACTCTGGCGTGAAAGGCAGCGGTGCTAACCACTACCCTAGGGCCCCCGCCCACTCCCCGAGAAGAGTCGACGAATGTGCACGTCATATGCACAAAGAAAGATACATATATAACAATGCGCATATAGAAATGTGAATTTAAAAATCAAAACACCTTAATGATTATCATTGTTATAGCCAATAAAATATTTATTAATTTTACACAAATGTCAAACACACGTGTTTTATTTTAGAACAACTTATATCAGCTGGATATGGTATTTGTATCTACATTTGAAATTACATCCAGGAATTGACAGACTGGGGAGGGGCGCCGATATTGGCAAGAAGTTATACACATCACAGCTGGGTAGCATTTCATATATGCGTTAGGGGGGCAAGTTTTTCCGGAAAATTTTGAAATCTAAGGCATCAAATGACGAATTATAGAACATATTTCGACCCAAACATGGTGGTTTTATTAGAACACTGAACATGAGAGGGCGACGGCTGCGCCCCTCTCTGGATCCGTTAATACTCCTGTGATAATTTAACCCTTGAACCGCCGGTGCCGCATATATTCGGGTTTTCATTTTTTATTAGCACATTAAGTACTACATTTTAAATATGTTAGAGATAAAATGTGACATCAACCAGCAAGATTTAAAAACAGTTGACTTCCATTTTGTCAAATCTGAATAATTTTCACTCACTTGAAGTGTTGTGGATCGCGTCAGCGAAACACAACTTCAAGTGCCCTTGACAAAGTCATGTGATATATTTATTTAATTATCAATAAATGCGAAATGTTTTACACAACTTTTAATCATTTAATTTTCTCATATACAGCACAAGTTTTTCTTATATAATCTTTTATCTAATTTTATGTGCCAAAATGTATTATGTAATTTTTACCAGCTAATTTATATTCTCATATACATTATAAGTATTTTTCTATATAATTCTTACTCACGTTTTTACATTTCATGTTAACTTCCTGCCAGCCAACCTGCTTGTTTTAATTGTTATCTTTATTGTTTATTTCACATGTCGCTTGACTAGCTGATTAGAGCTAATGTTATATGTTTTACTTTGCGACTGGAAATAAAACTTTAAAAAAAATATAAAAAAGTGGGTGAAAATTTAATTTGAATAATTTGGCGGTTAAAGGGTTAATAACGACTAAACATTTCAGCAGATTAAAAACTGTATTTTGTGTCACTATATAAGCCTAGCTGATTTTTGTAATTTTTCTTTATTGTGCCCACATACTAATATTGTTTAATACCCTACGCAATGTAATTTATAACGTTTTTCTTTAGCTTTAGATATAACCTCGTTGGCCATCTGACATGTTCGTTCGCTCGTTCCTTCCTCAATTCTTTCTTCCTATTTATTCACTTATTCCATCTTACCAGTATTCACTATTCAGTATAATATCTCGCTTCCCAGAAAACACAAAACATTTGTGTACAACGTCGACCCAACGTCTTCGAGTTTGGTTCAACATTGTATAAATGTTATATAAATATTTGTTTTATGTTTATTGGGTTGATGCCTATTTACGTACACATCGCACATATCAGGACTTACCAGTTGAACAGTTTCCCGGGCTGCCGATCCATTGATCCTTCACGCATGTCATATACCACACTTCCTGTGTGTCATTGCACGTGACCACGCTGGTGTCGCCATGGCGATATACTGCTGCCCCATCTGGTGGTGTGAAATCTGCACATCCGTAAGCTGCAAACATGAATAAATATAAATGTGAGCGATTCAAAATTTAAATTAAAACTATAGTCGAGTACTGAATTGCTAAACATTATGACTAGTGAACGACATTCATTCACCATTTTTGCTATATATTTAGATAACAGGGAGTGACACGATGTTGGCCCAACATCAAAACAGTTTTGGGTAAAAACACTGAGTTTGTCAAATAAAGGAATTAACGACTTGGGCTTCAGCACATGTAGGCCTACAGGCTAAACTGGACTAGGAAAACTTCCTGGGATGGTGAGATGTACCAGCCTGCCTGCCCTCCAGACGCAGGGTTTGAAATTCGAGTCCTGGTTGTTTGAGGCCGAGAGCAAAATACCGCAACATGTTGTTCTTTGAAACTTGAATAGGGCGGGTACCTAGGGTAGTGGTTAGCACCGCTGCCTTTCACGCCAGAGTTCGGGGTTCGGTTCCCGGTCCCGGCGGTTTAAAAGAAATAAATAATGTTTCTTCCCTATCCACGTGTGAAAGTCAGTATTGTGTGGAGCCTCCGTGACCGAGAGGTAGCGTGCTCGGCCTCAGACCGCCAGGGCTCGAATTTCGAATCCTGTGTTTGGAGGACAGTGTCATCTCAATCATCTCACCAATCTCAGGAGGTTCTCCTGGCCCAGCTTAGCCTATATGTACAGAAAGGTGGCCTAAAGCCCGATTCATTTCATTTCATTTGAAACTTGAATAACACGTATTACCAGAGCGAGGGACAAGCCCGGGATCTCTGTAATGACATATGGCAGCGCTTATTCTGTGAAACGCAGTGACGTCACTGGAAACCGTTTTGAATGGGAGCTCGGCGAAAACAAAGTTATATAAGACCCCCTCCCCCATACTTCATTGTATTAGCTAGCTCGGTCACAACAATGGAGTTCAAGGCTATTGAGTTTCACAGAATAAATCTACTGTGCCTTACAACAGGGACTGCGACACGCGCGAGAGCCAGACACCTTCGTACACCGAAAACAGCTCTGATCGCGTAGAGACGTTGAACAATCGATGTTTATCGGAAGGAAAAAACAGACAAACAAACAAAAAAATAAAAAAAACAAAAAAACAAACAAACAAACAACAAAGTTAAAATTGGCATTGGTTCAACATATGCTGTGTTTGCTGGGAGGTCGTATTTTTTTCCAGATATATTTTTACAGAGCTTGCTCCTAAATTCTAATTAGGAGCAGAGGCTGGATAGATTGATGGTGGCCGTTATGATATTTCATACAATTACTATCAGTGTGGAACAGCTTTCCCTCACAAGGCACAGAGCCAACGATGGGCCAACGTCGCAAAAGGTTGACCCAGTGTTGGCACAATGCTTGCGATGTGGGCTCAATGTTGTGGCACAAGGACATATTCTTTCCCTTTTAGTAACAGGAGAGGGGGCTTTCTCAGATAACGGGAAACGGCAGTGGCGCAGACTCGCGAGTTAACGAGCAATTAAAAAGCACGGAGGAGCTTCAATCTCCATTTTCCAGTCTGAGCGGCGTGGAGCTAAATACATTAACAAGGACCGAAGTGGTTAATTGGTGTTCAATGAAGGCAGAAACGTCAATAGAGATGGAAATTATGAAATATGACGTGGGAAAAACTGTAAAGACTGGAAAACTCTTGGCGAATCATTTAATTTATTATTAACTTTAATTGATTAGAATATTTGAGTTTAGACTGATATGCTATAGAGATAAGCTTACAGTTTACCAGTTAAGTTTTCAACTTAATGTTCTTACCCTCTACGTGTGATTAGCCTATATTTACACGAATGCAATGATTTACTCGAAAAGTGACTCGAGTAGTGAATATACCATCATGGGTGAATATATTCAAATGGTTTGTTGATTGCGATTTATTTGTTTTATTTTGCATAACTATTACGTTATCATGGTTATTGTCTCCACTTGTTGGATTTAAGAAAAATTTAGATACAATTAATATGATTGTATCAGAAGCTCATTTAAAAGCTATACTAGGTGTAATAAAAGAAAAGCAAGAAAAAAAACGAGTAGCAGTGACCCTTTATTTTTCAAGTTTGCCTATGCCTACATCAACATCGGAGTGTAATTCCCAATGTAGAAATATCGACTTACATGTGGAACTGGAATAATTGCAATAAAACTGAAAACATATTGCTCAAACAATTTACATCAATTTTGAAACAAGTCATGTTTGTTATTTTAAGATGCATTCATGCAGTGTCATAAACTGCATTTTTTTCAAGTAAAATAAATATGTTGCTAAATCATATTTTTTTAATTGAATTGAATTAAACAAAAAATATCGAGCTTAAAATATTTTGAAATATGCCGTTGAAGAGTGAAATTGAAATCCATTTATTTGAAAGTAACATATCGGATGAATATATCGTAACGGATAAATATATCAAGCCCAGTTGAATATATTCACCCCGATGAATATTTCTTCGCTTGTTATTGAAATGGTTGTATTTGCCACTTTGTAAAGTGGGAGATACAACCTTTCAAATACAATAAGGCGATGTTCATCCAACTGATTCACCCATGCATGTATATAATCATCTGGGTGATCAAAAATTGAACCAGGTGGTGTTCAACTGGGTGATTATTGTTTATGATTGTATAAGTAATTATAATAATTCAGGTTATCGTGTATATAATTATGTTAACGCAGGTGGTTAAATTCACCCAAGTGACTGGGCCTGTTAATTCATGTGCCATATAAACTCTCCGGGGAGCATACAGGCCAGAAGCCATTTCAGCGCTTGGAACTTATCACACACATTGCCATCTCTGTCCTAACGGGATCTCATTCACACCTGAGTGCGGTGAAGCAGGTGAAGGTGAAGTGCCTCACCCAAGGACACACTATTGAAACAATGTCCCAACACGGTATAGGATCGAGTTTAAGTAAGCCGTAATTTTATTGCTCGAGGGTGTCGCTTTGATAAGCCAATGTGAGTTGTCATAGTGATGACGTCATATCTCCCCCACTCTCATTTTCAACCTATTGTAGTAACCTTGTGATTGGCCGACTCTCCTGCTAAAAGTTCCCTGATCGGCTGGCGATGATGTGGAGGGTGAGGGGTGGGTGCAGGCATACACCTGTGTGGTGAATTGTCGGCCTTTTGAGACGCACATGTTACCTGTGTCTGCTTGGGACTATACACAGTGCTCTGCGTAGAAAAAATCATGCAATCGAAATTTCTTTTGCGAGAAAATTATACAAAGCGATTCATCCACCTGATACGCTTGTTATTTGTCATCTCGATCAATCACAGTCTCAATATCTGGATCACTGGCTTTGAGAATGACCAAATGGCGGCTCGATGTTGGGCCACCGTCTACGACGCTGGCCCAACATCCAGCCACCATTGGGTCATCATACCGGCCATTCTGATTACTCACCTGTGTAGCTAAGTACAGCAGACTCCAGCGCTTTACGAAGTAGAGCCGACGAGAGGACAATCTGAATCTGATTGTAGGACGAGCTGTACAACACCTGTTTCTTCTGTTTGAGAGAGCACGCGTCAATCTGCTTGCTGTGTATCCTCTCCTCGATGGTTATGTACATGGGACAGTTGCTGTAGATGTCATCGTCCTCGTCGCTGCCTCCGAACACAGACAAGGCGAAGTTGTACGCCGTGACGTTGATCTTTCTTCCGGGCTCGGTTCTCAGCACCCAGGGGCACCTGGTGAGTGGGGCCGTACTATCCAGCCTCCTTCCGGCGTTCATTGCCAAGTGCATCTTCCGTGACGTCAGCAGTGTCTGGTTCTCGTCTTTGCTGCAGCCACCATAGTGTACCACTAAATAAAAAAAAGAGCCGCAATGAACACATCAGTAAAACGTACATATTTAGTATCTTAAAAAAAATGGTTAACTTAAAACTAGAAGGAAAAAGACGTGTATAAGACTATGAGTACTTTTCGTTTACCTTGTATAAATAGGGTCGTATTTTTCATATATCTGCTATGCTATAAAAAGGCAGCTAGTAATATAGGAGCCTTTAACAATGACGTGTTACAACGGTTGACACGGTTGGGATATTCCACTTTATTTGATTAATTTGAAGCAAATCAATTACAGTTTTCTGCTGAATAGCTTATTTCCTCAAAACCGTTTAGTTTAAAATGTCGATCATAGTCGTTATTATAGACGTTATTCATATATATATCTAAAAGTCGATTATAATCGTCATTGGCGCTCAAAGAGTTTTTTAATCAATCAATCAATCAATCAATCAATCAATCAATCAATCAATCAATCAATCAATCAATCAATCAATCAATCAATCAATCAATCAATCAATCAATCAATCAATCAATCATTCAATCAATCAATCAATCAATCAATCAGATTCTCATATAACCTAACTCCTCAAAAAAACGAGCTCAAAGGCGTACAAATCCTTAGCACGATTATATGGCATGATCCAGTTTTGCACATTATCGATGTATAATTAAACGTGTCACCCACCTGGTACGCAGCTGTATTGGACTTCCAGGTACGCCTTAAAGTTCTTATCACATGGCTGCGCGAACTGGTCTAGGGTACCGACAAGGAAGGCGCACTCTTGTTTGCCAGCGCATGCGTCCTCCAGGTAGGAAATGACGTCAGCATAACATCCCATAGTGTGCGTGTACTCGCCGGTTATACAGCGACTGTCGTGCATGCGGCCATACTTGGCGTTTTTAAACATCAGTATCTCGCCTTGTCCACATTTGGCCCCGAACACCTCAGACGTGCAGAAAATCTCTGTGATTTCTGGAAAGACACAGTATGGGGAGTATAAAATCATATGATCTAAGAGAGATACAGCAAGGAGAATATAGAATCATATCATCTAAGTAAGACATAGTATGGGGAATATAGTATCATATGATCTAAGCTCTCTCGTCCATTCATATAACAAATGGCAATCATGTATTTTGAATAAAATTCATCGAGTAAAAAATGCTATAGCACATGACAAGAAAGGGATTAGACCTTACATTTGGAATTTTAAACTTGGGTATTTCAGAAACACGGGAATTTGAGTTGGTAATTGCTATAGCAATTAGCAACTCACGTCTCAGGGTGATATCAAGGTGAATAAAAAAGAGAATAAAAAGAGAATAAATAGCTGGGTTGTGATATGTCCAATATCAGTAAACCTACAGGGTTCTCATAATAACATAGGCCACAGGGACGAAATACTGATGAAATTATTAACTGCCTTACATGTAGTAGAGGTTCAGCAATTCAGTATGAGAAGCGGTCATCATCTTGGAATTTAGTTCATTCATTTATTCAAATTTTACTGTTTTTGTATGATGTAAAATCTGAAGTCCCATAAAAAAACCAAATGAAATGAAAGCATAAAAAACAACCGTCCATCATCAGCAATGTGGTCACGTTCGGTAAGATATTTGTTTTTGTATGTGCATGTTTTCTGTGTAGCCAAAAATTGTGTGAACGTCAGACTAGCATGTCATACTTGACATTTGTTCCGATGAAATTCCAGACATCATCACACGTCACTTTTTTTCTGTAGATGAACTATTTATAAATACAGAAATGTTATATCCTTATTAAGGAAGGAAAATTTAAAGATAATATACATAACCTGCAATATTAGCCTCTATCTCTAACGCTTGAATCAAATTAGCATGGATATCGCAATCCAAATTTCTTCATTTATTTATGCAACATTACTTGTATCGCAGTATGGCGTACGGTATTCTACTGCCTTTCCTATTATATCACATTGCCTGGAAATTAGATTGCGTTCTTTTGGTTTTCTCGAGCTCCCCCACGTGACATTCAACCACATTGCATTGCATTGCATTGCATTGCATTGCATTGCATTGCATTGCATTGCATTGCATCGCATCGCATCGCATCGCATTGCATTGCATTGCATTGCATTGCATTGCATTGCATTGTATTGCATTGCATTGAATCGCATCGCATCGCATCGCATCGCATCGCATCGCATCGCATCGCATCGCATCGTATCGTATCGTGAAATGAAATGAAAGCATAAAAAACAACCGTCCATCATCAGCAATGTGGTCACGTTCGGTAAGATATTTGTTTTTGTATGTGCATGTTTTCTGTGTAGCCAAAAATTGTGTGAACGTCAGACTAGCATGTCATACTTGACATTTGTTCCGATGAAATTCCAGACATCATCACACGTCACTTTTTTTCTGTAGATGAACTATTTATAAATACAGAAATGTTATATCCTTATTAAGGAAGGAAAATTTAAAGATAATATACATAACCTGCAATATTAGCCTCTATCTCTAACGCTTGAATCAAATTAGCATGGATATCGCAATCCAAATTTCTTCATTTATTTATGCAACATTACTTGTATCGCAGTATGGCGTACGGTATTCTACTGCCTTTCCTATTATATCACATTGCCTGGAAATTAGATTGCGTTCTTTTGGTTTTCTCGAGCTCCCCCACGTGACATTCAACCACATTGCATTGCATTGCATTGCATTGCATTGCATTGCATTGCATTGCATTGCATTGCATCGCATCGCATCGCATCGCATTGCATTGCATTGCATTGCATTGCATTGCATTGCATTGTATTGCATTGCATTGAATCGCATCGCATCGCATCGCATCGCATCGCATCGCATCGCATCGCATCGCATCGTATCGTATCGTGAAATGAAATGAAAGCATAAAAAACAACCGTCCATCATCAGCAATGTGGTCACGTTCGGTAAGATATTTGTTTTTGTATGTGCATGTTTTCTGTGTAGCCAAAAATTGTGTGAACGTCAGACTAGCATGTCATACTTGACATTTGTTCCGATGAAATTCCAGACATCATCACACGTCACTTTTTTTCTGTAGATGAACTATTTATAAATACAGAAATGTTATATCCTTATTAAGGAAGGAAAATTTAAAGATAATATACATAACCTGCAATATTAGCCTCTATCTCTAACGCTTGAATCAAATTAGCATGGATATCGCAATCCAAATTTCTTCATTTATTTATGCAACATTACTTGTATCGCAGTATGGCGTACGGTATTCTACTGCCTTTCCTATTATATCACATTGCCTGGAAATTAGATTGCGTTCTTTTGGTTTTCTCGAGCTCCCCCACGTGACATTCAACCACATTGCATTGCATTGCATTGCATTGCATTGCATTGCATTGCATTGCATTGCATTGCATCGCATCGCATCGCATCGCATTGCATTGCATTGCATTGCATTGCATTGCATTGCATTGTATTGCATTGCATTAAATCGCATCGCATCGCATCGCATCGCATCGCATCGCATCGCATCGCATCGCATCGCATCGCATCGCATCGCATCGCATCGCATCGCATCGTATCGTATCGTATCGTATCGTATCGTATCGTATCGTATCGTATCGTCTTGTCTTGTCTTGTCTTGTCTTGTCATGTCTTGTCTTGTCTTGTCTTGTCTTGTCTTGTATTGTATTGTATTGTATTGTATTGTATTGTATTGTATTGTATTGTATTGTATTGTATTGTATTGTATTGTATTGTATTGTATTGTATTGTATTGTATTGTATTGTA
Organism: Flabesymbios commensalis; assembly: GCA_964017125.1. Lineage (NCBI taxonomy): Eukaryota > Metazoa > Annelida > Polychaeta > Terebellida > Flabelligeridae > Flabesymbios > Flabesymbios commensalis. The sequence goes on from OZ024917.1 coordinate 20,625,533, forward strand.
TTGTATGGCATCGCATTACATCGCATTGCATCGCATTGCATTGCATCGCATTGCATCGCATTGCATTGCATCGCATTGCATTTCATTGCATTGCTAGTGGTGAAATTGCTCATGCGAATGATATCGGAACCTAGTCTATAGCAAAAGATGTACGACGGCGGAGGCGACGAGGCGTCAACTGGGATGCAATGGTTTTAAATACCTCTCAATCTGGGCTGGTATTTTTGAACATCCCCAAAATCGCCCCGATGCAAATTTCACAGCCGTATGGTCAGGGACCAGATGTTCCCAGACGAGTATGAACTGCGCTTGATCCGCGGTCGTGTGGCCCAAGCATTATGCAATGATATAGGCAGCAATGATGCACCATGAAACAATCTGCATTTCATTTTATTTCACTGTGTTGCATTCCGATGAAGTGAAACTGAACGTATTGCAGTGCGCTTTGCGCTCCACTGCATATCGTTACTTCCGACGCTGGTCCAGCATCAAACCACATTATAATACGAATGTCAACGTCTCTTGTTTTTGGGGCTACGTGCTGCACAACAACCACGAGAAACTGGCCCAACGTTGAGTTAATATTGGACCATCAACATCAACATCGTGTAAGGGGTCCACTATTTAATCTCCAGGGTGGGGGGGGGGTGGAGTATTTTTAAAATAAATAATCTCGGCGGACCCTGCGTGAAATAAATAATTTACTTCAAGAACTGTTCCACATAAACATGTAATAAAATTTGAAATTTTCAGCGCGCCGTCGAGCCGGGGTTAAATAAATAATTTGTCCGCAACAAAAACTCCAGTACCCCCCCCCCCCCTGGAGATTGAGTGGTGACCCCCTAAGTTGCCGTGCCAAGCCAAATCCAAACTGCTTACTTGCCAAGTGAGCAGATACCGCCTGTTGGCTTTGCAGAGCAGTCATGTTGGCTGAGCTTCTGGGACCACAGTCACCGCCTAATGTATGCCGTCTGTCTAGTGTATCACTTAATATTATCTGGGCATCTAACTGCCAAACAAATTGCATGCGACATGTCACATCACATCAAGATGCACTATATTCCATCGGGAGTGCCGCCGCCATGACAATACCGATGGGAAATTTACAAAACGCTCTATCCTTGAATGCTGATCAGCTGGATTTGGTTGTTATGGGGTTGTTATAAGTGTTGCCAAGGTTACTGATCGCCACGGAGTCGCAGCAGCATGTTGTCATGGTGTACGATTGTATTGTAGGGTGAATCTATCAACCCTTTAACCTCTGGTATCTGAGTATAATATTATATATATTATGTGTGCATAAACATAACCCTCAAGGCCACGCAATTGAATTTATTTTTCACATTTTCACATGTCAATCTGGCATAACACCCATTTGTCCTTGAATTTGTTTTGTTTAAAGGTCAAATATAAGGCTGAAAACGGCTCTAGATGTGTCTAGGACTTCAAGGGTTACACTCAACAAATGGTGACTGCATGGCCACCGTGCAAAACCAAATAGAAGCAGTATCTGGTGAAAATTACTCAGATTTGCTTAACCCTTTAACCGCCGGTGCCGTATATATTCGGGTTTTGATTTTTTATTAGCACATTAAGTATCACCTTTTGAACATGGTAAATATAAAATGTGACATCAATCAGCAATATTTGAAAACAGTTGACCCCCATTTTGTCAAATCTGAATAATTTTCAATCACTTGAAGTTGTGGATCGCATCAGCGAGACACAACTTTGAGTGAGTGAAAATTCAGATTGAATAATTTGGCGGTTATAGGGTTAATTTAAACACAAATATTGCAAATCATAATATTTAGACACACATTTCGTTCCCCCATAACAGTGATTTGGTCGACATATAAAACAAATTAAAAACGACAATAGTCGTGATTAGCAGGCAAAGGGTTAAGTATTCAGCACGATTATAGTCATTTTCACTACTTTTTGACATATAAAATACCGTTTCATTTCACTTCACAGATTTAAGGTAAGGTAAGCTAAGGTACGATATTTTTGTAAATTAATAGACCCCTTCAGTCCGGCCCCTAAATAGTTAATAAACAATGTGCAGAAAGGGGGTCGCTGGAGCATCAGGGGATTCTATCATTTGTTTTTAAAATCGATTGTTTTTTCCTGCATTAAAACATATTAATACAAAAAAGCACGGTCGAGTACCCGGGACACCCATCGTTGAGGTGTCCTTCACGCTCTATCAGCGCTCTGGACTGGGAATTAATTTATCTGCCAGGAACTCCGTACAGAAAGGGTTAAACATGTTAAAGGACTGTATGCGTCAGCGACCCTTTTAAAAATACTATATAGTGACAGATCTTAACCCTTTAACCGCCGGTGCCGCATATATTCGGGTTTTTTTTATTAGAACATTAGGTACCACATTTTAAACATGTTAAAGATAAAATGTGACATCAATCAGCAATATTTGAAAACAGATGACCTTTATTTTGTCAAATCTGCATAATTTTCACTCACTTGAAGTTGTGGATCGCGTCAGCGAGACACAACTTCAAGTGGGTGAAAAGTCAGATTGAATAATTTGGCGGTTAAAGGGTTAACAAGACATTCGACACAATCGAACAACGAGTCCTCTAGCAATATTAACCAGATTATACTTCGAAGTCTGGGAGTTTAAACTGCCACAGCGTGGGGACCGTCTACATGCGGACGTCAAATTCTGACGCATACTGAGAGAATTATAAAATTGAAATGGTCGTAGACCTATAACATAGGTATTCAAATGAAGCGGAAAGGGCTGACAAGACTTTTATGATGACTTTAAATTGAAACACACCCTTTGGTCTCCGTGGTTTTAGAAATATATTTGCGCGCTATAAGGCTTCATATTATTGTGGAAAATAGCTCATTTACGATGGAACACAGTCACCTCAGTTAATTCCTCTGCAAAGTATGTAACGTTATAAAGACGGTTGAGGGTGAAATCTGATCGGCTTCCCAGTAAACACAAAACATTTGTATAACATTTGTACAAAGTTGGACCAGCGTTGAGGACGTTGGGCCGGCGTTGTGAAAATGTTATACAAATGTTTTGGTCGTTTTTAGGAGAACGCGGCTATTTTTGATCAAAAACGTTGAATATAAACGGAAGCGAGGCGCAAAAAGCAGCCGCGCGATCGTTTTTCCATAAAAACGCGTCCGTCAGGCGGTAGCCTATCTTTGACATCTACATGTATTTAGTTTGACATCGCCATTTCTCACTTAGGTACACTCCCTGCGTCAGTAAACGAATTATGGCTATCATTATGTCAGTCTGGTCATCAATCAGAATCTGAATTCAGGATTAGCTTCCCCCCCCTCCCCACAACATTTATATTATAATTTATTTTACATTCATGATTGAGTTGGGAGTGCGAATGTGCAATATTGTAGATTTCTAGATGTAATCGATAATGTATTTAATAAATTATTTGTGATGTCATTGTATCGGCTAAATTTGGGATGCATAAGTGAATTTAGATTCACATAGAACAGTTTATACGTTTTCGTTTCATTCCAACACTACCCAAACTGCAATCTTTCAATTAAAAAAAACATAGCACGTGTTTACAAAACACTGAGTAATTAGGCATAGGTCCTACAGACGCAAAACCTGTTTCACGTGAGAGACACATTGTCGCAGTTCTGAGTTGTTTTGCCTGTGTCCTCCCCTAAGTAGGCCTACTGTTATATTAGAGGAAATCATAATAGTTTGCTTGAAATATTTGCTTGTAGCGGTGGTCATTTCACGTGTTTGATCCCAGCAAATACGATTCCGTTAACCAATTTTGGCTCAATCTTGGTCCAGCGTAGCAGACAATGGGCCAATATTGAGCCAACATCGGGTGAACTTGAAATTTTCATTCTGCATCTCAACATTATCTGTTTATCAAGTAGATTGCAAAAATGGGTGGTGACGTTCAATGAGGAAAAATATTTTGTTTTAAAATTTTATAAAATAATAAATGGCAAGCTGTGTTGATACATTTGTGGGGATAATAATATAAAAAATGTGGGCTTTTCGAGCCACAATACTGTGGCTCGAAACCCCGGTCGGACCGGGCTTGGCCGGATGTTTGTCGTCGTGGTTGCGCACAGGCAGTGTTCCAAACTGCCCAAACACCTGAGGTGTGCGGTGATATCTATGGTACTGCACATCACAAAGAACTCTTGAGGTCATAAGAGCTGGGCCGTATTCTCGTAGCCCTACAATTTACGCTATATCGTAGGCTTCGGATTGGTCGAGATGGCCATCTCGACCAATCCGAAGCCTACGATATTTTGTAAATTTGTACGAGAATACGGGCCCAGGGTATGATCAGAGTAGTCCTGATTGCTCGATAACATCACATGATGCAGTAAGCGACATAAAGCAATAATTATATTCACCCACTCATCAAAAGTTTGCTGGGGCTGCCAGCAATAAGAGGATTTTTATTGTGAATATTACTTAACGTCGTCTCCTGCACACTTATGATAATATCGTCACAAAAAGAAACCCGAAGCCGAGACTATGCCCTACTCTTATCGAATGACTTTAATGGTTATTTTTGGGGCAGAGGAGCATGGACAGCACTGCGCACTTCACGACTTTGAACAGTTTGGTGCATTGTCTATGCACAGCCCCGATGTCAAATATCCGACACGGCTGTGACTCGAACCCAGTACCTATGAGTTTCGAGCCACTCTTTATAGTGTACAGGAACATAGACCACACTGCACACGTCAGGCCTTTGAACAGCTAAGAGCACTGTAATTGCACAACCCCGATGACAAATATCCGGCCCGGCCAGGATTCGAACTCAGTACTTCTGAGTTTCGAGCCAAAACCAGATCGAGCGAGCCATCGGGGCCGGCCAACAATAAGAGAAATGAGGATTATGAGGAGCAGGATGTGTCTGTCTGTGTGTCTGTGGGGGGGGGGGGGACGGATTCGTCAGTGTCAGCGTCGAGAGACAAGACGTCAACTGGACGTAAATGTCAGCTTCCCCAAGGCTCCTCTTCCCCCACCCTCCCTCATTCTCCTCTGCAAAAGACAAAAGGCAGTAACTGCTTACTTGAAAAGCAATCAGTTACTGCCTTTTGACTTTGCTCTGTGGCATCGTCGGTCTCCCGCAAACGCTTCCCGTCGCCACCCCACCTCATATGTTATATTATAATCTTGGCAGCTCCATCGTGCAAAGGGAAGAAAAGACAACGTGCGGTTAAAAAAAACTACAACACTGTTTGTGATAAATATTAATTATAGGGGCCTAAATATAAATAGAATATAAATATCATACTTATTGTTTGAACAGAGATAAAGACACATAAAATCAAGAGAACTCTTTATAATAATGTCATTTTCACGGTTTATGATTTTAATACGCATTTGAAAGTACAAACATTGAAATGCCTATTAACCACTCGAGCTCCATTATCTGATTAGCCCATTACATGGTATAACATTTCGTCAACAAAATTAAATCATGAAAACATGATATATTTCATTAAAATAAGATTAGAAGCCGTTTTTTTAAGTTTCATTCCGGACCTGCGCATTTCCTACAATCAGGTGGTTTGACTTCACCTTAAGCTGGGCATTGTTATTGTGCTGTGTTTTGTCTAATACGTGCGACATTTTCGTGGTTCGTATCAAAAGCACACAGAATATCAAGCCAATAGCAATATCAAGAAAAACGTGCTTGTTTCATGTTGGTCCACCGTCTGCGACACTGGCCCAACATTAAACGAACATTTATTTGACGTCGCGCATTTCCTGGACATTATCTAAATTACAATTAAATCTGGAAGAAGGATATTTTATAATAATAATTATGTGGTTTCTGCTTCCCATGCACTTCGGTTTCTGACATTTGTTTTTCATTTTTGCTACTGTATATCGTCTCATTAGAAATGAAAGGGTGTATTTGCCACTTTTCATAGTGGCAGATACACCCTTTCATATCAAACGAGGACGCTATATCGTTGATTTTTAAAGTCAAACTCTATCGGGCGCCTGCGTGCTGGTGGCGTGGTTGCTAGTAAGATTGACAGAAATTAAGCTCGATTCTCACGTATATTTATAGGCAATTATTTTAACGTATTAGATGAAAGAAACATTAACCTCTCAAATGTATCAGTTGATGGAAGTTATTTGAACAAAGGTATCTAACTTCTGTTGTGGGAATTATCGTGGTTTTAGTCCACCCTTATGCACATACGTGTACAGGCTAAACTGGGGCGGGACAACCTTCACAACTATATACATTTTAAAACGATGAACACCATCATTTTAAATAACGGTTCTTAAACATGTTAAAGCGAAAGTGGTCTTTTTTCGACAAGAATTGCAACTTTTTGGTATAGAATTTCAATTAAATTATTACATTGTGGTGCTTCAAGTGCCAAATGTTTTTTTGTGATTTCGTTTGCCATTACCTCGGCTCCACAATCATTAGCAAAGTGGTCGCAGATTTAGAAATCATGACGCTCGTTTGAAAGCTTGTTGTCTTCACTAATCATGATGATGGACAGTAATTAATAATTTCTTTCACTATGGCTCATTAAACTGAGCTGTGGATTCGAAACCCGAATGCATCGGATTCGAATCCCGCGCGAAACGGATGTTGTGCATCGTGGCTGTGCGCGTATGCGATACTAGAAAGCATGAGCATGCATTGAATAATATGCATGTAATGCTGTCTCTGGTAGCATGATCTGCCGTTTTAAAACACACCACTACATTATTTTATTCGCCCGACCACTACATTCTAAGCCAGGAATGGAGAGTTATTGTCGACCTAGTACAGACCAATTATCATGGTAGGCCTATGGTACTATAATCAGTCAGGTGTGTGCGAGCTGTTGATTATGAGGGATCTTCATTATGGTCGTGTGTGTTGTAAGTCAGTTGAAACCCCCGGAGCTCTACATTCTTAGCTGTGGAAAAGGCCGCGGCCTTCGGCCTCGCCCTTTTCCACAGCTAAGAATGTAGAGCTCCTCGGGCTTTATCCTATACGAAAGCGTATACTGTAGATGACGAAAGCTTACGTTGTGCTCTTTACAAGGCAGTATCAACAGATAAAGAACAGGGGGTACTTCGAGCTTCTTCCTTTTGCGATATTGCAGAAATGTGCACCAAAGTGCCCACATGATTTATCTTTATCCACCATCAGATCTGTGTTGGACGAATCACGAAACACAGGGCGAAGAATACTCTTATACAGTGTGACAAGTCAACTAGCAATTCCCGTTCATTCGAAGTTGGAATTGCTACTGAGAGTTTTAGCTTGAAATGATAAAAAATATCTGTAATATCACTGTTTTTTCCCGCATGTCGAATTCTGCTTTCATTTCAATCCGGGGCGTCATTTTTAGCCGCGCTATCTGCCGACTAAATACATGAAAAACACTACACGAAAAATTTGATTATCGCCCATTACCGACTGTCAATCCGCACTGACGCAATAAAATGTATCATTAGTGTGTTAGATCTAAACCACTCTAGCTCCACAATCCCTTGATATTTAGACAAGTAAACAGGAAATATTAAATTAACTTTGTCACAACGTCAGACGGATTTTAATCAACACGGGAGGATGGGGGGAGGGGGGCTGCCTGCTGTCAGAGGTGCTCTACAAATACAAAAGGCAGTAAGTGCGTACTCGATTAAATCAAGCCTTTACTGCCTTTTGATTTTGCGCGACCTAAGACTACTGCTTGATGATAATCCGCAAATGACAGCAACAATATTTTTGAAAGGATATAGGTGTTGATAGCATAGCAGAGTAGAGTTTCACATAGGCCAAATCATACATTATTTCGCATTTCTATTTTCAGCGCAAACTCAGTCGAAGTGAAAGGAAATGACGTAATAATAATAACATAGTATATCAAATAAAAGCTGAGAGCGTTCTTCAATACTATGACAGATTATACCAGCAAACACAACATACTGAATCAATGCTGGTTCAATACTGGTCCAGCGTCGTAGACGGTGGACCAACATATTAACATTAAAATTAATATTAAAGCTGAAAAGATGCCTCAGGTAAAATTATAGTTGTTTGAGCTACCACAGAGGACTGCCGGAAACAATTTATTGTATACTGTCAGTTACGACTTCAGTAAACGTCAGATGCTGACGTCTAATGTCGATCCCCGCACTGAAAGAGTATGAATATTTATAATGGCCGTAGACCCATTATATTGGTAAATAAATGGGGTTTTCGGCCACCTTTGTGCACATATATATATATGCTAAACTGGGCGTGAGACCGTAATATAGGTATTCAAATGAAGCGGATAGGGTTTTAACTAAGCCATTTATCATGCTTTCAAATTGAGAAAATACGTTGGTCTCTTTGATTTATATAAACGTATTTCAGCGCATTGAATGCCCAGCAAACACGATACACTGAAACACTGTTGTTTTGATGTTGGGCCAGCGTCGAAGACGCTGGGCCAGCGTTAAAACAACATTGTTTCAGTGTATCGTGTTTGATGGGTTGGTATTTGTACACTGTCGATAATGCCCGTTCAAATTTATCTTTCATGAGCGAATATATTATAATATTATAACGACTCCAGCTATATCAGAAGGCGTTCCCTCAAAGCTGGTAGAATGTTGGGCCAGTGTCCCCAGCATTGTATCAACATCAGCTCAGCGTCTCGCTCTCCAAAAGCTCAGTTTCCAACTAATACGTTTTGCTTGAAATCTTAAAAGATTTCACGGCCCGTGCAATAATAAAATGTGATCCCTTCTCCCGGGGAATTAGCAAAGTTCATCAACGAGATAATCCGGTTTCCTTCTCGCGATCCCCAGCAAAAAGAAGACATTGAACCATTGCTACTTCAATGTTGGTTCAGCTGGACCAGCATTAAACCGACATTGGTTCGCCGTCTTGTGCTTGCTGGGCGGTGCCTTGTAACCATGCCAACTCGACAGAGTAAAAACAAAGAAATAGGATGTAAAAAAAGCAACGATAGAAATTCAAAAGACACCGCATCGCTAATGGGAGGCCGCATTTTCACCAACACTCCCGGGGGACGGGAAGAGCTCTTATTTGTTTTCTTCATTTCAACGACCTTTTTTATAGAATACGCACGCATCCGTCGCGTTATTCTGCAAAATTTCTAATTCTGATGAGGCACATTACAAGGGACATCTTGAGGGCGGACATTTTAGCGCAGATAAATTGTCTGGTTTAAACAACCGAAGTTGAGGTTTAAGTGCTATAAGACCAGCTATAAGGGCTTAAAATATTTAAAACTGTGTACTAAAATCCAGTTAAATTGTATAAATTTTAATTAACGTAGCAAAATTATGCAAATTAAAAAACGAATTATTGGAATATAAACATTTTTTAGCTAATTTTTGAATACAATGTATGGATGCTCATGGGAAAACATGTTATCATAAAGCGATAATTATAATAGACTATGTTCAATAAGTAGCAATAATAGTGTAATAGTTGGCAAGAAAATTTGACAAATTAAATGTATAGATCTATGGTTTATTAATTTTTTCAAACACGAAATGAAGAACAATGATGATAATAATGCTAGCCCATCATAGCAGTAATATAACGTGTGCGGCAAGACACTACATTTGAAGTGACAGCTGAGTCGACATTCGCTCAACGTTGTGTCAGCGTCTGGTAGCCTGGCCCAATGTGGAATCAGCGTGAGGCCATTGAGGGACGCCTACAAGTAAATAATTAATGCACTTTAGATTCGGTGCGTAGCACATATGCTATGTGCATTAACCCTTTCGGTGCGGGGATCGTCTTTATACGTCAGAATCTGCCGTGTGTAGACGGCAAATTCTGACATATAAAGACGGTTCCCGCACTGAATAGGCTAAACTAGTTCTAATTGCCTTAGACTCATAACATAGGAATTCAAACGAATCAGAAAGAGATGACTAAAGCATTTATGATGATTTCAAACCGAAAAAACCCTTTGGTCTCCATGGTTTACACAATATATTTCAGGGCTTGAAGGGTTAACGCTGTGGAGCAAGCTGACAAACGTAATAACACTTCACGGGAATCAACTAACGTTACGCTAACCGTCACTTCAGATTATATTGCACCGTTTTTCATCAAGACCACGAGTGTGTTATTTTATTGTGGTTTCTGAGTAATCACCTGTGGCATGCCATCGTTCTCTGCAAGCACTGAAGTAATAATTATGTCGCAACGAAATGCAAAAGTATTTGGCAGGCCTGTTTAATAGTTTAGGCTTATCCAGCAAAATAAATATATACATATATTTAGAATATGAGGTTGAATCTGCTGGAAATCGGCCTGGGTGTACCTTGCAATTTCACCCATTTAATTTTCATCATACAATACGAATTAATTTAGTAATCATTCAACTTCTGCCATGGGTGTGTCTCCACGAGGCAGACATTTCATATTTAAAATTAATTACTATGTTTTTTTCGAGCTGAGGTCCGCTCTGAAATATCAATTTATCAGGTTAGGTTCTGAGTAAGCAGAAATTGTTATAATTACAATAAAATTAATGTCTTCACGTAAACATCAATTTTAATTTGCGAGAAGTGGAACTAGCAGTGATCTCTGAATGAAATCCTGTTTTCTTTTCCGGGTGGGGGGGGGGATGGTACAGTAATTAGTACTGGTACTACTGCCTGTCACACACCGTTGATTCATTTATTCATTCATTCATTCATTCATTCATTCATTCATTCATTCATTCATTCATTCATTCATTCATTCATTCATTCATTCATTCATTCATTCATTCATTTATTCATTCATTCATTCATTCATTCATTCATTCATTCATTTATTCATTCATTCATTCATTCATTCATTCATTCATTCATTCATTCATTCATTCATTTATTCATTCATTCATTCATACTCTCATTTATCCATCCTTTTCACTGCGAATTAAGCATGAAGAAATTGGAAATATCAATGATCCAGTTAATTCGAGTTTTATAAATACCTATTTTGTGTGGGGTTACATTCTGTTTTACAAGAAATGTTATATATGGTGGTAAGATGAACCACTCACAAAATATTTGTATAACATTTCTACAACACCGGCCCAACGTCTCAGACGTTGGCCGGTGTTGTAGAAATCTTATACAAATTGTACAAGCACTATACAAATGTTTTATGTTTACTTGGATGTTCCACGTGAGGCAAGAATAGCATCCTACGTTCTTCGCGTGTCAGTCTTGCCTGATGTTGTGAAGATGGAAACCATACGGAGAGAAAACCATAGAAACGGTATTATAATTAACACGCTGTTCATGTGTGGTCAAACCTCGTGGATGATGTGACTGTCAAGACATGAAATCCCCGTTTTTACTGTGAATTTAAATGAAGATAATAATAAGTTTGTCTCGTGTGTTTACTGCATATCCCAGGGCAATGTTTGGTTTAATGACGTTGAGCTGACATAACGTGTTGCAATTCGGTTTCTTTTGATGACGATTTTTTTTCGACATACTGGGTTACCGTGGTATTCATTGAAAACGACATAGGCTTATATAGTTATATATAATAGGGCTATTTGGGTGTCATGATCTAATATGCAGACATCTAAATCCATGTAGGCTATATATGTATTGTTGTATTTCTTTCTAATAACTTGACACAGGGCAGTAAAGCTACATAGCCTACTAGACCCGTTGATGATGTTACATAGTGGTTCAAAATGAGCCTACATGTCATAAATCTACTCAATATAACGTTCATATCTATTTATCAATAATATTAATGAACTTATTTACTTTACACCAAAACTGTATTGTAAATTCAAGGCTATTAAATGATTACATTTTGGTGAATGCATGACTGGACGTGCTTGATTAAGAGACTCCGGTCGAATCGACATCATGGGGCGAAAAGTGGTATACCCTAAGCGACACCAATCAATGTCAATTAATTCATTAATAATTATACCAGGTTATTAACATCGACTGTCGTCAAACTATACCTGAATGGCAGCAACCAGCTGTGTTAAGCACACACACAATTAAGATGCGGCGATCATGAAAGAACACAATCAATGAATGTGTTGTAAAACTAACAATGGTAACCTCCTCACCACAGAGAGTATGCTCGCCAATCGCTGGGTCAATGTTGGGCCAGTGTTTATGATGGTGAAACGACGTGGAACCAATGCCTGAAGAAGAATGCTGCACAATACACCACCATTTAACAGCAAGCGGCAGTGATATCGTGATACATTGAACATAGAATTATTAGATTTTTAAATTAGATCATTTTTCATTGCTGACGCAATTGCCAGCTTCAAATGAATGAAAAATACCTACACACTATACCTGCTATGATGAGTCTGTAATTACTTCCATTCTCTCAATAAAATATCTGTCTGTCTGTCTGTACAATTTGTACTTTATTTAATATCTACACCTGCACGTTTGATGAATTATTTCCAGCGATACATTGTTGTTGTAGAAAAGAAGCTGAAAATCGTCGCCTGCACTGATAATGTGAATCCAGATTTGCTGGTTGAATGGCATTGTACAATCAGCAGTCTGTCTTCCAGGTATTGCAAGGTATTTATCTATTGTAGAGAATATGTTATTCGTGGCTCCAAGATTCATATATAAAGTGGTTAAATTTTACTCACTTTGGAACTTGGTGTGAAGCGATTGCGACTTTTCAGCCTGCCTTCAGCAGATCTTGATCACGCAATTTTTACTTTAAAGATAGATACATGTAGATAGATAAATAGATATTGACATACAGAAAAGTCATCACTGACTTATTTGTCATAAAAATTATATGTAGATGTATATACAAGATGGTTAGTTTGCTAAAATCACACGACAATTTACATGGTATCACTTACAGTAATAAAATCATGTAGAAAGGCATTGCCATAGTTACACACTGGATATTGCGATAAAAAAAACATATAATTGATTACTACTTGAACAATGCCAAAATAATTAATTTATTGTTTTGATAAAGTATCAGACACTGGTCTGAAATTCTGTTTATCCGTCTCATCACTGCGGCCATCTCGACCAATCCGAAGCCTACGATATATCGTAACTTGTACGATAATACGGGACCAGCTGAAATGTTTTGTAATTAATAGTTACGTTTGCGCTTACGTGGATAAACATATGTTACAACAAAAAGAGGTGAAAATAATGGATTTGATATTCGTGTGCTTACAACATCGACGACGTCATTTGGGAAATTAAAATTGAAAAGTGGAAGTTCATGAGATTTATGATTAAATTATAAGATTTACAATTAAATGAGCATCTTAATTAAACATAGTAATTAAACCAGTTTTATTGACATATTGTATAGTGCAAAACAAGGACATGTTGTCATATAGCAGGTTTAATGTATGTAACTAGATGGTTACTTGTTTTCAGATAAATTATGTGTAGTACTAACGTTACAATTAAAACATATTCTGTTCAAGTAAAGAATTCGATTTGTTCTCGAAACCTTCGTCGGACCGGGCCTGGCCGGATGTTTGTCGTCGTGGTTGTGCACAGGCAGTGCTCCAAACTGCCCAAACACCTGAGGTGTGCGGTGATATCTATGGTACTGCACATCATAAAGAACTCTTGAGGTCATAAGAGCTGGGCCGTATTCTCGTAGCCCTACAATTTGCGATATATCGTAGGCTTCGGATTGGTCGAGATGGCCATCTCGACCAATCCGAAGCCTACGATATTTTGTAATTTGTACGAGAATACGGGCCCAGGGAATGATCAGAGTAGTCTTGACTGCTCGATATCATCACATGATGCAGAAAGCGACATAAAACAATGATTACACTCACCCACTCATCAAAAGTTTGCTGGGTCGTGGGGCTGCCAGCAATAAGAGGATTTTTATTGTGAATATTGCTTTACGTCGTTACCTGCACACTTATGATATTATCGTGACAGAAAGAAACCCGGAGCCGAGACTATGCCCTACTCTTATCGAATGACTTTAATGGTTATTTTTGGGGCAGAGGAGCATAGACAGCACTGCGCACTTCACGACTTTGAACAGTTTGGAGCATTGTCCATGCACAGCCCCGATGACAAATATCCGACACGGCTGTGACTCGAACCCAGTACCTATGAGTTTCGAGCCACTCTTTATAGTGTACAGGAACATAGACCACACTGCACACGTCAGGCCTTTGAACAGCTAAGAGCACTGTAATTGCACAACCCCGATGACAAATATCCGGCCCGGCCGGGATTCGAACTCAGTACTTCTGAGTTTCGAGACAAAACCGGATCGAACGAGCCATCGGGGCCGGCCAGCAAAAAGAGAAATGAGGATCATGAAGAGCAGGATGTGTCTGTCTGTGTGTCTGTGGGGGGGGGGGCGGATTCGTCAGTGTCAGCGTCGGGAGACAAGACGTCAACTGGACGTAAATGTCAGCTTCCCCAAGGCTCCTCTTCCCCCACCCTCCCTCATTCTCCTCTGCAAAGACAAAAGGCAGTAACTGCTTACTTGAAAAGCAAGCAGTTACTGCATTTTGACTTGCTCTGTGGCATCGTCGGTCGCCCACAAACGCTTCCCGTCGCCACCCCACCTCATTTGTCATATTATAATCTTGGCAGCTCCATCGTGCAAAGGGAAGAAAAGACAACGTGCGGTTAAAAAAAACTACAACACTGTTTGTGATAAATATTAATTATAGGGGCCTAAATATAAATAGAATATAAATATCATACTTATTGTTTGAACAGAGATTAAGCCACATAAAATCAAGAGAACTCTTTATAATAATGTCATTTTTACGGTTTATGATTTTAATACACATTTAAAAGTACAAACATTGAAATGCGTATTAACCACTCGAGCTCCATTATCTGATTAAACCATTACATGATATAGCATTTCGTCAACAAAATTATATCATGAAAACATGATATATTTCATCAAAATAAGATTAGAAGCCTTTTTTTAGGTTTCATTCCGGACCTGCGCATTTCCTACAATCAGGTGGTTTGACTTCACCTTAAGCTGGGCATTGTTATTGTGCTGTGTTTTGTCTAATACGTGCGACATTTTCGTGGTTCGTATCAAAAGCACACAGAATATCAAGTCAATAGCAATATCAAGAAAAACGTACTTGTTTCATGTTGGTCCACCGTCTGCGACACTGGCCCAACATTAAACGAACATTTATTTGACGTCGCGCATTTTCTGGACATTATCTAAATTACAATTAAATCTGGAAGAAGGATATTTTATAATAATAATTATGTGTTTTCTGCTTCCCATGCACTTCGGTTTCTGACATTTGTTTTTCATTTTTGCTACTGTATATCGTGTCATTAGAAATGAATGAGTGTATTTGCCACTTTTCATAGTGGCAGATACACCCTTTCATATCAAACGAGGACGCTATATCGTTGATTTTAAAGTCAAACTCTATCGGGCGCCTGCGTGCTGGTGGCGTGGTTGCTAGTAAGATTGACAGAAATTAAGCTCGATTCTCACGTATATTTATAGGCAATTATTTTAGCGTATTAGATGAAAGAAATGCAACATTAACCTCTCAAATGTATCAGTTGATGGGAGTTATTTGAACAAAGGTATCTAACTTCTGTTGTGGGAATTATCGTGGTTTTAGTCCACCCTTATGCACATACATGTACAGGCTAAACTGGGGTGGGACAACCTTCAAAACTATATACATTTTAAAACTATGAACACCATCATTTTAAATAACGGTTCTTAAACATGTTAAAGCGAAAGTGGTCTTTATTCAACAAGAATTGCAACTTTTTGGTATCAAATTTCATTCAAATTATTACATTGTGGTGCTTCAAGTGCCAAATGTTTTTTTGTGATTTCGTTTGCCATTATCTCGGCTCCACAATCATTAGCAAAGTGGTCGCAGATTTAGAAATCATGACGCTCGTTTGAAAGCTTGTTGTCTTCACTAATCACGATGATGGACAGTGATTAATAATTTCTTCCACTATGGCTCATTAAACTGGGCTGTAGATTCGAAACCCGAATGCATCGGATTCGAATCCCGCGCGAAACGGATGTTGTGCATCGTGGCTGTGCACGTATGCGATACTAGAAAGCATGAGCATGCATTGAATAATTTGCATTTAAACCACACCACTGCAATATTTGCTTTGTCCGATCACTACATTCTAAGCCGGGACTGGAGATTTATTGTCGATCAAGTACAGACCAATTATCATGGTAGGCCTATGGTACTAGAATCAGTCAGGTGTGACCGAGCTGTTTATTATGAGGGATCCTCATTATGGTCGGGTGTGTTTAAAGTCAGTTCAAACCCTCGGAGCTCTACATTCTTAGCTGTGGAAAAGGCCGCGGCCTTCGGCCTCGCCCTTTTCCACAGCTAAGAATGTAGAGCTTCTCGGGCTTCATCCTATACGAAAGCGTATACTGTATAGGTGACGAAAGCTTAGGTTATGCTATTTCCAAAGCAGTATAAACAGATAAAGAACAGGGGGTACTTCGAGCTTCTTTCTTTTGCGATATTACAGATATGTGCACCAAAGTGCCCACATGATTTATCTTAATCCACCATAAGACCTGTTTTGGACGAATCACAACCTATCACAAACACAGGGCGAAGAATACTCTAATACAGTGTGACAAGTCAACTAGCAATTTCCGTTCATTCGGAGTTGGAATTGCTACTGAGAGTTTTAGCTTGAAATGATAAAAAATATCTGTAATATCACTGTTTTTTTCCGCATGTCGAATTCTGCTTTCATTTCAATCCGGGACGTCATTTTTAGCCGCGCTATCTGCCGACTGAATACATGAAAATCACTACACGAAAAATTTGATTATCGCCCATTACCGACTGTCAATCCGCACTGACGCAATAAAATGTATCATTAGTGTGTTAGATCTAAACCACTCTAGCTCCACAATCCCTAGATATTTAGACAAGTAAACAGGAAATATTAAATTAACTTTGTCACAACGTCAGACGGATTTTAATCAACGCGGGAGGATGGGGGGGGGGGCTGCCTGCTGTCAGAGGTGCTCGGCAAATACAAAAGGCAGTAAGTGCGTACTCGATTAAATTAAGCCTTTACTGCCTTTTGATTTTGCGCGGCCGACGACTACTGCTCGATGATAATCTGCAAATGACAGCAACAATATTTTTGAAAGGATATAGGTGTTGATAGCATAGCAGAGTAGAGTTTCACATAGGCCAAATCATACATTATTTCGCATTTCTATTTTCAGCGCAAACTCAGTCGAAGTGAAAGGAAATGACGTAATAATAATAACATAGTATATCAAATAAAAGCTGAGAGCGTTCTTCAATACTATGACAGATTATATCAGCAAATACAACATACTGAATCAATGCTGTTTCAATACTGGTCCAGCGTCGTAGACGGTGGACCAACATATTAACATATTAAAGCTGAAAAGAACCCTCAGGTAAAATTATAGTTGTTTGAGCTACCACAGAGGACTGCCGGAAACAATTTATTGTATACTGTCAGTTACAGTGCGGGATCGACTTCTGTAAACGTCAGATGCTGACGTCTAATGTCGATCCCCGCACTGAAAGAGTATGAATATTTATAATGGCCGTAGACCCATTATATTGGTAAATAAATGGGGTTTTCGGCCACCTTTGCGCACATATATATATATGCTAAACTGGGCGTGAGACCGTAATATAGGTATTCAAATGAAGCGGATAGTGTTTTAACTAAGCCATTTATCATGCTTTCAAATTGAGAAAATACGTTGGTCTCCATGATTGGTCTCCTTGATTTATATAAACGTATTTCAGCGCATTGAATTCCCAGCAAACACGATACACTGAAACACTGTTATTTAGATGTTGGGCCAGCGTCGAAGACGCTGGGCCAGCGTTTAAACAATATTGTTACAGTGTATCGTGTTTGATGTGTTGGTATTTGTACACTATCAATAATGCCCGTTCAAATTTATCTTTCATGAGCGAATATATTATAATATTATAACGACTCCAGCTATATCAGAAGGCGTTCCCTCAAAGCTGGTAGAATGTTGGAACAGTGTCTCCAACATTGTATCAACATTAGCTCAGCGTCTCGCTCTCCAAAAGCTCAGTTTCCAACTAATACGTTTTGCTTGAAATCTTAAAAGATTTCGAGACCTGTGCAATAATAAAATGTGATCTCTTCTCCCGGGGAATTAGCAAAGTTCATCAACGAGATAATCCCGTTTCCTTCTCGCGATCCCCAGCAAAAAAGAAGACATTGAACCATTGCTACTTCAATGTTGGTTCAGCTGGACCAGCATTAAACCGACATTGGTTCGCCGTCTTGTGCTTGCTGGGCGGTGCCTTGTAACCATGCCAACTCGACAGAGTAAAAACAAAGAAATAGGATGTAAAAAAAGCAACGATAGAAATTCAAAAGACACCGCATCGCTAATGGGAGGCCGCATTTTCACCAACACTCCCGGGGGGACGGGAAGAGCTCTTATTTGTTTTCTTCATTTCAACGACCTTTTTTATAGAATACGCACGCATCCGTCGCGTTATTCTGCAAAATTTCTAATTCTGATGAGGCACATTACAAAGGACATCTTGAGGGCGGACATTTTAGCGCAGATAAATTGTCTGGTTTAAACAACCGAAGTTGACGTTTAAGTGCTATAAGACCAGCTATAAGGTCTTAAAATATTTAAAACTGTGTACTAAAATCCAGTTAAATTGTAGAAATTTTAATTAACGTAGCAAAATCATGTAAATTAAAAAACGAATTATTGGAATATATAATATTTTTTAGCTAACTTTTGAATACAATGTATGGATGCTCATGGTAAAACATGTTATCATAAAGTGATAATTATAATAGACAATGTTCAAAAAGTAGGTTGATCATTTTCAGCAATAATAGTGTAATAGTTGGCAAGAAAATTTGACAAATTAAATGTATAGATCTATGGTTTAATATTTTTTCAAACACGAAATGAAGAACAATGATGATAATAATGCTAGCCCATCAGTAATATAACGTGTGCGGCAAGACAATAACATTTGAAGTAACAGTCGACGCCATACATTGGCTTATAGTTGGATCAGCGTTTGGGAATCTGGCTCAATGTTGAATCAGCGTGAGGCCATTGAGGGACGCCTACAAGTAAATAATTAATGCACTTTATATTCGGAGCGTAGAACATGCGCTACGTACATTAACGCTTTCAGCGCGGGGATCGTCTTTATACGTCAGAATCTGCCGTGTGTAGACGGCAGATTCTGACATATAAAGACGGTTCCCACACTGAATAGGTTAAACTAGTTCTAATTGCCTTAGACTCATAACATAGGTATTCAAACGAATCGGAAAGAGATGACTAAAGCATTTATAATGATTTCATACCGAAAAAACCCTTTGGTCTCCATGGTTTACACAATATATTTCAGGGCTTGAAGGGTTAACGCTGTGGAGCAAGCTGACAAACGTAATAACACTTCACGGGAATCAACTAACGTTACGCTAACCGTCACTTCAGATTATATTGCACCGCTTTTCATCAAGACCACGAGTGTGTTATTTTATTGTGGTTTCTGAGTAATCACCTGTGGCATGCCATCGTTCTCTGCAAGCACTGAAGTAATAATTATGTCGCAACGAAATGCAAAAGTATTTGGCAGGCCTGTTCAATAATTTAGGCCTATCCAGCAATATAAATATATACATATATTTAGATTATGAGGTTGAAGTAGACAGTTATTAAAATCTGCTGGAAATCGGCCTGGGTGTACCTTGCAATTTCACCCATTTACTTTTTATCATACAATACGAATTAATTTAGTAATCATTCAACTTCTGCTATGGGTGTGTCTCTACGAGGCAGACATTTCATTTTTAAAATTAATTACTATGTTTTTTCCGAGCTGAGGTCCGCTCTGAAATATCAATTTATCAGGTTAGGTTCTGAGTAAGCAGAAATTGTTATAATTACAATAAAATTAATGTCTTCACGTAAACATCAATTTTAATTTGCGAAAAGTGGAACTAGCAGTGATTTCTGAATGAAATCCTGTTTTCTTTTCCGGGTGGGGGGGGGGGGGGTGGTACAGTAACTAGTACTAGTACTACTGCCTGTCACACACCGTTGATTCATTCATTCATTCATTCATTCATTCATTCATTCATTCATTCATTCATTCATTCATTCATTCATTCATTCATTCATTCACTTATTCATACTCTCATTTATCCATCATTTTCACTGCGAATTCAGCATGAAAAAATTGGAAAAATCAATGATCCAGTTAATTCAAGTTTTATAAATACCTATTTTGTGTGGGGTTACATTCTGTTTTACAAGACATGTTATAGTATATATGGTGGTAAGATAAACCACTCACAAAATATTTGCATAACATTTCTACAACATCGGATTACTGCGACGTTGGTCCAACATTGTACAAGCACTATACAAATGTTTTATGTTTACTGGAATGTTCCAGATGAGGGAAGAAGAGCATCCTACGTTCTTCGCCTGTCAGTCTTGCCTGATGTTGTGAAGATGGAAACCATATGGAGAGAAAACCATAGAAACGGTATTATAATTAACACGCTGTTCATGTGTGGTCAAACCTCGTGGATGATGTGACTGTCAAGACATGAAATCCCCGTTTTTACTGTGAATTCAAATGAAGGTAATAATAAGTTTTTCTCGTGTGTTTAGTGCATATCCCAGGGCAATGTTTGGTTTAATGACGTTGAGCTGACATAACGTGTTGTAATTCGGTCTCTTTTGATGACGATTTTTTTTCGACATACTGGGTTACCAGGGTATTCATTGAAAACGACATAGGCCTATATAATTATATATAATAGGCCTATTTGGGTGTCATGATCTAATATGCAGACATCTAAATCCATGGAGGCTATATACATGTATGTATTGTTGTATTTCTTTCTTATAACTTGACACATGACAGTAAAGCTACATAGCCTACTAGACCCGCTGATGATGTTACATAGTGGTTCAAAATGAGCTTACATGTCATAAATCTACTCAATATAACGTTCGTATCTATTTATCAATAATATTAATGAACTTATTTACTTTACACCAAAACTGTATTGTAAATTCAAGGCTATTAAATGATTACATTTTGGAGAATGCATGACTGGACGTGCTTGATTAAGAGACTCCGGTCGAATCGACATCATGGGGCGAAAAGTGGTATACCCTAAGCGACACCAATCAATGTCAATTAATTCATTAATAATTATATACCAGGTTATTGACATCGACTGTCGTCAAACTATACCTGAATGGCAGCAACCAACTGTGTTAAGCACACACACAATTAAGGTGCGGCGATCATGAAAGAACACAATCAATGAATGTGTTGTAAAACTAACAATGGTAACCTCTTCACCACAGAGAGTATGCTCGCCCATCGCTGGGTCAATGCTGGGCCAGTGTTTATGATGGTGAAACAACGTGGAACCAATGCCTGAAGAATGCTGCACAATACACCACCCTTTAACAGCAAACGGCACTCATATCGTGATACATTAAACATGGAAATGTCAGATTATTAAATGTTGCATTAGATCATTTTTCATTCATTTGAAGCTGGCATTGCCGACGCAATTGCCAGCTTCAAATGAATGAAAAATACATATATGCCTAGACATTATACCTGCTATGATGAGTCTGTAATGACTTCCTTTCTCTCAATAAAATATCTGTCTGTCTGTCTGTACAATTTGTACTTTATTTAATAACTACACCTGCACGTTTGATGAATTATTTCCAGCGATACATTGTTGTTGTAGAAAAGAAGCTGAAAATCGTCGCCTGCACTGATAGTGTGAATCCAGATTTGCTGGTTGAATGGCATTGTACAATCAGCAGTCTGTCTTCCATGGATTGCAAGGTATTTATCTATTGTAGAGAATATGTTATTCGTGGCTCCAAGATTCATACATAAAGTGGTTAAATTTTACACACTTTGGACCTTGGTGTGAAACGATTGCGACTTTTCAGCCTGCCTTCAACAGATCTTGATCACGCGATTTTTGAAGATAGATGGATAAATAGATATTGAAATACAGAAAAGTCATTACTGACTTATTTGTCATAAGAATTATATGTACATGTATATACAAGATGGTTAGTTTGCTAAAATCACACGACAATTTACATGGTATCACGTACAGGAATAAATCATGTGAAAAGGCATCGCCATAGTAAAACACTGGATATTGCGATAAAAAAACATATAATTGATTACTACTTGAACAACGCCAAAATTATTTAATTTATTGTTTTGATAAAGAATCAGACACTGGTCTGAAATTCTGTTTATCCGTCTCATCACTGCGGCCATTTCGACTAATCCGAAGCCTACGATATATCGTAACTTGTACGATAATACGGGACCAGCTGAAATGTTTTGTAATTAATAGTTACGTTTGCGCTTACGTGGATAAAAATATGTTACACCAAAAAGAGGTGAAAGTAATGGATTTGATATTCGTGTGCTTACAACATCGACGACGTCATTTGGGAAATTAAAATTGAAAAGTGGAAGTTCATGAGATTTATGATTAAATTATAAGATTTACAATTAAATGAGCATCTTAATTAAACATGGTAATTAAACCAGTTTTATTGACACATTGTATAGTGCAAAACAAGGACATGTTGTCATATAGCAGGTATATATGTATGTAACTAGATGGTTACTTGTTTTCGGATAAATTATGTACTAACGTTACAATTAAAACATATTCTGTTCAATTATAGAATTCGATTTGTTCTGAGTAATTTTAAACCATTTCAAATTGTGTATCTCCGTTTATTCTAAACCGCAACTGATGTTTAGTTGCTGGACCAACCTCTTATATTACAGCTCAATATTGGTTCAAGGTATGCTATTCACGCGTTTCACAGGTGACCACACCCTAGAGGAGAAGTGGAATTTGTGAGCTCAAAATTGACAAAGTCATATTTTACAAAGATATTGGAATGTGAAGATAAACAACGACAGAGAAAAGTACCAGATTATCATTTGATGCAAAACACGTATCGCTAGAAATATTCGCGCTTTGCAGAAACTGAACCCTTTTAATAATTCAGCGTTTTAAAGGGACTGGCCCAGGCTAAAATCATCAAAAAATCGGTGATTTTATTTCGGGTTTTTAATATGACCATATGATGTAAACATGTACATAGATCAGAACTGCAAATTTTGATGATTTTTGTGCTTTGCACTTACCAGTTAGACTAGATATAGAGGCGAAATTTCCGTATTTCCTATTTTTGACATGGTTGTCAATAATTAGAAATTGGGAATTTCGTCTCTATATCTAGCCTAACTGGTGAATGCGCAGCACAAAAATAAAAAAACTGCAGTTCTAGTCTATGTACATGTTTACATCATATGGTCATATCAAGAAACTAAAATAAAATCACCGATTTTTTGATGATTTTAGCGTGGGCCAGTCCCTTTAAGGGTTTAAACAGTGGACTGAGATTGACATTAGTATGCAATAGATGAAGAGTGGTTTTATTAGAGACAGACAATCTATAATAATAGACTTATATAAATCCGTAATTTAAATATGAACATGATAATACATGACTTTGTTGTTATTATTATTATACTTAAAGACGAATGGTCAATGGTATAAAATGCAACACTTTCATACAAGCACAACTATAGAGAAGGGGGCGCGGCGCTGTCGCTTGACTGCCTCGCCATGCATGCGTCCCGGGTTCGAATCCCACTGTTCCTGTGTTTGGATTTTAAGAGAAATGTCCTTATTTTACCATTCTCAATGTGACTAGACGTTCACGTTAATGGCGGCTTTGTCGGGTTGAGGTTGAAACAAATGTATCGACGTGAATTCCGCGCAAGGCCCCGCGCTGCACGCTTCTTCACAAGGACACTTATAAACCTGCTGGCAGGAATCTGTTTATAAATGTTGAATATTACCTCTGATAACTGTATTCAATACGGCTTTGACATATCACGCGGTAGAATCAGCACAATCTTTTATTTTTTATGCAGAGCTAAAGCATGTTCCGCACCAAATGAATTTTTTGGACTCAGATTAAAATGAGCCTAAAGTTTACCATCACGCGGCAGAAATGACACACTTTATCTACCAGTATACAGGAGGCGTTGACCCGGTGACGGTTTAATGTTGGCCCATTGACTACGACGCTGGCCCAGCATTTAACTACAACCGGGTCCCTGTACTGCCGAATTGTTACTATTTTTCCTTTATTTGAAGTTAGAATTGTTACCTCAAAATCCAGCTTGAAATGACGAAAAAATATGTTTAATTACGAAAATAAACACATTTTAAATTATATTTTTGGAAGAATTGAGGATCTATCACAAACAACTTTATTTTTTTTCGGTGACATTTTTTTTGGTTTAAAACACGCCGAAAACCATGTAATATGCGGGTCTAACAGGACGAAGGTTAACCCTTAGAGCGTCAAAGTAAATAATTCAAATTTACACCCACTTGAAGTTGTGTCTCGCTGGCGCGACCCACAACTTGAAGTGTGTGTAAACTACTCACATTTGTTCAATTCGGGACCAAGCATTTGCGAATATTGCTGTTTGAAACATTTCATTCCTGATAACAATGATTTGTTAGGCTAATAAAACAAATTAACCCTTTAACCGCCAAATTATTCAATTTTAATTTTCACCCACTTAAAGTTGTGGATCGCGTCACTTTAAGTGAGTGAAAATTATTTAGATTTGACAAAATGGAGGTCAACTCATTTCAAATCTTGCCGGTTGATGTCACATTTTATCATAAACATATTTAAAATTTGGTACCTAATGTGCTAATAAAAAATGAAAACCCGAATATATGCGGCACCGGCGGTTGAAGGGTTAAAAAAGACTAAAATCGTGCTCAGTGTTATAAGGGTTACCATTCCTGCTTTTCTGACTTATTGTTCCGTGATGATTCCAATCAACGGCATATTTTGCGACACAATAACACCCCGCGCCGCGCCGGTGTGATGTGATGATAGCCGGTGAAAAGCAATTTAGAATCAATATCGAAATCAATCAGTAGAAAATAATATTATCACCCGTGGTGCGACTGCACGGTGAAGTAAGATACGTTGATCCACTACTGGTGTAGTGTTGGTCCACCTTCTGCGACGATGGCCCAGCATTGAACCAACAGAGGGGTAACGTTTCTTGTAAGCTAGGTGTGCTGACTCAGACGTAGTGCGCCCTTGTCTTTGTTCCATCTTATTGCGATACACGCATCCGAAATAGATAATCGTATACAACGTGCTGCAAGGTAGGTATAATATTAAATATATACCTACTTTATATGTATTCATATGTCTTACGGTATATTTAATTTTTAGAAAATCTGACGAAAATCAATTTGCTGGAGACATTTTCTCAAATAAATCGGCTTCCCATTGTTTATTTAACCCTTTAACCGCCAAATTATTCAATTTGAATTTTCACCCACTTAAAGTTGTGACAAATGGAGGTCAACTCTTTTCAAATCTTGCTGGTTGATGTCACATTTTATCTTTATCATATTTAAAATGTGGTACTTAATGTGCTAATAAAAAAGTGAAAACCCGAATATATGCGACACCGGCGCTTAATGGGTTAAGTAATAAATGCAATGTCACCCATAATTAGGACTCTGTGTCAGACATGTAAAGCACCTGCTTGACAAAGTGAAACCTCTCTAATGTAGCAAGCCCTATATGTAATGTATAGGAAACCCCTAGCTGTCCCACATATAGGAACCCCTGTGCTCAACATCGAAACCCCTTTGTCCAATATAGGAAACCATCTATCCGACATAGGAAACTCTCTGTCCCACAAATAGGAACCTTTCTGCTCGATTATGAGATCATCTGCCTAAAATAAGCAACCTGCGATTCCAAAATGAACAAACAAATAGTTTCGCCAAACAGCTACCTTATATCCCACAAGGACATATGTCCCACATTGGAGCCCTCCGTCTCACATAGGAGCCTTTTATCCAAAATAAGAGTCCTCCGTCCTATCTAAGGAGTCTTTGTCCCATAGGCCCTATGGAGACCATAGAGACAATCTGTCTTATGTAGGGACCCTTCGCCCCACACATATAGGCACTCACTATCCAACCTAAGATCAAAATTGGGGACAGCATTGACTGAAGGTTTTCTGTTGCCTGTGTAATATGGTCTGTGCGATTTGAGCAAAATATCTCTCTTAAATATTTTACCGTGCTGCTGTGCAAAGTTAAAAGGCAGTATCTGCTTACTTGTAAAGTAAGCAGATACTGCCTTTTGGCTTTGTAGAGGTAAAGCTGAGCTCGCATGTCTGAGGTCCGCATCAACCATTCCCCCATCTGCCTCACTTGTCCATCCAGCTGTCACCTGTTGCAGAAAAGACGTGCCATTTCGATCAAAACAGCTGCATCAGTTTGAATATTAACAAACCCTCGTACCTGATCAGAAATGTCCTTCACTGTGACGTGGGGTACTGCTGCTGTAATCCACAGCCCAGTGAAAGAGAAATGATGTGTTATAACGTTAATCAGTTAATAATAATAGTATTTTAATTGCGAAATAAAAAATACGTATACATGCACAGACAGAAAGACATGCAAAAGAATGAAACTTACGAATTCTTACAAAATACCCAATTTTACAGTGCCGTATAAAATTGAAGACAAAAACTTTAAGATTTGTCGGGTTGATATTTTTTCTATTGAACTAACCATCTACTAACAAGTTATATTTACTCCGAATTATCTAACTTTAAATTTGCATCCACTCGAAGTTGTGTCTGGGTGGAAGTTACTAACATTTGTTTAATTTCAAGAAATTGTAAGTTTTGATGAACCATTCGTTGTCCAAGTTCACAATTATGCGATTTTCATACATTGAAAAATCAGCTTTTTCGAAATGACCTTGAAATGACCATATTGAAAAATAATATCACGATTTATTTTACATACGTTTATTTATGCGGAACTTGGGCAAAGAAGAGTTAAACTCTCATTGATTCCCAATAACCTTGATTTATATTGCTAATGAAATGTATTAAACATACAAATTATTATAGTCGTGATTAACGATGAATAGGTTAAGATTATTCAAATTGTGTCAGATGACGTCTATACCAGCAAACAACTGAAACCAGAGACCTTGTCCCAACGTTGGCCTAGATCTCAGACACGGGGCATGGAGTCTAAGTCAACTATAGGGACAACGCGGCAGCTATAGGTCTCAACCCAGACTGCAGTTATCTTCCTGTATTATCGTTCATTTCCTGCTGCAACATGGCCGTTAGATTTAGTCGGAGACTTTAAGTATAGGATAAACCCCGAGGAGCTCTCCATTCTTAGCTGTGAAAAAGGCCCGAGGCCGAGGCTTTTTTCACAGCTAAGAATGAAGAACCCCGAGGGTTTTAACTGACTTAAAACACACCGACCAAATGTGGACCCAATTCTGGGTTAATGTTGTGCCGACGTTGCTGAGATGTTTGCTGAGATGTTGACCCACTGTTGAAATAATAAAAATAATCAATTTTCGCAGAAGGTGGGCAAGCATTAAACTAGTGCTAGGAGAACCATCAATCGAACTTGTATGAATAATATCTCTCTCCAGGAGCTGGTGTTTCCAACCAAGTTTAACCCTTTAACCGCCAAATTATTCAATTTGAATTTTCACCCACTTGAAGTTGTGTC
The DNA here is from genome assembly GCA_964017125.1 of Flabesymbios commensalis. NCBI lineage: Eukaryota > Metazoa > Annelida > Polychaeta > Terebellida > Flabelligeridae > Flabesymbios > Flabesymbios commensalis. Next base: position 20,653,230 of record OZ024917.1, read on the forward strand.
TCGCTGACGCGATCCGCAACGTCAAGTGAGTGAAAATTATTCAGATTTGACATAATGGAGGTCAGCTGTTTTAAAATCTTGCTGGTTGATGTCACATTTTACCTTTAACATATTTAAAATGTGGTACTTAATATGCTAATAAAAAATGAAAACCTGAATATATGCGGCACCGGCGGTTAAGGGGTTAAGTGAATCTCATGAGTCTCCCTACCCCAAATGGGAGGATTGATCAATGCATTTCACCAGTTATCACTCAACTATTACAACTGCATGCTCAACTCTTGAAGCGCTGGAATATTTATGTATAAACCATGGAGGCCAAAGGGATTTTTTTCAATTTGAAATCATCCTAATATATAAGTCAGCTCTTTCCGCTTCATTCGAATACCTATGTTATAGGTCTACGGCCATTATAACTATTTTGCTATTTCAGTGCGGGAATCGACTTTAGACGTCAGGATCTGACGTCTATAGACCTGAGATTATGACGTCCAAAGTCGATCCCCGCACTGACAAGGAACCTCTCGCTTATCAGACATTCAGATATTTCATTGACATGTTGCAACACGCCTCCAAGCGTGCACTCTCTACCAAGTCCTATCTGTTGGTGACGCATGCTGATTGATGTCGGTGTGAATAAATCTCATGGTTTATATGGTAAAACTCATTGATAGCGAATCTGCTCTGAAAAACCAAAAGGCAGTATATCTGCTTAGTAATCAAGCAGATACTGCAATTTGACTTTGCATGGCAGAAATGCGGTGGGATGGCTCAATATAGGTACTATTTTTTATTCAGATTTGACAAAATGGAGGTCAACTCTTTTCAAATCTTGCTGGTTGATATCTTTACCATTTTTAAAATGTGGTACTTGATGTGCTAATAAAAAAAGAAAAACTGAATATATGCGGCACCGGCCGCAAAAGGTTAAGAAAGCACATGTCAGACCCCTGCTGAAAAAAACTAGTATACACTGTAGATAAGAATAAACTAAAACATACCGTCCTGTCTCAAACCTCAGTAAGGTGTTTGCATCTTGCCTACTTTCCCATAAGGAAGACAATTCAATCAGTACATAAAAAATTCCACTCTACGGAATCGCCTATTTGAAAGGTATCAGAAGGTTTTCCTGGCTCAGTTTAGCCTATATGTGACATAAAACCCCATTCATTTCATTGCATTTGTCATAGTCGTATTGGGTTTTGGCATTGCCTTTGACTGGTTTACATTTTGCCTGAGTGACCGATGATAACAGGTAAACATTGAAGACACTATTTCTGATGCTATTCTACTTCCTTTGGTGTGTCCCAGAGCTCTGTTTTAGAACCTATGCTTTCAATTGCACACCGCTTCTTCAGCCAATTCATCGCTGAGCACTAATTTTTATAAAAATCTGTCTATCATTGTACTATTATCGCAGTTACGGCCCAATGAAAAAATAGATGTATTTAGAATTGAAGATATAAATGCTTAGAAAATGCTTCTGAATGTTGCAGTACTTGCTAGCGCATAAATCATTTCATCTTCATTTGAAAGTCTTATATTTTAAAATAAGCTTTAATAATTCTTTAAACAAGCTTTATTTCATAAAATACAGCTAGGCCTAATATTTGTTGGCACTCTAAACCTATTACGAGGAAATAATTAATTTATTACACAAAATGACAGTTATGAGGGGGCACCATTCAAGCTCCAGGGGAGCGGGGGGGATGTCAAAAGTTATCGTCGCGGACAAATTATTTATTTCAACCCGGCTCGGTGGCGCGCTGAAAAATCTTATTTTATTACATGTTTATAGAACAGTTTTTGAAATAAATAATTTATTTAATGGGGAGTCTACCAGAAATTATTTCTTTAAAAAATATTCCAGCCCTCCCCTGGAAATTGAATTGTATTCCCCCTACGTGATAACCACGTGTACCATGGAAATCATCAGATGTATAGTGTAACATAATTCAGTATTTATAATATTTCCTTGGTCTTAAAGTGTGTTACTGGTAGACGTCACCAGAGATCTTCTAGAAGATATTTGACGTCACCGACCAGTGGGAATCGTCTTCTTGGCACAATCGACACTGTGGAACACACATTCATCACTCCGAGGACACCCCTCTGAAAAGTAAATATAACACGCAATGTGCATGTATGTAAAATATCGGACTTTATCCGATCTATAAATAAATTTGAAATGGTTCTCCAAATTACTGTACTGGCTGCATGCAAAAATGGAAAAACTCAAGATTATCCAGATATCTTTTTAAGTTTAAATTCTAGTAACATTGGGAATTAAATCGTCTCAGATCTATAAATGACACCTCTGGGCGCAGGGGGTTAGAAGCAATTCCAGACTATTCCCTCGCTCTTTGATTGGCTCAGATAACGGTCTTTGCACCCCTAATCAATCGAATTGGCCAATTGCTTCTGCGTCGCTAGGGCGACCAAATCTGCATGTCACCCTATCGGGAAGCGTCCCACAGCAGCCGCTAACTGTCAGGGTCGAGGAGACAAGCGCCAGCAATTAACTCAACAATAGCCCGATGCTGGGTAAACATCACGACAGCCTTTGAAAAAAAAACCTAACATACTAACGTCATAGGAGTAAGGCATTGCCATGGAAACGTCCACCCGCCGGGTTGTGCTTTCTCCAACGGGCTTGAACCCGCAACCCCTGTGTTTTTACAGCTCTATTTCGGGATTACATTCCCTAATCTATACATACCATTTTTAGACAAAAGTATGTTCAGAACACATTTATTGAAAAAGACGTGTGTTTTCTATAGGTACAGCAGATCAGAGACATAAAACATCTGAAACGTCGTAGTGAATCATTTATTATAGATCTCATTCCAGACGCAGCCCGAGATATCTCGACAAGCTACATCAACTGTACAAGACGAAGCCCGAGATAACTCTTGACTGCGCTAATCATATGTGATATAATACTGAAATATAATCATACATTTCTTCAGCAATATCGCCGTTCCTGTTTAGATACTCCGTTAGAGAGCTGGCGTCGAGTGTAATCCAATATCTCTTACGAATATAGCATTTTAAAATAAATTTATCACATGAATTTCCACTGAAAGTTTAAATTGAATAGCTCAGTGCTCTATGGGGGTTAACGTTTCTCTTGTACATTAATTGCAATAATATCCATCCACTCACCCATTGAGGTGAAAAATCACACACATGAAAAATAGCTCCCCATTTCCAACAGGAGAGTCGGAAATGACCTTAATATCAACAAATATGGACGGCACTTGGATGATAGCCGGAGAGAAAGTTGGCACAAGTGAAAAGAAGACATCTATAATAAATGAGGGGTTTTGGCAGATGAAGCGTTTTTCAACTACGTACTCAGGATAATGTCTATATGGCAGTTTTTTAGCGTGAGACACTTTAAGCCCCACAGTGTTCTTTCTGTTATCTCGCATCTTACCAATCCACGTGATCAAACTCTCGTCCAGCACTGTTCCGACAAACATTAGAGATTGGCCGAATGATGCCCACTCCTATGGTCCACTGTCTCCATTTTGTCAAATCAGAACAATTTTCACTCACTTGAAGTTGTGGATCGCGTCAGCGAGACACAACTTCAAGTGAGTGAAAATTCAAATTGAATAATTTGGCGGTTAAAAAGTTAACCCTATCAGTGCAGGGACTGTTTTTCTACGTCAGATTCTGACGTATAAAAACAGGCCCTGCACTAAAGGAATTGAAATATTTATAATAGCCGTATACCCATAATATAGGAATCGAATGAACCGGAAAGTGAGATCTCAAATTAAACGAACATGAGTAATTTTCAGCCACATGAAGTTGTGGGTCGCGTTAGCGAGACACAACTTCAAGCGGCTAAAAATTTAAATTATGAAACTTAGAAAAGTTAAAAGCTCGGATCGTCCTTATTGTGATAGGTAATAATATTTATAATGCGACAAATGTTATTTAAAATATGACAAGTGATGATGCATATGTCAACGTATAAAAACGATCGCCGCACTGAAGGAATTGAAATATTTATAATAGCCGTAGACCCACAATATAGGAATCAAATGAACCGGAAAGTAAGATATCAAATTAAACGAACATGAGTAATTCTCAGCCACTTGAAGTTGTGGGTCGCGGTAGCGAGACACAACTTCAAGCGGCTGAAAATTTAAATTATGAAACTTAGAAAAGTTAAAAGCTCAGATCGTCCTTATTGTGATAGGTAATAACATTTCTAATGCGACAAATATTATTTAAAATATCACAAGTGATGACGCATAAATGCGACGAGTGGGTTTAAAGGGAACTAGAGTCTGATGTGAATAGCATAGCACTGCATAGATAAGAGCTTAGATCAATGTTGGTATGGGCCCTTCCCACCATTACGCCAAAGTTTATCAAACCTACGTCCACCGACAGCGAAAAAAACACAAGTGCAGACGACGACCCTTGCGCCGGAAGTCGAGCTTCTCGGGGCCTCTCGGAAGCCTGTCATTTCCTGAAGCTCCCGACGAGCCTCGGTCTAGACCAAAATCAACACCTAATGCCGAGATAAAGGCTCCGAGCTCAACCACCGGGTCGAGATAGCAGGTGAAAACAATACTGTCGTTCAAAGGCAAATGGAAGTAACTACTTGTTTAGGATGTGAGCAGTTACTGCTGGCTGAATTTGCAGAGTAGAACATATGGCTTTGTTTGTTCGGGGGTCGTACTAACTTTGGCACACCAACGGAAATAATTACACAGCCACTTCTCGCCCGATGCTCCAGGTTTTTCTATTGAAGTGGATCCTCAATTAGGTCGATGGAAAGGTTGGCGACCCGTCACAAGTTCATCTGTAAAGCCATCGTCGCCGATACTTTCACAATTTTGCTTGGAAAGGCACCATGCATCCGGCGTCCATCAGTCATCGGACGAAGGCAGTCCAGCGATCGGACGGTGGACGGCCGATTTGAATATCGCTAATTAAATTAGACACACCTTGATTTGTCCGTGCGCATATACAATAGCGCGATGTCGGTCGATCACCGTGCAATGATCGTCTGATCTTGATCCGATCTCGACTCGATTCCTTCTCGGGCCTGACATCAGGTAAATTTGAAGTGAAACTTAAAAAATTGGTCCAGCCGACCGACGCTTTAAAATGACCCGATGTCCCTGTGCTCATGGGCCGGCCGCCGGATAAGCGGAAAAATACGTCGACTGGATTGGTTTAAGTCAATCAATCATTTTAAAATTATCAGCTACAATAATCGTCCATCTTCATCTGTGATATGTGATGAAACCAGTTCACTTTACTGTTCATGTCGCATGATAATACGTGTAGGTCTTGCACGATTTTAAAAAATTGAACAGCTCATGCATTATTCTCCATTATGATGTAGATATATATATTAGTGTTAATATATAATTCCAAAATAACTACAAAATGGCACGTAAAATATATTTTTTTAATACTTAGATCAAAATTAATATCATTCCGTTTTAAACATATTTTCTTATATGCCTATCCGTGCATTACTATAAAATGTATCATGCATGATACTCATTCTAGCAGGAGATCCCTTCAAACACGAAACATTTGTCTAATGCTGTTCTAATGTTGGGCCATCGTCTACGACGTCGGCCCAACATTACACCAGCCTTGGTGGAAGCCTCCACGTTGTTGGTATGACACTCTCCACCATGTTCACCCCTATCAACTGAGTCGCACACGTTACGCAAACTCAGAATGAAAGCGGTTAATGCCGATTATTCAGAAACCTATTAAGCTGTCAAGACCGCGCATGCGTTTCGCGGCAAAAAAAACGACCAGTCGTCCGCACCGGCACACCGGAAGTGGGCAGAAGTGCGTGCGGCTGCCGTCCCGGAGGTGACACCCTCCGTTACCAGGTGACGCATGCGCGTCGTTTTTGTCCGGAGCCCCGGATGATGAATGGGCAATTATACAGGACGGGAAATATCGGGTCTTCCACGCCGTCGAAAGTCGTCGCGGAATTCCTTGTCATTCCCGCCCTTGGTGGGAGGCTGTTATCGGCTCAAATTGGTCAGAAATAAGGGGTGATTTGGCAGGGGGAACTTTCAAGAATCGATGTAAATTGATATGGTTTTTCGCGCCTGATTACACGGGACCTCCCAACTGGCTGCCAGGTTACATGGATGGACTTTTTGACGTCAGAAATGCACTCTTCCGGACATAGATCCACACTGTCACAGTTAGAGAGCGGTTGGTGTGTCCGTATAGTATATGGAGACAACTATACTGCTCTACAAAGCCAAAAAGCAGAATCCTGTGCAGCAATCACGAGGACTTGACCCAATGTTGTTTCATTGTTGGGCCAGCGCCGTAGGCGATGGGCCAAATTGAAACAACTTTGAAAGTAAGCATATACTGCCTTTTGGCTTTAGGCCTACTGCTGCTTGCGGTAGGGTGACATTACATCGTGTGGGACCAAATTCTGAAACATTTGCTTTAGTACCTATATTGAGCCACCCCACCGCATTTCTGCCATGCAAAGTCAAATATCTGCTTGATTACTAAGCAGATATACTGCCTTTTGGCTTTTCAGAGCAGATTCGCTATCAATAACTTTTACCATAAACCATAAGATTTATTCACACCGACATCAATCAGCATGCGTCACCAACAGGCCTCCATGGTTTATACAGAAATATTCCAGCGCTTCAAGGATTGAGCAGTTGTAATAGTTAAGTGATAACTGGTGAAATACATTGATCAATCCCCCCATTTGGGGTAGGGAGACTCATGAGATTCACTTAACCCTTTAACCGCCGGTGCCGCATATATTCGGGTTATCATTTTTATTAGCATAAGAAGTACCACATTTTAAATATGTTAAAGGTAAAATGTGACATCAACCGGCAAAATTTTGTAAAGAGTTTACCTCCATTTTGTTAAATCTGAATAATTTTCACTCACTTGAAGTTGTGTGTCGCGTCAGCGAGACACAACTTCAAGTGGGTGAAAATTCAAATCGAAAATTCAGTAGAAAACCATTAATACACGATAGCACAAGCTGTTATTACTAGTTTTTTGGCATTTGCTGGTGAATGGCTTTTTAGCATTGCATTTGCACAGTGATCGGTACAATGTGGTCAACATAGAGTTGAAGAAAAAAGAAGAAGAAGAAGAAGATGCGTTTATTTGTAACAGAAAACAAAACATAGATCAGTACAATTTCAAAATAAAAAGTGTTATTGTTTCCTGGTGCAGGAGGCCTCCAAAAGACTCTAGAAGAGTCGCTTTCGTGGAGGTCACCTATGAAAGTTGCATTGGCGGTATACATTTACCATATAGAATTTGCATTGTTATTAATACATAATATGAGATTCAAAGTTGACAAGTACAAGTAATGGCAGACGATGTCCTGGTCAGAAAATTGCAAAAAAAAGCCTTTGAATACTCAATGTTTCCAGACCTCGGGGCAGGCAAGGTCCCACTGCACAATTAATTTCAAAGCACTTGTTTCCCGATGCAAATCAAATTAGGCGTGTCGGCTCGCACGGGACGAGTCCCCTCAGCTCCAGACTAACCACCCTCCCCCCTCCCGTTCCCGTGCTAAAAAAATATACACCAACCAACCCTTGACACCGACCATTAGGCGTGTACGCCGGTTGGAGCGACCTTATACGGTGGAATCGCCAGACGAATCGCCGTAATGGCATCGGGCGCAATTATGCGAATTGGCGGCGAGTGTCGGCGGTTTTTTGAAGTTGCCGATCCTCTGGGTTCGGATCTGCTGGACGCCGCCGTCCGGCGGGAGGCAAACCTATAATGAGCGCAATCCCGGGCGATACCGCTAAAGCGATTACCGCTAATATCGTTATAACCCACATGCGGCCACTGAGGCAGTTTTCAACCAGGTAGCGCAGGACTCTTGCCCAGCACTGTGTCAACGCTGGTCCAGCGTCGGCGACGCTGGACCAGCGTTGACACAGTGCTGGCACGCGGACCGGGGTGGGTGGGTTGCCGTCTAAAACGGCCCCATTATTCTGTTAAAGTCACCTTCATTCCCACACCACCGGACCTAAGAGATGGACTTTCGTCGCATTAGGGATAATGTGATCCGATTTGTCCTGGTAAGTTCGAGTCCGACGGGACAGGTCGACCCTCTGTGGCTGAAAACCCACTGTCATTCATTTATAGAAGCCACCCTTTATATGGATACATACTGATGCAGTGTCTATGATGAATAAATGAATGAGTGAGTGAATGAATGAATGAATGAATGAATGAATGAATGAATGAATGAATGAATGAATGAATGAATGGATGGATGGATGAATGAATGAATGAGTGAATGAATGAATGAATTAATTAATAAATGAATAAATGAATGAATGAATGAATGAATGAATGAATGAATGAATGAATGAATGAATGAATGAATGAATGAATGAATGAATGAATGAATGAATGGATGGATGAATGAATGAATGAGTGAATGAATGAATGAATTAATTAATAAATGAATGAATGAATGAATGAATGAATTAATGAATGAATGAATGAATGAATGAATGAATGAATGAATGAATGAATGAATGAATGAATGAATGAATGAATGAATGAATCATTGTGCCCGGATACAGGGGTGTATATATATAGGCTATGTTGGGACAAATGTCCTACAAAATATGTTATCTTGTGTGAGGTAAAAAAGAAAACCACTCCAAACATAATTTAGGCGTTATACTGACTTATTGATCTTTCGGTCAAAATATCGTATTTTTCAACAAAACTAAATTTAGGATCGCATGTAACACAGAGAGTGAATATGTGAACGAGCAAACGAATGAATGAATGAATGAATGAAAGAATGAATGAATGAATGAATGAATGAATGAATGAATGAATGAATGAATGAATGAATGAATGAATGAATGAATGAATGAATGAATGAATGAATAAATTGAAAAATTCATGATTGAGTGAATGAATGTATGTGTACACGGGAACAAACGAATGAATGAATGAATGAATTAATGAATGAATGAATAGATTGAAAAATTCATGAGTGAGTGAATGAATGTATTTGTACACGTGTGAGCGCTGCATTTTATTTATCTGAACGTTTCAATCTCCTGCAAGGGTCAAACTTTAGACCATGCAGAACCTTGTTTGAATCGGTGTTTGTACAAACTAACAGCCCCTCCCCCTCCCCCCAGAATCAATGGATTGTAAACAAAACATTTAATGCCAGAACAATCAGATTAGTTTATAGAGTAAACATCTAAAAGAGCAAAAACATTTAATTCTAGAAAAAACTTAATTCTTGAACAAATACTTTTTATCAAACTTTACTATAGATCAAACACCTAATTCTAGAGCAAACATTTCATTTTGAAGCAAACGTTTAATTCTGGAACAGCCAACATTTAATTATGGGACAAACATTTAACCCTTTAACCGCCAATGCCGAATTTATTCAGGTTTTCACTTAATTATTACCACATAAAGTACCGCCTTTTAAATGTTAAAACCATAATGTGACATCAATCAGCACGATTTGAAAAGAGTTGGCCTCCATTTTGTCAAATCTGCCTAATTTTCACTCACTTGAAGTTGTGGATCGCGTCAGCGAGACACAACTTCAAGTGGGTGAAAATGCAAATTGAATAATTTGGCGGTTAAAGAGTTAGCTCTAGAAAATACACCTAATTATTTTAGAGCGACCACAAAATCCCGCCCGCGTTCAGAGAGTGTGAAGCTGACCGTAGATGATTGAGTGGCGGGATGCTGGTGCACGACTGGCTGACCGGTGGCCGGTTTTTCCATGGTCAGCCGGTGTCCGTGACACTTTCCGGGTGCGCCCCTTATGGTCTTATAGATGGGGCGAGCTTGAAAAAGCCATTACTGTAAATCTCCTAACTTTCAGTTGACACTTTTACTGCTGAGATGTCGGTTTGTATTTTTCGTCATCTTAAAGCTGGAATTGCTAACGCAATTTCCAGCCTCAAAATGAATTCAACCCGAAATCAATTGGTACATGGTTGTATCGTCTCTGCATAGATGAAAGAGCAACATATATACACAAATAGCCGACATCTCTCTCCAGAACATAACCTTGAATAAAACAATTATCTAATGTTTCACCTTGAAATGACTTGATTTGACCTTGAAGTGATGGTATTTGAAAGCACAACCCCAACCGATACCATCAGAATATGAATGCTGGAATCACCGGGGTGTTTACTGTGTACACCCTACAGCAGTGTCACCTGATCCCGTTTGAACTCAGCGAGAGAGCTGGTTCCCATGTGTACGAATCTTCTCCACAACAAGGCTAGACTCCTCTAGGTCGCAGAGCCTGTCTTGCTATAGGGAAGATGGCTTGAATTCAAGTGGTTAATTAGATGCTCAGAATATCCTATAATTAGATGGTGTTATGTTCAGAAGATCCTATTTCCGTAAAGTCCTAGACCTAAGCCAAGTTCAAAAGGTACTATGGCTATGTTAAGTGTGAACAGATAGCCGCGAGGTGATTAGTTTCGTCTCGTCGTTTTGTTTCGTTTGGTCGATGACAGAAAGCCGTCAAGAAGTACTACTAGGTCACTATCAACCATCCCAGTACCCAATATGGCTAGTATATAAAACAACTTCCAGTGACCTCATTAAAACCATGGGGTCGTGTTGAAATATTTACAATAAAATATACGCCTTTTTTCCAATCTGCAAATCAAATTAATCAATAGTATGTCCCCTCTCCCCACCCGCCCCGAAAAAAAGAGTTATTGTGTTGCTATTTCAGCCACAAATTCAAATCTTTCTTCGTCTTGCAGTTGTTCGCGTGTGCCAATTGACGCATGCGCCAGGCGAACGGAAGCGGAAGTTACGACTGAGGTTGTGGCGGGTGCCATCTTTCAGCGCCGGGGAAAGTACGATAGAGTAAGCCAGACTGCAGGCACACGCAGGCGATGTCATTACCCTGGCTAAATGGCGAGTTAACTTACTGCCGGACAAGAATTGAATCAACGCAACCTTGTCGGTTAAGCCAAGGAAAATAGAATCAGATTCTATTTTCCTTGTTTAACCCTTATCCTGCTGATCACGACCATTTTCGATTCTAATTTATTAGTTGATCAAAGCACTGCTATTGGAAATGAAATGTGTGCCTAAACATCAAGATTTGCAAATATTTGTGCTCAAATTAAACAAATATGAGTAATTTTCAGCCACTTGAAGTTGTGGGTCGCGGTAGCGAGACACAACTTCAAGTGGGTGAAAATTTAAATAAATTAGCTCAGCATGATAAGGGTTGACCGGAATACCGTATAGTATACGCTTTACCCCATCTTGTCAAGTCAGCTCAGACAGGCAGACCACAGTCTACCTGTAGCAGACAACTTGATAGCTGAAGCTGGTTTGATCCAGAACACAGAATGGTACGTGACTAAAGTACAAAGCCAAAGTATATGCTCCCTTTACAAGTGAGCAGATAATGCCTTTGGCTTTGCAGAGCAGCGTACCTGCGACCATTTTGATCTCTTTCTCTCAGAGAAACAAGAGACGTCGACCCAGTGTTGGCGTAATGTTTGGTCAGCGTCGTGAACGGCGGCCCAGCATTGTGTCGTGTTTGCTGGGCGTTTAACTGCTCATATACATAACCCCTCAAGCGCTGAGATATCATTGTATAAACCACGGAGACTAAAGGGTTTTTTTCAATTTTAAATCATCATAAATGTCTTAGTTAGCTCTTTCTGATTCATTTAAATACCTATGTTATGGGTCTACGGCTATTATAAACATTTTCATTCTTTCAGTGCGGGGATCGTCTTTACCTTATACGCTGAAAGGATTAAGTGAAGACTTTATACTGCCTTTTCATTTTGCCGAGCAACAGTATTGTGGATCACATCAATGAATAAAAACATCATCCCATGAAGTCGACCATTGCCAATTGTGCTTTACGGTTTGGCCAGTCGAAGACGATGCACCAACATTAATCCGGCACCGGGCAACTGGTATATCTCGTAAATTCTTCGTATTATTCGATAACATTGACTTGAGCGTGCTGTTACTCTAAACAGCGAAAATGCGGATTGTAAAATGACATGAAATGAACAGATGAATGTTTTTGAAGGTCAGCTTTGTGCACATAATAGGCTAAACTGGGTCAGGAGAACCTATTGAGGATGGTGAGATGACACTACACTCGATACACAGGATTCGAAATTCGAGGTCGAGCACTACCTCATAGCCACGGATATTGCCCACAATATTGAATAATTACGAGTGAGCGGGGAAGAAACGTTTTGTTTCTTTTAATGCGGATTGTAAATAAAGTTCGCTGAAAATGTCACATACCATCTCAACAATGGACCTCACGTGCCAGTCTCTGAAATTCAGTGCCCTATGGCAACATCATTTAATTTTAACAAAAAAGTAAAAAAAAAATAACAGCATTTAGCACAAAACGGAGCGACGTCGTTATTAATCTTATTATGCAGTCTTTGTCTCCGGGCTGTCATCGCCAGCAGGCTGAATCAACACTTCCCAAATTAAATCACCAAGACGATTCACGGATTTAAGTGGATGAAAATGTTCATTAATATCATTAAAGAGGGAGAGGTATAACTGGATCCGGCAAGCTCGTCTGGATCCTGCCGGGACCGCTGTGGACATTACGGAGAATCCCCTCGATGAGTTCTCTCCTGAATCAAAAACAAGCATGGTGTGATTTGAAAAAGTTCATCCAGCTGAGGTGGCGCCGCCCGTGACAGAATTATGAATTATTCATACGTCCCCAAACAGGGGACGCGGTGTAGGAAACGCGACGTTGGCACTGGGTTGTCCTAATGTTGGGCCAGCGTTGCAGACAGTGGCTCTGCGTTGGAGCAGCACACAGCAACCCAGTAAACACGAAACATTTGTATAACATATGTACAATGCTGGACCAACGTCGAAGACGTTGGGCCGACGTTGTACAAATATTAAACATTTTTTTATTTTTGCTGGATTCAGATTCCTCGGTATGATGAAGCGCATCGTTTCAGACACAAAACTCAATTAAATGAGTGTGGATGAAGAGGAATTTGGGCCACTTTTATGACAGGTAGGCTAAATTGAGCCACAAGAATTCCCCCTTTAAGATGGAGCAGTATCGCGTGTAACTCTTCTGACACCGGATTTGAACCACATTTCTCAATTTACGGTAAATACAAGTTACACGATTTACAACAAACTGACGTGTATGTGATATATTGAATCAGGCAAACGTCCCGATTTCGAATTATTGTAGTATTCGATTAATATTTACAATTTTTTTTAAGAACTAAAGATCACTTCGTGCATACATCGTGTGCGTACATCGTCCGTACATCGTGTACTGCGTAGATCGTGCGTACATCTTGCGTAAATCTATAGAGGTTCAGAAGGCTCGAGAATGCTGTATTTATAATAGGGAAATATTCAGTTGTAAAAATCAGTTATTCTGACGCGAAAAGCCAGAGGGCAGTATCTTTTTACTTTAGATGGAATTAATCAGATACTGCCTTTTTGGCAAAAAAAAACAGTATTTCACCTTCGACCCTGTTGAGCTTCAAGAAATTTATTTTTATTAACTCCGAGCTGCAGTGTATAATTATGTCAAATTAAAAATCTAAGCGTTATAATACTAATGGATAATCACATTCTCTAGTTTTCCTAATCTGGAAGTATGTTAATTGTTCATATGTTAATTGTTTAAATTTAATGTCAAATCAATAGGATTGTTACCAACTTGAAGTCGTGGTTCGCTGCAGCGAGACACAACTGAAGGAGTGAAAACCTTTACTGTTTAAGATCAAATTGATTAATAATGAATAATGAATGAGAATTTGAACGCTGCTTCAATCACACAGCCACGGAGAAAAAAACCCAACCGGCCGCTGATGGTCCCATACTGATCACCATGGCAACAAGTGTTATTTTAGACGGCAGGATCTACCTGGAAGGGATTCCCCGGCAAGCGCCGTATAAGGAGCCAATGCGGGTTACTATTGGGCCAGCGTCTACGACGCGGGCCCAGCATTAACGCAGCATTGGGGTGGCGCGTCGTGTTCGCTGTTTGGCGGGCGTAAAAAAAGCTCGTTAAAACAAGACTGGCGGGAGTTGTTTGAAGACGGGCCGAGGACCGGTTAATAATGAGCTTTACGCCTGGACCCCCGGGGTCCGAGGACCCCCAAGTAAGACTCCAGAATAAATCTGAATATCCTGCACTTTTCAGGCAACACACAGATTACATGACGTGGTTGGCCCATAGCCGTGTCGTCCTCTAAAAAAATTCGACCTGATTATTTGAGGAAAAGCCTTAGATATGACCGTCCAAAGAAATGTCCCACGATTTTGTACGGGGTCAATCTGTGGCTGAAACCTGTTTTAGCCACTGGGGCTAGTTGGTCCTTTGCTTCATTTGACTGGCTTTGGGCCAGTAAAAGGTGTACACTCTTTTGTTATTCCACATCTCTCCTTCAAAGCTTACCGTGGACTTTTGTGCCTTGTATTGTTCACAGACGAAAACATTCAGAATGATTTTTTCCTTTTTCGTTAAACTGCGTCTCGATTGGTGATTTGACGCGGAAGTAATACGTTATCATCGTACAGGACACTGTTAAACCTTGTCCTGCTAAGTGAATTTATTTAAATTTTCACCCACTTGAAGTTGTGTCCAGCTACCGCGACCCACAACTTCAAGTGGCTGAAAATTACTCATATCTGATTGACTTGAGCACACATATTTTCAAATCTTGATATTTAGACACACATCTCATTCACAATAACAGTCATCTGGTCGACTAATAAAACGACAACTAAAAATGACAATAGTCGTGATAAGCAGGATAAGGGTTAACACCTAATTACAATGTTCTTCTTCACCAGCGACTCCAGGGCAATCTCGACCAATCAGAAGCCTACGATATATCGTAACTTGGACGAGAATACGGGCCCAGAAAAATATTCCTTGCTCCAAGATTTGCTGTTGAGAGGATGATATCCACCAGAATCCTTCTTATTGGACTGATGTATCACACTCCTTTCTTTCTGGAATTAAAGGGCGTATGTTCAACCTCGTAAGTGACAAATACACGAATTTGTAGACAACACCACGATGCGCTATATTTGCACGTTTAGCTAATCGACTCATCGCCCAATATTTACACAAGTAAATCGAAAGTAAAAATAATGTGGTTGCAGTTGAATGTCTGCCAAATAACTTCCAATAATTTATTGATAGAACCAAGCATAGAAACATATCTATTGTATCTATTATACTATAATAATGGAGCACGTAACATTATGGTTGTTAGGAGCGGACATATTGTGAGCGATAGGTTATCTAGTATACTTAACGAAAAAATGCAATAGTTGTTTTTGCATTAGCTTTTTTTTGTGCGATTTATTTGGAACTGTTTGCTGGATTGATATGATGTTTTGACCCACATAAAATAGGAGTGACGATTTGATTGAAATTCGTTTGTTTGCTGACTTTTTAATGTGAGCACGTCATTGGTGGACTGTTTTGGTGATACCTTTTTTTGTACGCACTATTGAGATGCCTTTTTGTGAGCGCGATATTGGTGGACTGTTTTGGTGATGCCTTTTTTTGTACGCACTATTGAAATGACTTATTGTGAGCGCGCTATTGGTGGACTGTTTTGGTGATGACATGCAGCCAAGCACAACCTGCAAATGGTGGCTATATGAACCCTTTAACAACCGGTTCTGATTATATATTTAAATGTAAATATGTTTTGGTAGCACAATAAATACCAGCTTTTAAACATGTTAAAGTGGCGGATAAAGGAATAAGATCCGTTAAAGTAAATTCACGACAATAGAACTGACCAATACGCATCTGAAAAAAATGCATAGCTATGCATTGTCAATATTTGCACCACTTTCTTCACAAAGCGGTGTTGTGTTAGGTTTTGTGACAATAATATAAGAAGAATAAATTAACAAAATGAAAATAAATTATAATATGTTACTCCCTAACAGAACGTCTATCACTGAAACTATCAGAGCTGACAAACAACCGATTTAGGCATTCAAAGGGTCCATAATAAATCATCGCACAGATGTTGGCTCTGGGCCTTCAGGGGCTACTGATGGTGGCCATCCATCTGCATCAGGGATCCGCATCATCAGCAATATAAACATCAGATCCGGTTACAGATGTCCGCCTTATTAGATGACCCCCGCGTCAAATGAAGCCTCTGCTCCCATCATGCCAATAATCCTCACAGCAAGTCAAAATGAATTAAAAGGCGGCCGCGTTTCTTCACTAGAAAGGCTGCGTTTGATGCCAGAGAACGTTACCCATGCAGTATGAAAACACAATGTGTAACCATCACAGCGCGGGCATCGACTTTAGACGTCAGAATCTGACGTCTGTAGACGTCGATCCCCGCACTGAAAGATTAAAAATATTTCTAATGACCGTAGACATAACATATGTATTTAAATGAATCAGAAAAAGCTAATATTTTATATGATTTAACTTATTTGCTGTATTTCATGCATAGGAACAAACCTTCTAGTAATAAATGGAGTGATCTTGATGAACGCGACATATCGGTCTTGCTTTTTCGTGCATGATGTGCCAGACTCGAAAAAGAGCCCTGCGTTCAAATTGTATCAATGCTAACAGAAGCGAGTCGTCCCTGCAGGTGAAGGCCCTAAAATGCACCAGAGACTTATCTTTTATATTAAAATTTCAAAACATTTGTGATTTTTGGAAATTTGGAACTCGCTCTCGGGTTTCCCCATCTCGATCAATCATTATACCAGAAATCTAGGTGAGTGACTTTGAGAATACCGATCTACTAATCCACCGAGGTGTGAATAAAGTGATAATCAATTAGCTGCGAAGGATGGGTAAGCAATTTCCAGCCCTGCAAAGCCAAACGGCAGTATCTGCTCACTTTACAAGTGAGCAGATACTGCCTTTTGGCTTTGCAGAGAAGTATACGTGTGTTGTGAAGCGACCGATTAGTCGATCTATGCCAAAAGAAAAATAACAATACCATGTGTTTTTGCTGAATTACCCAAGCAGACAAATACGTAGTGGGAGGAACATTGAGCTGATATTGACTCAGTGGCAAGTGTTATTAGCTGAAAGCCAGTGATGCTATTCAGTATAGCAAATAGCTGTAGCTGCTGACTTTAAAAGTAAGGCAGCTACTGCTCTTTGTCATTGCAAGGCGGTACAGGCTTGTCTAGATTTCTATTTCTATGCGCGGCATGCAAGGAATCGTTCATGGAATGTGTTCAGATTTGTACCGCATAGATCTATAATACACGTAAGAAGTCTCTGTATTATTGCCTTCTGCTGAAGTCAATAGCAAGAAAACTGTTTACTTACAGGGCCACACAGTCACTGCTACATCACAAGGTGAAAGTGATGATAATCTGATTTCAAGGAATGAGAGATACAGTCATGTATCTTGTCAATGACGATTAACCCTACAAGCCCTCACGATGCATTAAAGCTTCATTTTACATCCCTGAAAACAGATTTAATTAGAACGAAAATTCCATGAAACTGGTTTACCAATACATGGCAATTTTCTTGAATTTTTTCACCCACTTCAAATCATCTTCATCCACTACAAGTCGAGAATTGCGACAGCAATTCCCGGCTTGTGGTGGATGAAGATGACAATGGTAAATTCAGGCCTGAAAGGGTTAATTAAATAGTATTACTGTATGATGCCGTGCAAAATGAAAAGGCAATATCAGCTAACTTTATAAGTAAGCATATACTGCATTTTGTTTTTCCAGAGCAATATCATTGATATATTCCCACAAGGTAGGCCCCTATATTTTATTGTTGTATATCGGTTTATGTTATAGTGTATTTTTGATAGCGAACATTTTATCGTATCGTATCGTGTCATATTGTATCGTATCGTATGGTATCATATCGTATAGGTCTAGGCGTCGATTGAAGAATCTTCTTATTTAATAGGGTGAGGTGGGCTCGAATATAACGATCGGACACTGACAATTTTAACATGGATTTCTGACTACAGATGTACATATAATAATGTCGACCGGGCACTTCTGCTGCTGAGAGTGCTTGGACCCTGTCTGAGCTCATGGTTGAATATTGTGTCTGAAGGCAGCTTCATACTTCATATTAATTAGTAGCCTAAAGTCACACTCATCATTCATTCATTCATTCATTCATTCATTCATTCATTCATTCATTCATTCATTCATTCATTCATTCATTTATTCATTCATTCATTCATTCATCCATTCATTTATTCATTCATATTCATTCATTCATTCATTTATTCATTCATTCATTCATTCATTCATTCATTCATTCATTCATTCATTCATTCATTTATTCATTCATTCATTCATTCATTCATTCATTCATTCATTCATTCATTCATTCATTCATTCATTCATTCATTCATTTATTCATTCATATTCATTCATTCATTCATTCATGCATTCATTCATTCATCCATTCCTTCATTCATTTATTTTTTTCGTACTACATGATCATATATCATAGACCTAGTCGCGAGGCTCCTATGAAGTTAAAATACTGAAAAATGTGCACGAATAAACGAATCCATTATCGGAATATGACCACCCCCGTGATAGGCTATATACTGATCACACCCACGTGGGACAGCTATACCATAAATTTAAATTAACTGTCGAAATGCTGCTCCCCGGAATCAAATGATGGATTCTGAGGGCGTCAGACACCGTGCAGATTGATCACCAGTGCGTGCTTGGCGCCAGTGTTACGTTCACGCTACGATGCCACCTGCGGTGACGTCACAGCTGGTGTGGGATTACCTCGGGTCGATCCCATTGTCTTGGGAATCTCCGCAGGGCCGGTGTCAGGATCCAGGGCAAATCGGCAACCACCCCTGCTTCTCTGGCCGTTCCTTTTCCCCCAGCTGGGAAGAAACTTTGTCCCAGCCTTGGGTTTATACCGGGCCAGCGTCTACGACGCTGGCCCGGCATAAAATCAACGTTGGGACAGCGAAGTCCTAGTTGCGCTTGGGTTGTGATCCCAACAGGCCGCGATCTCCACTCGAAGAGCTGGGAGTGCCGCCCAATGACCAGCGGCCGCGAGTAATACAGGGCGAGAACGACGCGTGAGAACGGCTTGCGAGCAAACGAGAGGCGAAATGTATAATATCGCTGAGGTCCCGCGAGAACCAGCTTCGCCAATAGTCCTGTGAAAAATGCGTATGCATATTTGATCAATGTTCGCAGAGAAAGAAGTCCCCTGTCGATGTTTCTTGCCCAAGGTCGTTAAGGCTACCTCCGGCCAGCTGCCACTCTGATAAGCCTGGGACGTCTTGGTGACCTGCCGGGAATTTGGCGGGCGGGGCGGTTTCAGAATGGAAAAGAACGGTTGCGGTTGGAATTTCCAATGCCCCAACGAAAAAGCGTCAAACAGTGTAATAACGAAGAAAGGGGACTTTGAAATGAAATGAATGCGGTTTTAGGCCATCTTTGTGTACATATAGGCTAAACTGGGCTAGGAGAACTGCCTGACGATGGTAAGATGAATGAAATGACACTGCTCTCCAGACACAGGATTCGCTCCTTCTCGGTCACGGAGGCTTCCCACAATATTGAATCTTCACGAGTGAGCAGGGAAGAAACATGCTGGACTTTGATGCACCGAGTAAATGTTGGGAGTCAAATCTTGATGTTTGGGCAATCCTAATCCTCCTCACCCCCCCCCCCCCATCTAGGCCACGCAGCCAGAACATTTAAGTCCATGTGTAAGTTATAAATTATTGAAAAGATTAGTAGCCTGTAATAAAGCTGTCTGACACAGAATCGTTAATAAACAAAAAAAAACACGAAAAGTTACCGCCTTTCAACTTGTCATAACTAGCTATGATTGCTCTGTGGATATAACAGATTATGACTTTGTAGACCCCAACAAGTGACTTAGAGCAGTAGTTCTTCAACAAAAACACGTCTCTACGGATCAAATATAATATAACAATCCCAGCATAGGCCAGCAAGCACAGGACCCTATGCTGCTCAATGTTGGGTCAGCGTCGCAGACGATGGGCCAGCATTAAACTTCATGGGGTCAACGTACCAAGTAATAAAATATACCAACTGTTTTTTTGATACAATGAAAACTGTTTCTTGGTACAAGAATATAAATATCTTTAATTCTTCACGTGGATTTGTGTGTTCCATCACCAGCCTAGTATCGAGCGCAGCGGGTTCTGCGGAGGCTCATGATGTATCTACGTCATCACAAAGTGTGTGCGCCATCCCACATGACAGAGTAAACCAGTACGAATGGCTCCCCGATGGATTCAGTTTATGTTTTGTTTCTGTATTGTTGGCGTGAAGACAAAGACAAAGAGTAAGTGAAGCTGTGCCTGCGTCCACAAATTATCCAGCGCTGGGTGAGAGGCTTATTTGTTGCAGGAAGTGTTAAGCAACTATAAATGTACAATGACGAATGCTGAGAAAAATAGGTCGCAGTGATTTAACCGTTTCAACGCCGTGATAATTGCTGAATACACGTATCACATAATTTATCAGTCGAATATGGCTGATCTGATACACACATTTATAGTTACGTTTGTGATATGGCATCACTGAATTAATTGGGAAGGAGACGAATTTAAACATGTTCAAAGCCAAAATCAAAGATAAATTATTCACGATGCTCTTAACTGAGGGTATGTAAGGGTCATATTTACCCATGTTGACCCAATAAAGATGATAAAGAAGATCTTAAGCAATATATCAACCTCAGACATTGGACACACATATGTAACCGGAATTTTTCCGCATGACAGTGCGGTTCCCTGTGTGCCTATACATCATGGATTTATAAACTACATCCTGTTTCTACCGGGCTCCGCAGCACTTAGCAGCACTTTTTTTTTTTGATCTTTAAGAAGAAATTGTGCACCCAGTAACTTTTTTTCTCAATAACTGGACAGGAACTTTTTTTAAATTTACCCCCACCCCCAGATATCATATGGTGCGTCCCAAAAGACGGTCCTAATTGCAGAAGCTGGCATGCACCTGATTTCCTGGTGCTGCCAGTCCTTCATATCACTCCCGCGGACTGCCTATTTAATTGTTTCCTTTTCACGACCGTGGATTATCGATTCCGCTCTGCCCCGGATTGCATGCGCGCGCAGTTGATGCATGCAAATTAGCCACGTGGTTATTTCGGAATACAAGGCAAAGCAAAAACACATTAGCTGCTTACTTTTTAAAGCAATGCACTTCACACTCATGTGCATCACTTCACTCAGGTGTAAATAAGTATATGAAGAACACAGATGACAATGTTTACGTGTGCTCTTAGCACCGAAATGATCGCAGGGCGTTATGCTCCCCGGGGAGTTGAAATGACATACAAATGAACAGGCACAGGGGTAATAAGTGTGACACTCAAAGAGCATTGAAACCATTTCAAAATATGTCTGCAAACAAACAGGCAAGCAATCAAGCAAATGAGGGAGCGAGCGAACAAGGAAGCAAACAAATACAGCAAGCAAACAAACAAACAAACAAACAAACAAACAAACAAACAAACAAACAAACAAACAAACAAACAAACAAAAAACAAACAAACAAACAAACAAACAAACAAACAAACAAACAAACAAACAAACAAACAAACAAACAAACAAACAAACAAACAAACAAACACACGTATACACACGAGCATACGCACGCACCTACAAACAAGCAAGGAAATGAACAAAAAGACAAGAAAATAATAAAAAAAAACTGATAAAATAGACATGACACTATGGTGGCGTAATAAATGAATTTCTCTGAAACGATGATGCTCTGTTTTATATGAATAACAGCGTGGGTGTAACTAAATGCGGTGCTCAGAAGTCATCAATCCTCCGCCGTTGCACGGCATTTGAGCGGAATTTTGGCCCAAGGGGAATCAGCGGACGAAATGAATACGCCCAACGTTTCGTGATGTTCCCGCCAAACCGATTGACTTCCAGTGTAAAGTGAAGCCCCTTGTCCCGCGCGGCACTGTGGCTCTTTCACGCCAGGCTGTCATTCGTTAAAGGTGTCGAGCATTTTGCCAGGGTGTTTGTTTTACACGAATTTCAGGCGCGAAATTCGTGAAAAATTGAGCCTGAACAATTCAACTGTGTCGCATGCACAACTGTGTCGCATACACAGCCGTATAGGCTCCGTCAATGAAACCAGTCAATCGCTCGTAGCAATATACAAGATACAATATATTTATTTCTCCAAACCGTATGTACAGTACAGAGTGCCGAACAAATAGCAAATAATGGCTACAAATAAAAAAGTCTAATGAGTACACATATTAAGTCCACATTAACAAGTGTATTTTAATTATTTAGTTTGGTATGCATCCGAAATTGATAACATTTGGTCTCTTATAAATATTTGCAGTAAAAACTTAGTTCTTAATTTTTCTAAGGCAGGACATTCCAAACAAAAGTAGAATTCGTCCCCCTCTTGACCACTATAACACATTTTACATATCATTTCATTTCTTGGACTCCTTGTATAACGATCTGTTTATATGGGTAATTTATGGTTTCAGTTCATCAGGCAAATCTATCAAATACTTTCAAATAGAAATTTAGTCTTAAGCAATCTATAATTATAACATTTGACGCCTATATCAACATCACTTCTCCATTTCTGTATACTGGTCTAGTAGTCTTTGCTTAAAGGTGATTTATCACCCCTTATATGGTATGGATAATTATGTCCTTATATGGGGTGATTATCTATCATGTGACCCTCTTAGAGGGTCACATGATAGCCAATCACCCCATATAAGGAAACATTGTGCCCATCTTGTGGCAACTTTGATTTATTTGTCACAAATTTATTCAAACTATATAAGGGGTGATAGATCACCTTTAATATTCACATTTAGCCAGGTACTTTAACTCATCTCTTGTCTGATCTATATATTACGGAACTCAATATCTTTCAAAAGCTTCCCTATATTATACAACAACCAAGGTGAAGAAAAAAGACCTTCGTGATGAAGTTGATACAAAAACTTATACAATTTACAATTTAATTTTGAAATAAAAGGGTCTCGCAATTTATTCCAGTACCTCAGCACTCGAATTTTCATTTTTAAAATCATCGGAACTCTCCCAGTACCTGGCAGATGTAGAACATATTTACAATAACGTATATACAACTTTTCAATCATATCGATATTTTCTCCTCCCATGCTTCACATCCGTATAGCAATATTGTGATTACCTTACTATCAAATAAAGTTAATTTCATGTCTATTGGCAAGCTTAAACTTTTGATCCTTTTAAAATATAAAAAATCGCTCTCTGCGCATGAGTAGCTATATCTTTCATACATGCTACATTTTTCCCATTAAGACTAAAAACAATAACGAGATAGTTAAAGTTCAGGACTATTTCCACTTATTTTATTTGCGTAGTAAAAAAATCTTCTATGTCTTAGACGTTGGTCCAACCTTGTACAAATGTTATACAAATGTTTTATGTCTGCTGGGTGGTGGTGGCACCTGGTGGTGAGAAGTAACTCTACCCATAATACCCATTGATAATACGTCATAATCTATGTACACAGCTGCTCATATCAGGTGGATTTGCAATTCAGGCATTGTTTGCAAGCTAAGTGAGCTCGCAACGGAAATCGAACCGCTGATGTTTTTTCTACGAATTTCGTTCATTCAGGTCATTGTTTTGGCGACAATTTATGTTGTCTGGTCACATAATGTGTAACTTTGAGAGTTTGTTTTATTTGTGCATGCACAAAACTATGGAGCTCGCCATTTACGGTAAGGGACAGGTAACATATTCCGGCGGATAAAACACGTTGACACCATAGCCCAATGTTGTATCAGCGTCGCTGGTCCAATATTGGGCCACCATAAGCCCGGCGTATTGAGCTTTCTGCCGTGGGATCGTCTCCTAAGGCGGTGTGTAACAAAACCGGAGAAGGAGAGGCTAATAATGCGGCTGATCTTGGGATTGGGTGACAACATCTGTCAATAAAGCGGCACGATGGTGTGGATCCTGACGGTGTGGATCCTGACGACGGTGAATCCTGCTGCCCCTCGTGAAAACGGGCAGCATCCGAACAATCTGCTTATTATAACCCTTAAACCGCCGGTACCGATTATATTCTGGTTTACCTAGCACCACCTTTCAAATATGTTAAAGATAAAACGTGACGTAAATCAGTAAGATTTGAAAATAGTTAACCTCCATTTTGTCGAATCTGAATAATTTTCACTCACTTGAAGTTGTGGATCGCGTCAGCGAGACACAACTTCAAGTGGGTGAAAATTACTAATAAATAATTTGGCGGGTAAAGGATTATATCATGCAGCCATATATAACCCTCTTATCACACAGATATAGTCAGATTTACATTAAACCTTAAAGCGTTGTACAAAATATGGAGACCAAAGGGTTATTTTCAATTTGAAATCATCGTAGATGTATTGGTCAGCTCTTTCCGATTTATTTGAATACCTATGTTATGGGTCTACGACCATTATAAATATGTCTACTCTTTCAGTGCAAAGATCGCCTTTAGACGTCAAGTCGATCCCGCGTTGTAAGGGTTAAATTTATCAACCAGGCTGAATGATTTTCGCGGATTCCTCAGTCAATTCTCAACCAATTTCCATGACATTTTGCACAGGCAATAGTCATCATGGTCATGGGGCCACTATTTTTACAAGGTATTTCAGAAGTTGGACCATATGACATGTAGTGAAATTCTGAGACAAAGCTAATGGGTTTGTAGACGGCAACATATGGTTTTATTTATTACATGTCAAATAAAAAGTATAAAATATTTTTCAATGTAATTTTCAGGGTAGTCGCATCATGACTAGAAAATAGTGCTTGTAACATTTCATGAGAATTGGTTGAGAATCGTCTGAGAGATCAGCGAAAATGTTAATCTGAATCCGACTATATAGTCACTCTCATTTTCATTCGGCCGGCCCCGATGGCTTATTCGTATGGACTGGGGCTTGTAACCTAGAGGTACCAGGTTTGAATCCCGGTCGGGCCGGACATTTGTCAACGTGGTTGTGCATATACAGTGCTCCAAACTGTTTAAAGGCCTGGAGTGTACAGTGCTGCCTATGGTACTCTGCACTATAAAGAACCCTTGAAGTCATTCCAAATAATATGTATGGCATAGTCCCGGCTTCGGTCTTCCTTCTGTCGCGATATTGCCATGATTGTGCAGAAAGCGATGTAAAGCAATATTCATTCATTCATGCACATTTTCATTCACCTTGAGGTCGGAATTGCTGCCGCAATTCCGACCTCAAGGTGAATGAAAAAGTGGCGATTTTTGTGAAATGCACAAGTATGCTAGCTTAAAGTAAGGCCCAGAATCTCCTTATTGTGATGGGGGGTGCCCTTTCCCATTCGTGGTGCATAAAGGCGACGTGAGAGATTGAAGGGTTAAACTCTCACTAAGGCCCCTTGAAATCAAAGTGTCCCATACAAGCAAGGAAAATAGTTTTTCTTCAGATATTTCATGGAAGATGTTATTAAAGTAGCCTCAATACTCATGTAAAATCGTACGTTTCGTTGAATGAGTGAGTGAGTGAGTGAGTGAGTGAGTGAGTGAATGAATGAATGAATGAATGAATGAATGAATGAATGAATAAATGAATGAATGAATGAATGAATGAATAAAGGAATGAAGGAATGAATGAATGAATGAATGAATGAAAGAATGAATGAATGAATGAATGAATGAATGTGGACATGCAAACTTTAATTACAAAAATAATTTTATATCGTTTGTTTATTAAAATGTTTAGAATTGTAGGCATATGGAATCATGAGCTTAGTGGATCGTAGTACTACTACTGGTATTGGATATAATGTATGTATAATTGTGTACATTATTGGGATACATGGACATAATATTATTTACAGGAGTTAATAATATTATTGTACAGCTCTTATTTTGGAGCTTTTCCACCCCACGCATCAGCTACGATTTTCTTCTGTAGATTAGATTGTGTTCTTTTACCAACCGTTGCAACGCCGAGATTAATCGATATCCCACAAAGCAGGTGGATTCACCTGCCATTAGTCCGCTATCATCGCCCATTTCCCCACCCTTTCTTTGATTTATGGGTCGATTTTATCGAATTATCTCTCTCGCTGTCTCGCCTACGCACCCTCCCTCAATGGCTTTTACACGTTTATTTTTAGTGATGTTTTTTATGTTTATATTTTTAGATGGATGAAGGCAGCACCAGAGTTTGCTCCCCTCACATAGGCTGGCCTACGTGTGATCAAAGCCGTGGGCACAATCGCCATTTTTTCTTCTCGAGTATCGGTTGAAAGTCATCCATCTAGTCTAAAGATGCATAGCCAATAACATTTATAATGTCACACCAGGGATGAAAGTCGTCAAATAACCTGTGCTATAATAACCCTTTCAAGCCTGAATTCACCATTGTCATCTACATCCACTACAAGCCGCGAATTGCTGTCGCAATTCCCGACTTGTTGTGAATGAAGATGATTTGATGTGGTTGAAAAATAAAGAAAATTACCATGTATTGGTAAAGTGTCGCGGGAATTATCGCTATAAAACCCTTGTCCTTGCTTGGACACACATATGTAACCGGAATTTTTCCGCATGACAGTGCGGTTCCCTGTGTGCCTATACATCATGGATTTATAAACTACATCCTGTTTCTACCGGGCTCCGCAATTACGCTATTTGTCGAGACATTAAAATAATGATAAATATTTGAAAATAAATCTCAATAAACGGAGTAAAGTGGTGATAGTTGCTCTGGATTAAAATCAGCAACTGAATAGTGTATGATAGGAAAAGGCACAGTTTGACACAGGATCTGCGTGAAATGTTACAAACAGATGGATGATATAGCCGTCAAGTGATCTAAAATTTCCACCCACTTGGAAGTGGGTGAAAATTCTTCTTCACATTTTTTCATAATGGAGGCTGCTCATTGGCTGAACGTAGACACGTTCACCTTCAAATGATGCCGTTTAAAACGCTAAACCTTATAAAAACGCGCGTATCGGTGATCGAGGTTCAAAGGGTTAGTCACAGTTCACCTCCTGTTAATTAATTACAAAATAACGCCTTCGCAGCACGAGAAGTTTCGTGCCTCCTGTACGATTATACTCGTTTAGCTTGCTGAAACTTTAATGTACAGCCAGTGTGAGAGGGACACACAAAATCTGTATGGAGGGGTGGAGGTTGTTTTGCTTCCAGTGATGCAGGCCCATATTGTTCTGCTACAGGAAATTTTTTAATAACTTTCTTATGAGACTTTCTTCTAACGGGTAGCAGCACTTTTTTTTTTTGATCTTTAAGAAGAAATTGTGCACCCAGTAACTTTTTTTCTCAATAACTGGACAGGAACTTTTTTTAAATTTACCCCCACCCCCAGATATCATATGGTGCGTCCCAAAAGACGGTCCTAATTGCAGAAGCTGGCATGCACCTGATTTCCTGGTGCTGCCAGTCCTTCATATCACTCCCGCGGACTGCCTATTTAATTGTTTCCTTTTCACGACCGTGGATTATCGATTCCGCTCTGCCCCGGATTGCATGCGCGCGCAGTTGATGCATGCAAATTAGCCACGTGGTTATTTCGGAATACAAGGCAAAGCAAAAACACATTAGCTGCTTACTTTTTAAAGCAATGCACTTCACACTCATGTGCATCACTTCACTCAGGTGTAAATAAGTATATGAAGAACACAGATGACAATGTTTACGTGTGCTCTTAGCACCGAAATGATCGCAGGGCGTTATGCTCCCCGGGGAGTTGAAATGACATACAAATGAACAGGCACAGGGGTAATAAGTGTGACACTCAAAGAGCATTGAAACCATTTCAAAATATGTCTGCAAACAAACAGGCAAGCAATCAAGCAAATGAGGGAGCGAGCGAACAAGGAAGCAAACAAATACAGCAAGCAAACAAACAAACAAACAAACAAACAAACAAACAAACAAACAAACAAACAAACAAACAAACAAACAAACAAACAAACAAACAAACAAACAAACACACGTATACACACGAGCATACGCACGCACCTACAAACAAGCAAGGAAATGAACAAAAAGACAAGAAAATAATAAAAAAAAACTGATAAAATAGACATGACACTATGGTGGCGTAATAAATGATTTTCTCTGAAACGATGATGCTCTGTTTTATATGAATAACAGCGTGGGTGTAACTAAATGCGGTGCTCAGAAGTCATCAATCCTCCGCCGTTGCACGGCATTTGAGCGGAATTTTGGCCCAAGGGGAATCAGCGGACGAAATGAATACGCCCAACGTTTCGTGATGTTCCCGCCAAACCGATTGACTTCCAGTGTAAAGTGAAGCCCCTTGTCCCGCGCGGCACTGTGGCTCTTTCACGCCAGGCTGTCATTCGTTAAAGGTGTCGAGCATTTTGCCAGGGTGTTTGTTTTACACGAATTTCAGGCGCGAAATTCGTGAAAAATTGAGCCTGAACAATTCAACTGTGTCGCATGCACAACTGTGTCGCATACACAGCCGTATAGGCTCCGTCAATGAAACCAGTCAATCGCTCGTAGCAATATACAAGATACAATATATTTATTTCTCCAAACCGTATGTACAGTACAGAGTGCCGAACAAATAGCAAATAATGGCTACAAATAAAAAAGTCTAATGAGTACACATATTAAGTCCACATTAACAAGTGTATTTTAATTATTTAGTTTGGTATGCATCCGAAATTGATAACATTTGGTCTCTTATAAATATTTGCAGTAAAAACTTAGTTCTTGATTTTTCTAAGGCAGGACATTCCAAACAAAAGTAGAATTCGTCCCCCTCTTGACCACTATAACACATTTTACATATCATTTCATTTCTTGGACTCCTTGTATAACGATCTGTTTATATGGGTAATTTATGGTTTCAGTTCATCAGGCAAATCTATCAAATACTTTCAAATAGAAATTTAGTCTTAAGCAATCTATAATTATAACATTTGACGCCTATATCAACATCACTTCTCCATTTCTGTATACTGGTCTAGTAGTCTTTGCTTAAAGGTGATTTATCACCCCTTATATGGTATGGATAATTATGTCCTTATATGGGGTGATTATCTATCATGTGACCCTCTTAGAGGGTCACATGATAGCCAATCACCCCATATAAGGAAACATTGTGCCCATCTTGTGGCAACTTTGATTTATTTGTCACAAATTTATTCAAACTATATAAGGGGTGATAGATCACCTTTAATATTCACATTTAGCCAGGTACTTTAACTCATCTCTTGTCTGATCTATATATTACGGAACTCAATATCTTTCAAAAGCTTCCCTATATTATACAACAACCAAGGTGAAGAAAAAAGACCTTCGTGATGAAGTTGATACAAAAACTTATACAATTTACAATTTAATTTTGAAATAAAAGGGTCTCGCAATTTATTCCAGTACCTCAGCACTCGAATTTTCATTTTTAAAATCATCGGAACTCTCCCAGTACCTGGCAGATGTAGAACATATTTACAATAACGTATATACAACTTTTCAATCATATCGATATTTTCTCCTCCCATGCTTCACATCCGTATAGCAATATTGTGATTACCTTACTATCAAATAAAGTTAATTTCATGTCTATTGGCAAGCTTAAACTTTTGATCCTTTTAAAATATAAAAAATCGCTCTCTGCGCATGAGTAGCTATATCTTTCATACATGCTACATTTTTCCCATTAAGACTAAAAACAATAACGAGATAGTTAAAGTTCAGGACTATTTCCACTTATTTTATTTGCGTAGTAAAAAAATCTTCTATGTCTTAGACGTTGGTCCAACCTTGTACAAATGTTATACAAATGTTTTATGTCTGCTGGGTGGTGGTGGCACCTGGTGGTGAGAAGTAACTCTACCCATAATACCCATTGATAATACGTCATAATCTATGTACACAGCTGCTCATATCAGGTGGATTTGCAATTCAGGCATTGTTTGCAAGCTAAGTGAGCTCGCAACGGAAATCGAACCGCTGATGTTTTTTCTACGAATTTCGTTCATTCAGGTCATTGTTTTGGCGACAATTTATGTTGTCTGGTCACATAATGTGTAACTTTGAGAGTTTGTTTTATTTGTGCATGCACAAAACTATGGAGCTCGCCATTTACGGTAAGGGACAGGTAACATATTCCGGCGGATAAAACACGTTGACACCATAGCCCAATGTTGTATCAGCGTCGCTGGTCCAATATTGGGCCACCATAAGCCCGGCGTATTGAGCTTTCTGCCGTGGGATCGTCTCCTAAGGCGGTGTGTAACAAAACCGGAGAAGGAGAGGCTAATAATGCGGCTGATCTTGGGATTGGGAGACAACATCTGTCAATAAAGCGGCACGATGGTGTGGATCCTGACGGTGTGGATCCTGACGACGGTGAATCCTGCTGCCCCTCGTGAAAACGGGCAGCATCCGAACAATCTGTTTATTATAACCCTTAAACCGCCGGTACCGATTATATTCTGGTTTACCTAGCACCACCTTTCAAATATGTTAAAGATAAAACGTGACGTAAATCAGTAAGATTTGAAAATAGTTAACCTCCATTTTGTCGAATCTGAATAATTTTCACTCACTTGAAGTTGTGGATCGCGTCAGCGAGACACAACTTCAAGTGGGTGAAAATTACTAATAAATAATTTGGCGGGTAAAGGATTATATCATGCAGCCATATATAACCCTCTTATCACACAGATATAGTCAGATTTACATTAAACCTTAAAGCGTTGTACAAAATATGGAGACCAAAGGGTTATTTTCAATTTGAAATCATCGTAGATGTATTGGTCAGCTCTTTCCGATTTATTTGAATACCTATGTTATGGGTCTACGACCATTATAAATATGTCTACTCTTTCAGTGCAAAGATCGCCTTTAGACGTCAAGTCGATCCCGCGTTGTAAGGGTTAAATTTATCAACCAGGCTGAATGATTTTCGCGGATTCCTCAGTCAATTCTCAACCAATTTCCATGACATTTTGCACAGGCAATAGTCATCATGGTCATGGGGCCACTATTTTTACAAGGTATTTCAGAAGTTGGACCATATGACATGTAGTGAAATTCTGAGACAAAGCTAATGGGTTTGTAGACGGCAACATATGGTTTTATTTATTACATGTCAAATAAAAAGTATAAAATATTTTTCAATGTAATTTTCAGGGTAGTCGCATCATGACTGGAAAATAGTGCTTGTAACATTTCATGAGAATTGGTTGAGAATCGTCTGAGAGATCAGCGAAAATGTTAATCTGAATCCGACTATATAGTCACTCTCATTTTCATTCGGCCGGCCCCGATGGCTTATTCGTATGGACTGGGGCTTGTAACCTAGAGGTACCAGGTTTGAATCCCGGTCGGGCCGGACATTTGTCAACGTGGTTGTGCATATACAGTGCTCCAAACTGTTTAAAGGCCTGGAGTGTACAGTGCTGCCTATGGTACTCTGCACTATAAAGAACCCTTGAAGTCATTCCAAATAATATGTATGGCATAGTCCCGGCTTCGGTCTTCCTTCTGTCGCGATATTGCCATGATTGTGCAGAAAGCGATGTAAAGCAATATTCATTCATTCATGCACATTTTCATTCACCTTGAGGTCGGAATTGCTGCCGCAATTCCGACCTCAAGGTGAATGAAAAAGTGGCGATTTTTGTGAAATGCACAAGTATGCTATCTTAAAGTAAGGCCCAGAATCTCCTTATTGTGATGGGGGGTGCCCTTTCCCATTCGTGGTGCATAAAGGCGACGTGAGAGATTGAAGGGTTGAACTCTCACTAAGGCCCCTTGAAATCAAAGTGTCCCATACAAGCAAGGAAAATAGTTTTTCTTCAGATATTTCATGGAAGATGTTATTAAAGTAGCCTCAATACTCATGTGAAATCGTACGTTTCGTTGAATGAGTGAGTGAGTGAGTGAGTGAGTGAGTGAATGAATGAATGAATGAATGAATGAATGAATGAATGAATGAATGAATGAATGAATAAATGAATGAATGAATGAATGAAGGAATGAAGGAATGAATGAATGAATGAATGAATGAAAGAATGAATGAATGAATGAATGAATGAATGAATGTGGACATGCAAACTTTAATTACAAAAATAATTTTATATCGTTTGTTTATTAAAATGTTTAGAATTGTAGGCATATGGAATCATGAGCAGTGGATCGTAGTACTACTACTGGTATTGGATATAATGTATATATAATTGTGTACATTATTGGGATACATGTACATAATTATTTACAGGAGTTATTAATATTATTTTACAGCTCTTATTTTGGAGCTTTTCCACCCCACGCATCAGCTACGATTTTCTTCTGTAGATTAGATTGTGTTCTTTTACCAACCGTTGCAACGCCGAGATTAATCGATATCCCACAAAGCAGGTGGATTCACCTGCCATTAGTCCGCTATCATCGCCCATTTCCCCACCCTTTCTTTGATTTATGGGTCGATTTTATCGAATTATCTCTCTCGCTGTCTCGCCTACGCACCCTCCCTCAATGGCTTTTACACGTTTATTTTTAGTGATGTTTTTTATGTTTATATTTTTAGATGGATGAAGGCAGCACCAGAGTTTACTCCCCTCACATAGGCTGGCCTACGTGTGAACAAAGCCGTGGGCACAATCGCCATTTTTTCTTCTCGAGGAGTATCGGTTGAAAGTCATCCATCTAGTCTAAAGATGCATAGCCAATAACATTTATAATGTCACACCAGGGATGAAAGTCGTCAAATAACCTGTGCTATAATAACCCATTGAATTCACCATTGTCATCTACATCCACTACAAGCCGCGAATTGATGTCGCAACTCCCGACTTGTAGTGAATGAAGATGATTTGATGTGGTTGAAAAATAAAGAAAATCACCATGTATTGGCAAAGCAGTGTCGCGGGACTTATCGCTATAAAACCCTTGGTTGTAGGAAAATTAAATATGTTTTCAGGGATGTGAAATGATGCTTTAATGCATGGTGAGGGCTTACAGGGCTAAACAGAAGACATGCCAATTCCTATAAAGATGCTCTGCAATGACTATCATAGCCGGCTGCCTTGTAATAGAAAAATCTTTTGATCACACGAAATGAATGACGTTCGATATATAATACCATGCCTCAACCTTTTGTCAGCAAGGTGACGTAAATGTTAGGCATGTGAGTGGTCAAGATGGTCATCTCGACCAATTACATGTCTGAGATCTAGGTCAACCGCTTCGAAGAAATAGACCGCGGGTCGGGGCAACGCCACTTTATCAGAATAAGAGAAACCACACATTAGATTATAGGTTACTATGGCCTAAATGACAAGGGAAGACGATGAAGGGGTCACCGAGGCGTCTAAATGACAAGGGAGCTAGATGGTGAAGTGTCATCCTAACGCTTCAGTTTCTCATCTTTTCTAAATGATAGGAGAGAGCGCATATACGGGGTGCTCACAACTCCTCCATATAGTGGACAATTAGGTGGCACGACCGAAGCCGTTTGAGGAGACTACTAAGACAGCGGCCGTGCCCTGCAAAGGGAAACGACAGTAACTGCTTACTGTTCATTGCAAGTAAGTCGTTACTTGGAGAAGTCCAGAATTTTGCTGGCAATCTGATAGCGTCTACTTTTCTCCCGTCGAGACTCCTTTGATGCAATCATCACAGGTATTGGGCGAGAACACTTACCGGCGCCGTGTGCAATGCTTTTTTTGTCAGGCTGAACCTTATTGCAAGCTGATTGCCGCCTGCGCCGTCACCATGGTCACATGTGCATCATAGCGCCGACTCTCTCATCAGCAAACACAAAACATTTGTATGACATTTGTATGACATTTATACAATGTTGAACCACCGTGGAAGACGTCGGGCCAACATTGTATAAATGTCATGAAAATGTTTTGTCATTACTGGTTTAGAGTGTGAAAAAAATGGCATGTTAGAATAAAAAACAATCTTCATTTCTTTATGTGGCGAATTCTCTCGCACGAGAAAAATATTTAGCAAATTCCCAAGTGGTCATTTAGAAATTAGAATCACTATTATTTTAATGATGGACCATACTCTGCCCACGCTTGTCTAGCAGCAACACAACAGTGGGTGTGTATGTGATAATAGAGGCTTTGTACTTTAGATGTTGATTTTTTTTGTGCGGCAGCGGAAAAAACACAACAAATGGCTGGCGTCTGATAAGAAAAATTCCGCAAATGTATCAATTGCTTGAGTGGATAATTTCATGTTTATTAACGTTTTGCATCTAGCGAGGGAGAAAATCCGTGATAAAAGAGCCAGCTCTATGTGCAAGGATCCGTATTAACCTTTTCAGCGCTGGGGCCGTCTTTATACGTCAGAATCTGACGTCTGTAGACGTCAGATTCTGAAGTATAAAGACGATCCCCGCACTGAAATAATTAAAACATTTCCAATGGCCGTAGAACCATAACATAAGTATTCAAATAAAGCAGAGAGCGGTAACTAAAAGATATTTATGATGATTTCAAATTGAAAAAACCCTTTGGTCTCCATGGTTTATACAGAACTATTTCAACGTTGTGATGGTTATAGTGCAGTGGAATATATCTTCATGTTTGCACATTATGTTACCAAAAAAGTGTACAACATAAATTAACAAAATTTGCAAACATGACCTTAAATACCAACATATGCCCCTGTACTATTATTTACTTTTCACAATATTAATGATTGAAGTTTAACATACTGCAAAATTGTCGTTGCTCATCATATAATTATAGTCGATAGTGATTTAAATTCCCATCCAAGTTGAAGTGCTGCAGCAGTTGAAGGTGGTTATCATTTGAAGCGGATAGACACTCGCTACCCCGCATGCGCACGACCAGACTGATAATTAGGCCTATTAGTGTATTTACGTCATGAGGTGCAGTACATGACGTTAGACGGCCGCTTTAGTGTAGGATACACGGATATTTGAATTTTCACCCACTTGAAGTTGTGTCTCGCTAACGCGATCCACAACTTCAAGTGAGTGAAAATATGCGAGTAACGCTGAAATATTTTCGCATAAACCATGCTGCAGACCAAAGGTGTCCATACCATTATCACCATAAATGTCTTAGTTAGCTCCATCCGCTTCATTTGAATAGCTGTGTTATGGGTCTACGGCCATTAGAAATATTTCAATTCCTTCAGTGCGGGGATCGTCTTTAGACGTAAGTATCTGATGTCTTCAGATGTCAGAATCTGAGATTTACAGACGGACCCCGCGCTGAAAGGGTTAACAAAGTTGAATATTGGCTGGACCAACGTCGCAAACGTATATTCCCATATATTGTTCTTCCCACAAGAGATATATCCCTAAAACTAAAATAGAAGGATGGGAAACTTTTTTTGCATAGTGTAAGAGAATGACGCATGGCGGCGCCTTGATGCTGGGGTTTTTAGCTGCCCCCTGTCGGTGACTGTGGTTGACTGAAGAGCTGACGATGTTCCTAACAGCTTGCCCCGAACTGTGACATTTTGAGCGCCAAAGCACCCAACAGCACCATCTGCATACCGCAACTCCGATAAAACGAGGTGTGATTTTTTACAGAGGGGGGTCTTTTTTGCCACAGCGGGTTAGCGAGCTTGCAGCTCGCTAACCCGCTGTGGCAAAAAAAATTGGCATTGTGCAAAACCAGGTCTGGGACTGTCTTCAACGTAAACGAGTGGTGTAAATTCGCGTCAGGTCGAGGGCGTCCCACCCCGGCCAGGGACCTCAATTTCTGGGGTGACTGCGCGAAGTGATCCAGGACGGTGGCGTGTTCTGTGTCCCGAGGACACATCCGGGTGAAAACAACACCGCTGCGACGCCCTCCGAGCAGCGCGAGCGCGAATTTCAACAGCGGAAATCACCCCGCGAAGTACTATAAGCTCCCCTCGTTGCTTGATGTCGCGCGGTGGTTTTGCGCGCGCGCGCGCGCGTCCGGCGCGGTGCACGGTGCGGCGCGCGGTACGCGGAGCGTCGTCGAAACATCTTCATCGATTGAGCGTAAAAGGGCAAAGGCCGGGCGACTGGTCTATAAAAAACTCGTCCGGGGGAAGTGGCGCGCCTTAGTGGGGTCGTCCCGCGGGCCGGCTGTCAGGGCAACACGTTCTCTCCCAAGGCTTGTGACTGTGCCCTAACCGCTCCCCCCAGAACTGGCCGGCGTCAAAGCGATGGATGAGCCAATCCTGCCAACGGCGGACCAAAGTTTGTCCAGAGGAGGGGCATTTTCGTGCAGCACATGGAGGGATTACGGAGCCTAGAACTCGCAGACGTGGTCTGACATTGGGCGAGCATTGCATCATCATTCTGCCTTGTCATGTTTATATGGCTATATTTCCAGCAAATACTAGACGTGACCCATCGATGATTTAATGCTGGGCCACCGTCTGCGACGCTGGCCAAACATTAAAACAACATTGGTTCAACGCCTCGTGTTTAATGGGCTATACAACAGTATGGATAATGCTGGGATGTGCTTTTTCTCACAGACAGGAGAGAGATTTCTCACTTTAACGTTATAATCCCTCATATAGCCTCCAAATAAAATATTCTCATTTTCATGCATTCTGAGAATGTATCTATTTTGAAATATAGCCGGGAATAATATTGCAAAATAATATCTAATATCAGAGAACAACCCTATTGTGACGCGTTAACTCTTAAGTAAGTAAGTAAAATATTTGCTTTACTTCACTTTTCGGCCAGTATGGCCATTTAAGTGAAAATTCCAGGTATTACAATATCCCATATTGTATAGTTAAAGTAGTAAAGTAAAGACAAAGCCAATAAAAGCATGATCGTACTAAAATATTCAGTTTAAAGTGTTTGATATGATAAGATGACGATGCTCCTGGCACCTATATGTAACGAGTCTGATGACATGTTGTAGCGCCTGCACTACAACACAGTTTACTGAGTATAAAAATATCAGTATGAATAATGTAAAATATGAAGTTATTATAAAATGAACGACCTATCAAGTCACTATATCTCCATGAAATTGGAGTGATTGTGTAAAAACTACAAGTCTAAATCTAATAATTAAAACATGTAATATAGGTTACATTCCCGAAGGAACTGAATAATAAAACCTGCAGGGGTGTCCCTGAATAGCTCAAATAAGGAATTAAACGCAAAATACTTCCTTCTGATGTGCGCATATTTCGCACAACTGAGAAGGACATGTCTTACAGTGAGACGAGTATTGCAGCACATAGGTCGCAATTCTCCTCTCAATAAATAGCCGTTTGTGAAATAGGCATGGCCAATTCTGGCCCTGCATAAGACAACGTCATCTCTTCGGCGTTCCATTGGTGTAAAAGATCGCTTAATGATTGGTTGTACCTCGAACAATTTGCTGGTGACATTGATGTTCCATTCACCTTGCAAAATGTCATCAAGGTAGACCGAGATATTATACTTGAAATCAGTATATGGTATATAATAAAAGTGTTTTGTCTTATCCAGGGCAGCCTTGGCCAAAACATCAGCCCGCTCATTACCCTGTATTCCAATATGGCTGGGTACCCAGCAAAAAATAATGTCCTTGTGCCCAGACAAGTAGTGACACATATGCAAAATATTGGAAACAATTGGGTTGTTGAGTTTTTGACTCTTAAGAGCCTGCAATGAAGATAGCGAGTCATGAACTCCTCGTCATTACTATCCCAGATGTATTCGATGGCAGCTTCAATAGCTAACAGCTCTGCTGTGCAAATTGAAGCCTCATCGTTAATGCGGCAGCTAAATTCATGATCATCACAGACAAAGGACATAGCTGTCCTCTTGTCTTCCTTTGATCCGTCAGTATACACCTTCCGGTGCCTCGGAAATCTACAAAATAACTCAAGCAACATGCTCTGGAAGACAAGGGGACAGGTGTCTCCTTTCCTGAGATCGGGGAAGTTAAAAAGTATATTAGGCTGTTGGAGAAGCCAGGGTGGACATTCTGGTGGGCGCACAACGCTAATTGCGTCGAGCTCCACCTCCATGTCCTCCAGATGGGGTTGAAGCCTTATACCCAAAGTAGGTATAGTCCCTGGCTTGTTATTAAACAGTCTCTTGTACTCTGGGTTGACAACACACGAGTATGCCGGGTTCTCAGGATTTGCTTTCATCTTCATATAGTATTGCAGGCTCAGCTTCAACCGGCGAGTCTCTAAAGAGGGCTCACCGGTCTCCACCTGAAGACTTTCGATGGGTGATGTTCGAAATGCCCCTGAGCATAATCTCAAACCATGGTTCGCGATTGGATCAAGTACTGCTAAGTACGATCGTCTCGCTGAACCATAAACAATACAACCATAATCCAGTTTGGATCTGATGTGAGACCGGTAAATCCTCAGTAAGGTTGTCCGGTCACCACACCAATCCTTGCTGGATATAACTCGTAGCAATTGCAATGCTTTCCTACACTTATCTTTCATATATTTGATGTGTGGAGTAAAACTGAGCTTCTTGTCGAAAAAAAGACCAAGAAATTTGACCTGCTCTTCAACAGGAAGCTGTTGTCCATATAGTTTGAGATCGGGCTCAGGCGTTAACTCTTAAAGCGATAAATTATTTTGTATAAACCAAGAGACCAAAGGGTTTTTTTCAATTTGAAATCATCCTAAATGTCTTAGTTAGCTCTTTCCACTTCATGTTATGAGATTCCTCACCATGACGGGCGGGGGCCTAGGGTAGTGGTTAGCACCGCTGCCTTTTCACGCTCGTTCGGGGTTCGTTACCGGCCGGTCTCGGCGGTTTCAAAGAAACAAAAATGTTTCTTCCCCATCCATTCGTAAAACTCGTATTGTGGGGAGCCTCCGTGACCGAGAGGAAGCGTGCTCGGCCTCAGACCTCCAGGGCTTGAATTTCAAATCCTGTGTCTGGAGGGCAGTGTCATCTCACTCATCTCACCATCCTCAGCTGGTTAGGAGTGCATAAAAGTGGTGGCCTAAAGCCCGATTCATTTCATTTCATTTTTTTAACCATGATAAAATCCCGAATTTAGTTGAAAGTCTGCTAAACGTCCAACATCCCGGTCCAGCGTTGTGTTAATATCCCCCCCCCCCCCGCTCAGCACCAGACGTGACATTTTAATTTTGCCAGCACTCTCCCTCCCTGGAGGGGGACCTACTCAATGTGCTCCCAGGCCGTGAGTAATGCTCTACCAAGGCTGAGTGAGCACTACACTGGACAACGCAATATGCAGGTACAGTGCTGGCTGAATGCTGGGTCAATGTTTCAAACGCCGGCCCAGCAATCGGCGCGTGATGGGCCGATCTGTTACGTCAACTGAGCAGCTGAAAGCCCTTTTGTCCTCGATGGAGAAACCCCAGCTCTGGTACTGATCTGTTGTCATAGCAACAGGCCTGTTTTCATGACCATAGGCCTGTTGTCACGACAACAGGCCATGCTATGCTATGACGACAGGCACGCAGTCTTGATTACAGACCTGTTGTCACATGTATGTTGCCATGGCAACATTCCTGTTTTGATGACCACATGCCTGTTGTAATTACCACATTCCTGCTGTGATTACCATATGCCTGTTGTGATTACCACATGCCTGTTGTGATTACCACATGCCCGTTGTGATTACCACATGCCTGCTGTGATTACCACATGCCTGCTGTGATTACCACGTGCCTGCTGTGATTACCACATGCCTACTGTGATTAACATGTGCCTGCTGTGATTACCACATGCCTGCTCTGATTACCACGTGCCTGATGTGATTACCACATGCCTGTTGTGATTACCACATGCCTGTTGCAATTACCACATGCCTGCTGTGATTACCACATGCCTACTGTGACTACCACGTGCCTGTTGTAATTACCACATGCCTGCTGTGATTACTACATGGCTTTTGTGATCACCACATGCCTGTTGTAATTACCACATTCCTGTTGTGATTACCACATGCCTGTTGTAATTACCACATGCCTGCTGTGATCACCACATGTCTGTTGTAATTACCACATGCATGTTGTAATTACCACATGCCTGCTGTGATTACCACATGCCTGCTCTGATTACCACGTGCCTGCTGTGATTACCACATGCCTACTGTGATTAACATGTGCCTGCTGTGATTACCACATTCCTGTTGTGATTACCACATGCCTGTTGTAATTACCACATGCCTTTTGTGATCACCACATGCCTGTTGTAATTACCACATTCCTGCTGTGATTACCACATGCCTGTTGTAATTACCACACGCCTGTCGAGTTTACACATGCATGTTGTAATTACCATATACCTGTTGTGATCACCATAATAATACCTGTTGTATTGTCGCCATGACCACAGGCTTAATCTTGTATTTATTTTGTGTTTGACTCACAGATTGATAACACCTTGATAAAGCAATTAGAGAATTTGCCGTTTAAAAAGTCATTACAATGGCGGAGTAACATATCGTGTTTGCTGGGTATGTGATAATGTCTCAGTTACAAGGAAAATCCAAAGTGCTCAGATGCCAGGAGAGTGTAATGTTAATGTGACACTTAGATGCACTGTAAAGAAACCTTGAAATCATTTGATAAGAGTAGGAGTTTGACCTGACTTCGGTTTTCATTCTGTCGCGATATTACCACAATGTGCAGAAAACGACAGTAAGCAACACTCAGTCACTCAGTCACTCAGTCACTCAGTCACTCACTCACTCACTCACTCACTCACTCACTCACTCACTCACTCACTCACTCACTCAATCCACAGGGATTAAAGCGTCAGGCAAACAACACACACAATACCATAACCCAGCACTGAATTAACTTTGCTTCAGCGTTGTAGACGCTGGCCCAGCCTTAGCCCAGCATTGGTTCACTTCGTCACGTCCACTGGGCGGCTGTCATGATAACATTCTCTTTGAAGTGTGTTTTTTCGGGACGTGTGCTTGTAATCCTGGAGATTGAGTTTTGGATCCGCTACACGTCACAGCCCCCCACCCCCTCCCCCTGATGTCAGCGACACCTCCCCACCCAACACCACAATCTCAACCAATAGTGTTTTAATGTTGGGCCAGCGTCGTAGACGCTGGGCCAACATTAAACACAGTTGGTTCAATGTCGCGTGCTGGGTCATTATCCTGATTACGCTTGTGTATCTGTAGCAACACTCGTCTGTTCAACGCTGGGACATCGGCATATCATCCGCACAGACATCGGCATATCTCCGGCACATCATCGGCACAGACATCAGCACATCATCGGCACATCATTGGCACAGACATCAGCACAACATCGGCACATCATCGGCACCGACATCGTCAGAGACATCGGCATATTATCGTACATCATACAATAAGGATATCTTCATTCACTTCGAGGTGAGAATTGCGGAGCCAACTCACACATCTTAAAGTGAATGTAAACTAGAAGGGTCTAGTTTTTTGTGTAAACAAAAAAACTTGAGATGTCTCCCCTCCAGCAA
The DNA here is from genome assembly GCA_964017125.1 of Flabesymbios commensalis. Taxonomy (NCBI): domain Eukaryota; kingdom Metazoa; phylum Annelida; class Polychaeta; order Terebellida; family Flabelligeridae; genus Flabesymbios; species Flabesymbios commensalis. The sequence goes on from OZ024917.1 coordinate 20,694,730, forward strand.
CCCAACAAACACGGGTCATTCACCCAATGCTACTTCAATTTTAGGCCAGAATCGAAGACCGTGGGCCAATGTATATTGAAACACCATTGTATGAATACGCCATGTTTGCTGGATAGCTAAGTGGAATCGTATCATGCAGAATCGAATCTACGAAGTCGCCTATATACCACATTATGCCCAGCAAACACGACACATCAACCCAATGCCGGTTCAATCGCTGGTCCATCGTCGCCGGCTCTGACCGTCAATCATTTAACACTGGACCGTGTTTTCTGTTGGCGTGGTGTGTCCACAGTTTACAACCCAGCAAACACGACACGTTGAAACAATGATGTTTTAATGTTGGGCCAGCGTCGCAGACGTTGGGCCAGCGTTAAAACATCATTGTTTCAACGCGTCGTGTTTGCTGGGAAGCTGACACCAATCCAATGTCTGTTAAATGTTGGGCCAGCGTCACCGGTGCTGGGCAGTATCCATTCAGCCCTAGTCTGTACTTCATGCTGGCGGTACATACAGACGGAGAGAACGCACAGACACAAACTAAACTGAGCAGACAAACTGAGCGGTCAAAGGTAAACCAACCTGCCCCACCTCTTCAGACCGCCAGGGCTCGAATTTCGAATCCTGTGTCTGGAGGACAGTGCCATCTCATTCATCTCACCATCCTTAGGAGCTACTCCTGGCCCAGTTTAGCCTATATGTGCACAAAGGTGGCCTAAAGCCCGATTCTTTTCATTTCTTCAGAAGGGAGACATAATAAGACATATAATATATTATAATATTCTGCTAAACCACGACAGTATAGCTGTCTGCCAGGAGGGCAGGAGGGTTGAAGAACAAGTCGTGCAGAGTAGGACGCTTTCTCGACTTCCAGCTTCTGCCTGTCGTGATATTGTCCCAGCGAGCGGCAGTCATAGAACATTTATATAGTTATTCTAATGGTGGGCGAACGTCCCAGATAGTAGACCAACATTGAAATAACTGTGGGTCAGCATCTAGTGATATTTTGTGGGCAGCTAAATAATTTCTAGCGTCACTATGGATGTCAAAGGGTGTAATTGCCACGATATACCAAGGGCACGATATACATGTAAGACTAGAACCTGGCGAAGCACGTACGTGTACGTGAGTTTTTGCTGGTTCCAGAGGTTCAACTGTGCACACGCTACCAAATCGTATTATGTTGGCGCCGCATACCAATTGCTGTCAGTGTTGAAACAGGGGGAAATCGAGTTCTCCGAAAATGATACTAGTTTATATCCTATTACGATGGAGTGGGTGATATTCTGACATCGAGGACCAAGCGTCAGTTGGTCATACTCTCAATCCTCTTTCCAGTTATCGAGAACATCTCGTCAAATGGGGGTTTGAGAGTAGACACGGCCGCTGAAAATGGCCGCCTGGCCATCACAAGTCCCGTAATAATCCCAATAAGAGGCGGTCTGCCGTAAAAACACGGTCCCCTACATGGACACGTGCCATCTTAACACGCGAGGCTATGGCGTGACAGCGAGACCAGGCCAACAAATCACCCTTATCATGAGGCGCCCACCAGCAAACATGATACAGTGACTCAATGTTAGATCAATGTTGGGCCAACGTCGGTGACGGTGGGCCAACATCGAAACAACAAACAACATTGGGTCGATGTTGTGTTTGCTTAGATGCAGCTTCAGTCGACAGCATTTCAAGAGTCATTTTCACAACCAACCTCCTCTTATAACGATGTTATCTTCACACTACACGAAAAGGCTATTTTGAAAGTACCGCTTTGTAAGGCCTAAATAATATAATGCTACCATGCAAAGCCAAAAGGCAATATCTGCTCACTTGGAAAGTGAGCAGATACTGTCTTTGACTTTACACGGCAGTATGGTGTTATTGATTTCAAACATCGCCATCACAAAATTACCATTTCACAGGCGAAATATTACAATCTCTGTAACCAGGTAACAGCGTCATTGATGTATGTATGTAATTTACGGAACGCCCTCTTCTAATTTACGAAGCAAGAATCTTTATTTTTATTGCATAATTATATCGATACGGCAATAATCGGTGCTGAGGCTACAAATGCTAGATTCACCATGCAAAGTAAATGCATACTTGAGAAGTAGCCAGTGACTGCTATTTGCTCATACACGACAGAGATATCCAGATAAACCTCGGCTGGCCCCAGAGCGGGGGGCGAAAATGGCGGGAACGCTTTACAAAGCGGGACAACGGATCCAGGATCAGATACAGTAAAACATGGAGCTGAACGAACGGGATTAAATCACGAATTTACTGTAAGCCGTCGGTTCGCGAACGGGCCCACCAATATTTTTATGAGATTTTAATGATTAATTAAATGACAAACACTAATTGACAATAATTATTCAGAAAGACAGGGGTGATTTTCGGGCATTTCAAGAAAATCAGGAAAATTATAATCTTTATAATCATGATAATTATAATTATGGTTATTTGACAGAGATGGTGGATATAACATGATGAGACTGACAAGAACAAATTTCAGGAAATGTATGAAGCTTCGAAAATCTGTCAATTTGACAGTCGGTGGTGTCTGGATCACATCTAAGTGTGGTGGATCAGTAGGTGTCCTTGTCCTCAGCCCGGGATCTGTTACAACTCATGTCCTGCCAGGCGCTGATCCCTGCAGAGATGGTGTCGCAGTGGTGAACCCCAGCAAACACGAGACGTTCACCCGATGTTGGGTTCATGTTGGCCCATCGTCTTCGACGCTGGCCCAGCATCCAATCCGGGGAATCGGCCCCGATGGCTCATTCGATCCGTTTGTGGCTCGAAAGTCAGAAATCTTGGGTTCGAATCCTGGTCGGGTCGGATATTTGTCATCAAGGTTGTACGTATGCAGTGCTGCAAACTGTTCAAAGGACTGGAGTGTGCAGTGCTGTCTATGGTCGTTCGATAAGAGTAGTAGTAATAGTGGGAATGCCCAACAACCTAATGTGTTCACCCATTGCTGATTTAAGGTTAGTACACCGTCTGCGACGCTGGTCCAATAATAAATCAACAATACAGATGCGACCCTGTCCGATTCGCCCCCATCGTAAAACCGGTTTACCAATCCAGAGCGTTTGATTTGCACCAGATAATTATGTCCAAACTACAACCGGATTATACGGTCACATGCACAGAAAAGAAATGTCCATGCAGTTGAAGTCAAGTCCATACCCAGCAAACACGAGACGTTGAGCCAATGTTGATTTAATGCTGCATGACCACTCAGCAAGCACAAAATACGGTGAACCAAAATAGTTCTGATGTTGGCAGGCCCAACATCAAAACCACATTGGGTGAACGTTTTACTTTTCCTGTGAGCTGACTTCTCACAAGCCGTGTGCCATCCAGCAAGCACGAGGCACCGAACCACTCTTGTTTTAATGCTCGTCCACTGTATACGACGCTGGCCCGGCATTAAAACAACAGTAGAACAATAGCTCATTTTTGTTGGGTGTTGACCGAATGAAGTCGGAATATTTTTTAAACCAGCAAAATAAAAAAACAAGTTGGTATAGGTTGCTCCAGCGCTGGCATAAAGCCGTCCCAATCCCGCCAGTGTTGCCCCATCTCCGGGATAGGGTTGGTCTCATCTCCCAGCAAGCATGAGACATTGACCCAATGACGTTTTAATGCTGGTCCAGCGTCACAGGCGCTGGACCAGCATTAAAACGGCATTGGATTTACGATTCGTGTTGTCCCGTCTTGCATAAGTGTGTGCAGATCTCGGCAAAGATGATGCCTAGAGCCAATGTTGTTTTAATGCTGGCCCAGCGTCTGCGACGCTGGGACAGTATTGGTACAACGTTGGTTGCACATCTCGCGTCTCGTGCAGAGCGTGTGCTCTTCCTATCATTAATTCACATCTCACGTAAACGAGATTTTGTCACGAGACCAGTTTTAATGCCCCTCGGACGAGATTCGCTTCTCACAAAGACGCATCGAGAATCCAGGAGATTGTAATGGATATTTTAATAATAGACCGCGCAGTTTGGTTATTCTATCCTGAAGCCGCGGGGATTCATTCCAGAAAAAACAGAAAGCATCGTGTCGATATTTGTTCGGCTTCGCAAAAAGAGAGACCGCCTGTCGTGGGCGAATTCTATGCGATACACGTATTATTATTTTATAATTAAGATTAAATTCAATGCACAGGAGCCGTTAAATTCATCGGGGGCGTGCTAACATGAATGAATAATAATGACATGACACCTCATTTATTTTTATACGGTCGACAAGCATAATGATTATCATAATTATACATTAACATAATTCTCTAATACATGATAATATACGAAAATAATACCTTTGAGAAAAAATAGATGGGTGCATATTATTTTGAACACAATTCATTGAATGAAAAATGGGATTGTCGTTTAGCTTTCGTTTGAGATATAATGCTTCTGTATTTGATGATAATGAGGTCATTTTCATTTATCGTTACTTGGTAATTGCATTGACCCTTCACACGTGGAGGTGAATAAAAATGGTCAGCAGTAGCGAATGGACATTTACGCACCGACATTTTTGTTCTGCTACATGTACTCTGTGTACAGTCATATCCTGCCGTTTACCCTTATCCCGTTAAGTTAATTTATTTAAATTTTCACCCACTTGAAGTTGTGTCTCGCTACCGCGACCCACAACTTCAAGAGGGTAAAAATGACTTATATTTGTTTAATTTGAAAACAAACATTTGCAATTCCTGATGTTTTAACACTCATTTCGTTCCAAATATCAGTGATTTGATCGACTTATAAAACAGATTAAAAACGGCGATAGTCGCGATCAGCAGGATAAGAGTTAAGACATCGACGTTCTCAAAGCACATATCCTCACCTTGGATATGAAAGGGTGTATCTGCCACTTTACAAAGTGGCATACACCCTTTCATATCCAAAGGGACAATATCCGTGGAGAACGGCAATGTCTAAAAGCGTTTGTTTGGTCGGGCTTTGTGCTAATTTTAGGCCCATCTTGTGCAATTAGGGCTCACCCCCCCCCCCCCGAGTTGGGCCTTAAATCAGCACACTAACACGCGACAAATGAAACAAATGGGGTTTTAGGCCACGTTTGTGCACATGTAGGCTAAACTGGGCCAGAATAACTTAACGAGGATGGTGAGATGAATGGTATGACAATGCCCTCCAGACACAGGATTCGAAATTCAAAATCTGGCGGTCTGAGGCCGAGTTCGCTACTTCTCGGTCCCGGAGGCTTCCGCAATATTAAATCTTTCCGAGGGAGCAGAGAAGAAACATTTTGTTTCTTTGAAAGTTGAAGGCCATAGTGGGGTTTTAACCCGCGAACTCCGACTTTCTAAGCAGGCAGATTTAACCACTTCACCAGCCCCCCCCCCCCCTTAACACGAGCCATTGTTGTAATTATTGTCATCTACATGGTTATTCACAAACACAGCGGCTCGTCAGAGTTGCAGCCTACTATCTACGGCATTGTAAGATTTATTTCTGTTTCTTCAGCCTCTGCCAAAACAAAACATAAATTGTGATGAATAATTTACATGAGCTTCCTTTTTATAATTGAGCCGGTTAATGATCTCAGAGCGGAGTCGACGTGAAACTAAATCTTATCCGTATCGTCAGACAACTTTGCCTTGTAAAGGCAGAAGGCAGTAACCGCTTACTTTCACAAGTAAGCGGTTACTGCCTTTTAGTTTTGCAGAACAGAACTATACAGAATATGTCCGCGAACAGCGCTAAACCCTTTCACCCCTTTACCCGCTCAGTTCTTCCATTCAATTTATCATCCACTTATACTTGCGTCTCGCTACCGCGATCCGCGACTTCAAGCGGGTGAAAATGCGGCGAAACATTTACAAATCAGACTGATTTTAGTGCGGGGAGTCGATCCCCGCACTAAAAGAGTAAACTATTTATAATGACGCACTGTAAGATATATACCCCTTTCGTATGTTATTATCAGATTATGCTCCACATAGCGTTGTTTTCAATAAAATAAAAATAAATTATTATGCTATGCTCCAGAAAAAAAAAGTTCTGAGTTATCATCGATAAAATCAGTCAGAATTCTTGAAGCAATAATCATATATCAAGGTGGATGAACGTGGGTGTTTAGAAGAACGCAGTCATTCTTAAAACTCGCCTGCGTGAGCACACATATAGTTATGCAGCAATGAGAATGCTGAGTAGGCTAAGGTTCAAACTAATTGAAAAAAATAATGTTTATTTTGTCCAAATCAATACATTTGTTTCTTTTTCAATCTGTCTATAATTGAAACTATGTTAGCGGCAGATTCACCTCCAAGATGCAGTTACAACAGCACAATTATGCAGTGTTGAAGGGCTCAGATCTGCATTTCTAGTGAATTATCTCCACATAATTTGGCTGTTTATATAGTTCTTTAGTTCACGTATTCGTGAAAAATTGCATCAGCAATCAGACAGACAGATATTTTATTGACAGAAAGAAAGTCAATCCAGACTTATTTGTCATAGAAATAGAGATATGTACATGTATATACAACATTGTTAATTTGGTAAAATCATATGACAATATACATAGTATGACATACATAACTAAAATCATGTTAACTGGCATTGCCATATGAAACACTGGGTATATACTTAAAATAAAATTGAACGGCATTACCAGGGTAACATAGGGTCTATCATTTTGTTTCCCGCACCAAAACCAGAGATAAAATAGCCACTATGTATGACATGCTAATTATATATATAGTAGCAAAAAAGACACTCATGAAAGCGTAGAAACCTAAAATATATACAAGTGCATGATTAAGCTACAGTAATTGGAGAATGTATTAAGACAATGTTAAAAATTACACGATATTTTTAAAAATCAAATATTATATCATGCAAGTACAATCAATGTGACAATCCGCGACACAGGTAGTGTTGCAAACTTAACTACGTAATAACAGTAATACTACCGAAACAAAATATATACATACTAATAAAAGTCGAACATGGGGGTTCGTCGACTGCCAACAAAGTATAGCATCGGAACCATCCATATAATCGAGTGTTGCAGACTTAATTATGTAATAACAATAAAAATTACGGATAATAATCATACGTGCCATTCACGCAAAACATGGCACTCACACAATAGCAATACAGTTTGTTTAGTTAACTCGTGATTTATTATCTATATGGCCCTCGCACAAAAACATTACAGAATATTTTAATTCACTATATTGCTTAGTTCATACTATTTCACTCACGACCTATAGTTACCACATACTTGGAGTTACAATCGAAGAAAAACATCGTATTTTGCATTACCCAGTCACACAAGATATGGCACGATTGCTATTTTTTCATGAATAATATATGTGGCAGGATAAAATTTGATAATCAATAACAACATAAGCCTGTATTTGGTGCAGCAATACCCAGCAAACAGAAGCTTTCATCCAATGCTGTTTCAATGTTGGCCCACCGTCTTTGACGCTGCCCAACATTGACACAGCATTGGGCGAATGACTCGTCTTGCTGTGCAAATCTAAAATGCAATAACTATGATAACTTTTTACTTTACAAGTGAGCAGGTATTGATGTTGGCTTAGCAGGGCTGATAAGTTGGAAGTCAACTACTTTATAAAGCTAAAAAGGAAGAATCTGCTTATTCGCAATGCAAGCAGTTACTGCCCTTTGGTACTGCACGATAGAATACAGCGTGCCACGCGGCTTCATAAATTCCCAATTTTAACTTAAAGATTGGCTGAAAATCCCGGCGGAATCCCCGCGATTTCCCGCGTTCTCTCAGACCGACCAGTGCTGCATGGCCAGGACAGATCTAGGTCCCAATGCTCACACTTTTGTCGTCAAAATCACGTACGGACGGCCCCCTCTGCCCCACTGCCTTCACAAATGTGAGGTACTTCTTTGTGATTATTAAAAAACATCGTCTGATTTTTTAATTCCCCCGGCGATGCTAGACCAGCATCAATATTTGTTAATAATAACATCACGCATTCGCAGCAGTGAGTGGGTGAATATTGCTTTGCGTCTTTTTCGGCACAATCGTAGCAATATCGCGACAGAATGAAGCCTAGAGTCGGGACTATGCCCTACTCTTTTCGAATATATAATTTCAAAGGTTCTCTAAAGTCCCAATTACCATAAGAAGCTACACTGTATTCTCCAGGCTTTTAACAGTTTGGAGCACAAACATCCGACCCGGCCAGTATTCGATCCAGTACCTCTGAGTTTCGGGCCAGACATCGGAGCCGGGCTTGTGAAGAGGTGAAATGGGATTCCTTAAGAATATTCACAAACATTATATATTTTTACGTTTATCTCTCGTGTTTGTGGCAATCCCCAATTAAATGTATTTGACTAAAATGCGAAGAAGCAGTAACGTTCTGGGGGACGCGAACGCTCCTGCTTTGACACTGACAGCAATCGGTACGCGACACCAGAAGACTTTGTAGCGGGTGCACTCCTAGGAGGTTGCACTGTGTGTAGCCATGAAGCCAAAAATCTTCATCATTGGAGACTCTAGTTTCATGTTCAATGCAGCGGACATACATGTAAATGCAGCAAGCCATTTCAATATGTGACTTCTATCAGCATGGTCTGTATTCACTGACCTTGTGCCATTGACGGCTAATCATGCCATTGTTAGCCCTTTAACCGCCGAATTATGCAATTGGAATTTTCCACTCACTTGAAGTTGCGTCTCGCTGACGCGATCCACAACTTCAAGTGAGTGAAAATTATTCAGATTTCACAAAATGCAGGTTAACTATTTTTAAATTCTTGCTGATTTATGTCACTTTATATCTTCAACTTGTTTATAACCTGATATGCAATATGCTAATAAAAAATGTAAAAAACGAATATAATCGGTACCGGCAGTTGAAGGGTTAAATAGCAGACCAGCCGTTTACGATGATAACCTACAGTTTCAGTACAATCAGGCGAATGATGCAATTCAAGTCTGGATTAGCCCTGGCTCTGACGATTTAATAACAGCCACTGACTGAGGTTTCCAATCAGCGAAAGTATCATGCTGCTTGAACATTAAACCAACAGTGGAGCCCAGCTTAAGAATATTGAATGGATACAAATTGAAACGCAATTTACAGCAATGCAGATAAATAGAGTGCCAATACAATCTGCTAAAAAAATAATGATGGCTGCAATAAGAATGATATTACCACTGAAATATTTACTGTGAGCTGAACAGCTAAAGTGTTGTTTGGGGAAACACTCCCCTCTGCATTAAACATCAAGAAGGCTCAGTAGCGCAAAGAAATGTCAAGGTCGCGGCTCTTAAAGACGGATAATGGTTACTCCCAGTTAAACATTGCGTGGGGATTTCTACCGTAAATTGGTACATTTTTCGCTGCTGGAAATGTCGTCAAAAAATATAATTTTATCTTGTCATGCAAAGTAGATAATTATATAATCGTTTACAAATTATGATGCGAAGCCAAAGGCAGTAACTGCTTACTTTTCGGGTAAGCATTTACAGCACTTTCGCCCTGTGGAGAGTCTGGGAGTTTATTTTCGCGAATTCGAGATACATTTCCCATTTACTATGATGGTGCGTGACTGCAGTTTAACAAACGGTGGAGTTCATTGGCAATGAGTGAATGAACGAAGACATAAATGAGGCTTTAGTCCACTTTTGTGCACATATATACAGTGCATCTCTCCTGATCTGCGTACACAGAGTCATGATAACCTCTTAGAGAAGTGACAAAATTACACTGACCTTCAGACACACTCAGTCTCGAGCCTCGGCGGTCTGAGTTCGAGCACAGAAAATGATTCCATTCATTGAACCTATACGAGAGAATTATATCCCGTTGTTGCGACGTTGGATCAACGGCATTGACGTTGATTCAACGTTTCAACAACGTCGTGTGCCCTGAGGGTTAAGCTTCCGTTGGTTATTATCAGGGGGATATGGATATTTTATACATCTGTTCAAGTTGACAGTGAATACAAATACGACTAAATTATCTGGTAGTTAAAGGTTTAAATGTCTGAATAGAAGCATTTATTTGAGCATTTCTCACTAATCATACAATACTGTAGATCTGGTAATTTTAGCGTGTTTAAATTTACGCGAATTTCTGACTTTGTTACTTTTCATGAAGTTTAAAATTCGCGAATTTTCATTTTTCTTTAGTAGCGCTATTAGAAAAATAATTTTCACGAGATTCTTGAATTCGCGAATTTGTATTCCACGCGAAATTCGCGAAAATTAAAACCTTGAGAATGTTACCAGATCTACTGTATGTCACCATGCTGCATCGAGACTCGTGGACCCATAACATATAGGTATTCGAATGAACCAGAAAGAACTAACAAAGACATTTATGATGATTTCAAATTGAAAAAATCCTTTAGTCCCATGGTGTATACAAATATATTTAAGCGTTGTAACGGCTAGATGACGCGTGTGACGAAAAGAAACATAGTATTTTTTAGCCTTAAATTGAAAACATGTGCAGTTGGGTGTTCGTGTCTTTTTTGGGAAATGTAACCCAATTTTTTCTTGGATAGGAATGTGGGTGGGTGGGGAAAATCTATCCACTTTTTAATTTATTTTTTTATATGTCGAAGACCCATTACGTGTGGTAAAAGTGATGATATGAGCTTCAGTGCGTATTACGTCCGATTTGTCACCTAAAATAAAATAGTAGAAAAAAAGACACTTTGTGAAAATGTATTTAACTTTTTCATTGTTGAAAAGGAGCTTGGCCTAAACAAATTAACAATACAAAAAACAAAAACAACAACAAACTAACAAAACCAATCGATTGGCCAGCGCCGGAGACGGTAGAGCAACAAGAAATCAGCATTGGATCATACCTTGCTGTCATGGGAACAATATAGATTGGAAGGAGTTCTCTTCGTGACAAAATTGAAGAACCGCTTTATGATTTGCACCATGGATAACTTTCAGAATCGATTATTTCATTGCAGCTTTTATTAGGGGTGTGTATGCTGTCTGCCAGAGAAGTCAGGATCAAGTTGACCAAACTGTGGATAGGAGCTGGGCCAACGTCTAAAACGTTGTTGTCGGTACAGGTCAGCGTTGGGCCGATCCAGACGGGAGAATAACTGGGCGAATAGGGATCCCAGACGGAGAGGACCTCCAACGCGGGAAATAAAAACCCTCACCGTCAAAGCCGTTTCCGGTGGGGTCCAGTGCGCATGCTCTTCAGCACCTCACGACTCGGGCGCGCGCTTCCACAATGCCCCGGAAGCTGCGCATTGACACAACAGCGACAAGGCCGGGGGCAACCGGAAGTGGGACGTTTGCAGCTCACTTTCAGAGGTAATTGGTTCGCTAACAAGGCGCGGCACGTCGCCACTGTCACCCGTGAGGAGAAGGGGTCTGTATAAATACTGGAAGAAGCAGAAACCAAAGACCTGGGCGTGAATTCCGGCCACTTTGGCAGGGAATATTTCGCCCCCTGATGAATTCATTTCGATTGGTTTGGGTTGACATGGTCTGAATGAGATAGGGATCGGCGATAATGACGTCATAATATCCATTCAAGGTCACTCAGATAATAAGCCAACAAAAGCAATAAGCCAACATTTACACAATGTTGAATCAATGTTGGGCCACCGTCTACGACGCTGGCCCAACATTGATTCAACATTGAGCCAATCTCTTGTGTGTGCTGGGGAGGGACACCATTAAGTCCTCCTGTAATCACACTGACTGATAAGATTTAGTTTAAACACCTTATTATGTCACCGCAGACAAAATTTATCCCACAATTTCTTTTAGTCGCATTCTGATTTATAACTTGATTGACAACTTTTAGTGTAACCGCCCATGTAAATTGACTGGACTAGTAGGAGATGGAAATGGGTAAAGAGCAAATTTAGTCCAATCCAGTCATTTTCAGACTCGAGCAACTGAGGTCCACTGGTTATGAGCGAATGTAAAAGATCGATTGCGTTTACTGAAATAGCGTATCAGAATCGTCGCTAGTAAAAAACCGGTCGGACAATGAAAAAGCTCGGCCATTTTAAAAATTATCTGGAACATTCAAAACTTTACAAAATTTTAAGAAATTTTGTGCAAAATGACACCTTCAGAAAACTAAAAAATGAAAAACAGTGTACAAACTTGTATAATTATGGCAAAAAAAACAAGCCGGCTCTAATTTTATTTTCATACTATTTCCTGACCATGAACGCAGTAAAGATAAATTATATAGCCGTAGACAGTCTAGGATTGCAGTGTTTTCTTTATCAACCGAGAAAATCAACTTTTTTCAACATGGCGGTCACCGAGAGCGATCTCGATCCCAATATCCATAACTTTTTAATGGCGTTGCGACAATGTTTCTGATTTTAATCAACCTATTGTATTGAGTGTTGGGACATTAGTTGGAACATTTTGCACTATTATAGAGGTGTTTACGACTTTTTGTTTGTTTGGGCAAAACATTCAAAACATGTAATTGAGATACATGCATTGGAGTTGAAGCTCCACTGTATGTATCTCAATTACATTAGGCCTACATGGCGGTGGGTGTATAACATTTCCACCTCCTCCACAATCTCTATAGAAAAGGAGATCTGGCGCATTGGTATGCATTGGCATCTGGCGCATTGGTCCTGCTTCGACAGTCATACATGCGTCCCGGGTTCGAGATCCGCTAATACTGCGTGGGGTATTCATAGAAATATCCTTGTTTCTCACCTATATTATCTATATGATAGGCCTACTATGGGTATTAGCATCGTATCACACAATACCTGGTACTATCACAGCAAACACAAGACGTTGATCCAATGGTGGCTTAATGTTGGGCCACCGTCTTCGACGCTGGCCCAACATAAAGCCATCATTGTTTTAACCTCTTGTGTTTGCTGGGATGCTATGCGGTTCTCAGTCATATAGAAATATCAGGACCGCATATAGCCCATCTTCATCTATCAAGTTGTCTGCTACAGGCGGGCCAGTGTCAGACTTGATGCGGCAAGATGCATATAGCCAAATTCTGGATAAAGGGTGTGGTGCTAGCAATGGTGGCCTGGTGTCTCCAGCGAATTTGCAATTTATCACTTATTATTTTAAAACGAAACCGTGAAAACACCAAGACTGTGTCTTCATTTGAATAAAGATCAACTGCGGCTAAATCTTTCTGGTGGCCGACGTAGTTTTAGGCATTGATTGACTCAATGTCGGCTCAATACCGGGGTAGCGCTTTAAACGTTGGCTCAACATTGAAAAACTGTGAGCTAAACGGGTGCTTGCCGAGCGATTTCATTCATCATTATTTGTGTGGGACAGCTTACTTGTCCATGGCTACTGCTAATTTGTCATGCATTCGGAGCGTGCACTCATTGACGCTGTCCCCTGAACGTTGTAATGGATTATAATGTCATCACTGTAACTTTACAGCTTTTTCAGAGCAGTATAATAAATGACAGTGTCTGGTTGAACAACTTATGTAATAGGTTATCTATGGTTGTGCATTCTGACAGCAAATGTATAGGATTCACATTCACCGTGGTGAAGAATTTCGCCGATATTTCAGTCAATTGTCAACCAATTTTCATGAAATTCTTCACACATTATTTTCCATTCATGTCGTGACCACCCTGGAAGTTTCGCAAAGTTTTGATAAATATTTTAGAAGTTAGCCCATTTGACATGTAGTGAATATATAAAAAATGTTGCCCTCTATAAACAGTTCGTCTCAGAATTTTATTACATGTCAAATGGTCAAACTTCTACAATACTTATTATAACTTCGCGAAACTTTCAGGGTAGTCACAACATGAATGGAAAATAGTGTGTGTAAAATTTCATGAAAATTGGTTAAGAATTAACTGAAAAATCCGCGAAATTCAATAATCCTGGCTGATGAATTTAATGTGAACCTGACTATAGTGTCCACACTACCAGTGAACAGGTGAAAATGAAAAACCGAATATATGCGGCACCGGCGGTTAAAGAGTTAATTTCAGGATGTGATGCGGTTGTGCGTCACTCTGTTACTGTAGGCCCAACCGTAATTGCCTACAAACAAAGTGACGACTCTATGAACATGATGAATAGACTTTATTTATTATCAAAAAGAAGGATCACAAATAGTGGACTCAATTGCGCGATACAATTTATACTCCCTATATCATGTATATCCCAATACACCTTGCTGACTGGGAAAATAGGGCTACTATTTCACTTTTTGGCGGAGGTCCGCGAGATCGAGAGCTAACATACGTACAGCTAGACTGCCAATTGTTTTTTTGCCAATTTGAAATAGTTGCCTTCATTCTGAAATTTCCGCACAATATTATTGATACCGGTATATAACATTTCTCAGTAAGCCTAGGATTGTTAATTTTAGGGGATTTTACAGCTCAATTATGCAATTCGCGATCAGATGGCTGATTCCACCAAGTTTTTTTTAGTTAGTTATAGTCCACTTATAGGAGGTGGTTGACTATGCCGCCCGATTATATCGATAGATCAAACATATTTTCATATAAAATCCTAGATCTGAGTTCGAATCCTGTGTTAGAAGAAGGTAATAACATGCATTGTAGTCTACTTGTTGTTTTATCGCTTCATCGGAACAAGTCAAGTATTCAGACGATCATAAAATCTAGCACTTGACGAAGAAACACATTATTTTTTAGAGTTCGATCATCATTCCAGCATCGTTGTATACAATATAAAGGGGTAGATTAGCTGAACTTTAAACTTGTATTAGGCTTAATAATTCTTCTGTTGCTGAATTCCACTCACATAATCCAGTATAAAACTCTCGGACCAAGCACATGGCCGCCCTCGATTGTCTAACAATAGAGCTGACCTGTTTTTCACACGGTCGTAGAATCGGTTTCTTCCAGGGGAGCGGTTCGTATTTCACAGCCGTCGGGGCGTCCGGGCCGCATAAAGCTGTCAATTTATAAAATAGCCTTCCAGATTTGGCGTGTTGTAATAGGGCCGTTACGGCCCGCCGTAACGGCCCTATTACAGCACGCCAAATCCGTGTATACGTCAGGGGATAGCCTACGCGTATGTGTGATGGCTGCGCCCCCTGTCCGTGGCGGAGGGGCGGGGTGCCTCTATTACGCGGAACAACCGGGGTGGACATAACAGGCCCTGATTCATGGGTCCCTGCGAAACAATTTGCTGCGCAGGGACCGGTCCTATCCCTCCACAATGATCTCTGGCCGTTCGGTTGCGCCCAGAAGGATTGCCGGCTGAGCGGGGAGAGGGGCCGGCGCGGGAAACAATGAGCAGGCGGGAAGCATAAGTCCCCGATCTGCGGAACACCGCGAATAAACAGAATCCCAGGCCGCGGGCTTTGTCTGTGACATTCGTTTTTGCTGCGTTTTGACACGGCCAGATTAGGGTGCCAGCCCGCAGGATTGATGACACCCGCCCCCATAATTCAAACTGAAAAACTCGCCTGAGATCACTTCTGTGGCATTCCGGCCGGACAATTTATCGGCGGCCATTTTGAGGCACGGGGTGCCGCTAAAAAACGAAATTCACCGCCGCTTCGCGTCTCCCTACGAGCAAAACTATTGGTGTAATGTATTAAATGAGCAGAAAAGCTGACTTGTGAAAATTAAAAATTGTCGGTCCTGTATGCTGTTCTATAACTTGTGATTCTCGTTGAGTCCAGCCACCTGAAGGTCACCTGAAGGTGGGCCTCTGGCCCCATCATGTGCACAAAGGTGGATCACCCATAATAAATCCACGTCTGCATGCATCATAGTGATGCACTGCTCACAACGTACATCCGTTAACCCTTCTAGCGCGGGGACCTTCTTTAGAATCGGACGTCTTTAGACAGTCCCGCATTTAAAGAATTGAAATACTTATAGGTCTATTGGACGTATATAGCCGTAGAGGTTGTGTTCCACTACCGCGACACGCAACTTTAAGTGGTTAAAACATCCCGAGTGGTGTGCGGTAAAAATGGCATTGGTAAAAATGCATAGGTAAGATTGCCATAGATAAAAATATCATTGGTGAAAATGCCAGAAGGTAAAAATTCCAGTGGTAAATATGCCAGACAGTAAAAATGCCAAATAGTTCGTTTTACCACCGTGCTTAGCACCCCATCATTGACCGCCATTTACTTTCATCTTGACACTCAAATTGCTGCTCAGATTCCCATTCTGGGGTGAATGGAGATATCCGTGTTTTATGAACTACCTGGATAAGGTATATAATATCCTAAGTGCAATTAAAGCTCACAGCGTCCTGATTGTGAAGGACTGTACAAGTTTTTATTCAAAATATTCAAATTATGTCACATAGTGCATAAATGGAACGAGACCCTTCACCCGCTGAATTTTCACCCACTTAAAGTTGTGTCTCGTTACCGCGACCCAAGTGGGTGAAAATTGCTCATACTTGTTTAATTTGAGACGCCGAATTTGCAAATCTTCATGTCTAAACACCTATTTCATTCCCAATATCGGGGATTCGATTGGCCAACAAAATGGACTAAAAACGATTATACTCGTGTTCGGCGCTTAAAGGGTTAACCCTTTGACCGCCAGTGCCGAATATAGTCGGCTACTCCTTTTTTATAACCACATTATGTACCACATTTTAAACTCGTTAAGGATAAAATGTGACATCAATCAGCAGGATTTGAAAACAGTTGACCTCCATTTTGTCAAATCTGAATAATTTTCACTCACTTGAAGTTGTGGATCGCGTCAGCGAGACACAATTTCACTCACTTGAAGTTGTGGATCGCGTCAGCGAGACACAACTTCAAGTGGGTGAAAATTCAAATTAAATATTTTGGCGGCTAAAGGGTTAAGGGTTAAAGTTTTCATTGATTTAGGGTCATAAATAGCTTGCACAGCCCAGCAATCACAGGTTGGTCCGCAAAGCCAAAAGGCAGTATCTGTTAATTTGTAAAATAAGCAGATACTGCCTTTCCGCTTTGCACAGCAATCACTGGTGAGCGATGAGGTCGCTTGATTATTCAGCTTCCAATAATTTAAAACGTTTCACGGAGGGTCGAGCACTAACACTTTGATATCCAAGAAAAAAAATCCATTTTGATTGTTTCCCCTTTTTCTATAATTATCCTGCGTGCAGTAGGACTATATCTCAAATATAGGCCTGCACAATAACAGGACACATTCACACCTTGAAGGAAAACATTAAATGTTTTAACTATTGTGTTGGTGGGTGTCAGCAAAAACACCTGTTGTACTATTTTTTTGTGTTTTGGTGACCAGATCGTTGAAGGCCCAGTTCATCTATCACTCTTGTCATGCAATAAGTTTCTGTCAAGCTGAAATGCCTTGCTGCACCATTGATGTAAAAGCAGGTCGAGGATCGCCCATGTTTCCGCGGCTGGACGTGGATGCAAATACGGCAACCATTGTTTGTGGCAGCAAACACAGGGCATTCACCCAATGCTGTTTCAATGTCGGGGCAGCGTCGAAGACGGTGGGCCAACATTGAAACAGCATTGGGTGAATGCTTCGTATTTGCTGAGTTACCACAGGGACCGGTACGCAGCAGCGTGAAGGCAAACAACAGTAACTGCTGACGTTTAAAGTCAACAGTTGCTGCCTTTAAGCTTTACAGGGCAGTGCTCTGACGTACAAGCCAAAATACAATATCTGCTTACTTTACAAGTGAGAAGAGACTACCTTTTAGTTTTGCAGAGCAGTATTGTCATGTACAACTGTTGTTTGCCTTTGCGCTGTCTGGACCGGCTTCTGGTCTCACTATACTGTGATGTTATCAGATGAAGAAAGGCAATTAGCTGTATCTGCTTACTTTTCAAGCTGAACGGGCTTCTTCTTTTTACTTTACTACTTTTATACTCTACAAATAGGAGATTGTTCTACTATGGATTGTCACTTAAATGGCCATACTGGCCGAAAAGTGACATTAATAAGTCATTTTACATACTTACTGAATATAGATGAAGATTACAGTATCTGCCTAATTTCCACAGGAGCAGTTACTGTTGTTTGCCTTTGCACGGAATAGACGAACTTTTTGTCTCTATGCTGCATGATCAGATGAAACGAAGTAATTCTGCCGACTGAGGACGCCGGCAATGATCAGCCGCGTATGTCGGATTTCTTGCTTTGCGCGAAAGTAGGCCTACAGGGAAAATAATCGTTCAAACAAATTTATAAAATGAAATTATAGCTTCCCGGGTACATGCCTGGATAATTAAACTGTACATTGTTTAAGTCATTGGTTTCGCTGGGGTTTGCATTGTTTACAGGGATGTTAAAGGTCGTATGTACAAATCCGTATTCAGCTCACAGCATGGTGCAGAGAAAAATGACAGCAACGTTTTACTTGAAAATTGAGCAGTTACTGCTGTTTCCCTTTGCAGGCAATGCTATCCCTATTTTAGATTCCCCATAAGCATGGTAAGTGGTGGTCATGTGGTCAAACTGAGTTCACTGAAGGCATTTGGGGGAATCGTTGGTAAGGAAAGGAGACAGATAAACCTATATAGGCCCACTAAACATCGGCCGAACACGCCTTTTTGGCGGGAAAAGTAAGCGAACAGTCCCAGTGCTGGCTCAATGTTGGGCTAACGTCGGCGACGTTGGCCCGACATTGATCCAGCACTGGCGTTACGTCTCCAATAGCAGATTCCGCCTGTAACTCACAAGCATCCAGTTAGAAAGTCCAATCAAGAAAAATAATGTGCCAGCCTCCGAAACCGACAGCCGCACACCCAAGCGGGTGATTGAAGAAATATGGCGGACAAAGCAGGAAACCAGAAAAGGCGGTGTCTAAAACTGGGAACACTCCCCAAACTTGGCGTCGAAGATCGGCCGACATCCAGCTAAAGTTTATTCAAGATCGCGGCGCAAAATGGCGACGCATAAAAAATGGTAAACTCAGCAAAAACAAACCCCGATTTTGTTGTGATAATCACTCTCCGTAAAAGTTTGTAACAGCAAGAGTCAAGTATTTATGTCTTTTGTAAAAACTGAGATGAAACCATTGTGCATATATAGGCTAAACTGGGCCAGGAGAACCTCCTGAGGATCGTGAGATGAATGAGATGACACTGCCCTCCTGACTTCGAAATTGAAAATTTGGGCCCTGGCTGAGGCCGAGCACGCTACCTCTCGGCCACTGAGGCTCCCTACAATATAGAATCATTATGAGTGCGCGAGGAAGAAACATTGTTTCTTGGAAACTTGAAGGCCAGAATAGGGTTCAAACCCGCGTTCTCCGACTGTCCAAACAGACAGCTTTAACCACTGCACCAGGGCCCCCGACCTATATGACTTTTGTAACAAATTCTTTAGAAATGTGAAGAAACTTCACCAGCAGGCTATTATGCAAGGTGGATGATTATTGTGATAAAGTCATTAAAAACACGACGAGAAATTGAATGATAGTTTTAGAATATCCAATACCGCCTTCTCGTTTGTGACACCATTAACCCATAAGGTATAAAATTTAAATGGTCACCCACTTTAACCCTTTAACCACCAAATAATTCAATCTGAATTTTCACCCACTTGAAGTTGTGTCTCGTTGACGCGATCCACAACTTCAGGTGAGCGAAAATTATTCAGTTTTGACAAAATAGAGATCAACTGTTTTCAAATAGTGTTGATTGAAGTCACATTTTATCTTTAACATGTTTAAAAGTTGGTACTTAATGTGCTATTAAAAAATGAAAACCCGAATATATGCGGCATCGGCGGTTAAAAGGTTAAGTTATGTCTCGCGGTGAAAATTACTGATCGTTATTTGTTTAATTTGAGACCAAACAAATTTGCCAATATTGATGTTCAAACACACATTTTGTTCCCAATAACTGTGATTTGATCGGCGAATAAAACGGATTGAAAACAACTAAAGTCGTGCTTAGCTGTGAAATGGTACAGATAATCAACACTGTACTTTCGCTTGGGTGAAAATAATATGAAACACAAAACCATTTGTAGAGTTCTACAATGAATGAAAAAAGGGCCGTATCTATAATGTAAAATTATATTCAGAAAACGTTAATTTAGTAGCCAAATAGAAAATTGATTTCAAATAGTGCGCATTTGGTGTTTCACTGCATAGCAATTTTAATTAATTATTCATTTACTTTAATCGTTTGATCAATACTGTATTGATTTAATGTAGGCCAATGAGTTTTGGTTATAATGTTCATCCAACAATATTAATGTACAGCTTTGGTTTCGGCTTCGGTTAGCCTTGTCCAAATTCCGAATGATGTATAGTAGCCTAACATCAAGAATAACCATAAGAACCAAAATTGTTTGTCAATTGATTTTTATCCAAGAAATAAATAGCTGAACACATGATTACATGATCACAGTCAATGAGTGCTGACCAATCTAGGTCAGTTTGACAACAATACAGCTAACACGATACACTGAGTCAGTGTTGGGTTATTGTTGGGCCATCGTCGTAGACGATGGACCAGCATTAAAACAATACTGGCTCAATGTATCGTGTTAGCTAGGTTAATACACCAGAGACTCGAGACATTGGCTCTGGTCCGGCATTAACCCAGCATTGGGTTAACGTCTCATCGTGTCTGCATGTGATTAATCAGTTGCTGTGATTGATTTGATGCCATGATGATCGTGCCGATCTGACATTGACGTCTGGTTGTTGTGTCGACGTCACAGCTGCAGTGTCGTGTGTCACCGAACACACATAAATTTTGATAATGTGTTGTCGTTGAATTTTCCTGAATTCTAGGCAAAAATGCACCAATATCCGGAATGTTATCAGGTTATTGCAACATTCCTGGATGTGAAAAACCGTCCTAATTAGGTGAAGAATGTATATCATGGACACACAAAAAGTAATTAAAATATTATTACTCGTTATTCGATGCAATGGAAAGGCAAACAGGGCGGGGGCCCTGGTGCAGCGGTTAAAGCTGCCTGCTTGGAAAGTCGGAGATCGCGGGTTCGAACCCCACTCTGGCCTCCAAATTTCAAAAAAACAAAATGTTTCTTCTCCTCTCACTCGTAAAGATTTAATATTGTGGTGAGTTTTCGTGACTGAGAGGTAGCGTGCTCGGCCTCAGACCGCCAGGGCTCCAATTTCGAATCGTGTGTCTGGAGGGCAGTGTCATCTCACAATCCTCAGGAGGCTCTTCTGGCCCAGTTTAGCCCACAAGTGCACACAGGTACTAAATACCACATTCATTTCATTTTGTTACCAATTCCAGCTTCAAATGAGTGAAAAATAATATCCAAAAAAGACAACTCAGCAGGATGCGGGTTTTCGTGCCAGTTACGATATATCGTAGGCTTCGGATTGGGCGAGATGACCATCTCGCCCAATCCGACGCCTACGATATATCGTAACTTGTACGAAAATACGGGACCAGGACACGAGTTAATAAAGAAGGTAGTCGATCATCAACTCCCTATCCGCGGTCAAACACGTCGCAAAAATGCATCTCGCTAAAACAATCATGAATGTCTGACTCACTGAAACAGGTTCTAGCTCACCTCTCCATGCACGGCGCGCAATAAAGCGTTAGCAGGCATTTTCTCATTACTTAGTGATTACTGATAAGCCCTGTAGAAAGCAAATACTACCCCCCCCCCCCCCACACACACACACACGGGTGCAGCGTTGGTTCAGCATTGGGCCACGTCAGAGACGTCTGCTCAGCATAATACCGACCCGCTTTGTTGAGGAAGTATTTGCCTGACTCCCCACGAAACCAACAAATACAAGACGCTGAAACAATGCTAGGTTAATGTTAGTCCACCACTTAAGACGTTGCTTCAACATTAACCAAGCATTGTCTTGTATTTGCTGGGATTGCTTAGCCTGTATATCGATAACTGATCAATACCTGATCAAACATGGGGGCTAGTTTGGGACCAAAGTGGTGAATTTGGTCCTTAAAATGTTGGCATTAAACATGTATGCGTTTCAAAGGGACTGACATTAAGCATGTTTAGGGTGGTGCGACCCCAGATACATTTTGTTTTCATGTTAAAGGTGATCTATCACCTCTTATATGGTATGAATAATTATGTCCTTATATGGGTGATTGGCTATCATGTGACCCTCTCAGAGGGTCACATGATAGCCAATCACCCCATATGGGGTGACTGGCTTTGGCTATCATGTGACGCTCTCAGATGGTCACATGATAGCCAATCACCCCTTATAAGGAAACACTTGTGCCCCATCTTGTGGCAATTTTGATTTATTTGTCACAAATTTATTCATACTATATAAGGGGTGATATGTCACCTTTAACTTGATCTAGTCCCAATGAGCTGTATTGAAGTTGCGCTTGCCCAACGCCACCCACAGTATTGAGGGGATGAAAAGTACTGAGACAAGAACACAGTATGCGCGGTATATATAGTAACTAGTGTTGAGAAGGCCTATCCAAATATCTCCAAAAGTCGCCCAGATCTCGCGGCAAATTAATCAGCTGACGGGATTCGGCGGCCTTTGCTCGTTTGCCGTCAAACAACCATGGAGGTGATTTCCCAGTCTTAAATCTCGAGCGAATCAGACGTTGTCAAAACGCCGGTACAACGTTGTCACAATGTCTCCAATTTACTGGAGGAGGGGACTCTTAGCGCGCCATCTGCCGTCAGTTTTCCGGAGAAAATAATCAAGCTTAAGTTGTCCGGGTTTAATTAATGTTTAATGGCGGCCACTTCGGCTCACCGAGGTCTGCCGAGGTCCGCCAAGGTCCGTCGAGATTAGACGTCGCGTGCATCACCGGTGATTTCGAAATGAAAAGCAGCATATTACTGAGCAATCCTCAAGGAGTGACAGTTCTGGTGCTACATCACTGCAATGGACTACACACAAAACCTTCGCCATGTTAGGAATGTAAAGTCCACTTATAATGGTAAAGGGATCTTTATGTCATGAATGTAAAGTCCACTGTATAATGGGAAAGGGCTCTTTATGTTATGAATGTAGTCCACTGTATAATGGTAAAGGGCTCTTTTTGTTATGAATGTCGTCCACTGTATAATGGTAAAGGGCTCTTTATGTTATGAATGTCGTCCACTGTATAATGGTAAAGGGCTCTTTATGTTATGAATGTAGTCCACTGTATAATGGTAAAGGGCTCTTTATGTTATGAATGTAGTCCACTGTATAATGGTAAAGGGCTCTTTATGTTATGACTGTAGTCCACTGTATAATGGTAAAGGGCTCTTTATGTTATGAATGTCGTCCACTGTATAATGGTAAAGGGCTCTTTATGTTATGACTATAGTCCACTGTATAATGGTAAAGGGCTCTTTATGTTATGAATGTAGTCCACTGTAAAATTGTAAGGGGCTCTTTATGTTATGAAAGTAGTCCACTGTATAATGGTAAAGGGCTCTTTATGTTATGAATGTAGTCCACTGTACAATGGTAAAGGGAGCTTTATGTTATGAATGCAGTCCACTGTATAATGGTAAAGGGCTCTTTATGGTATGAATGCAGTCCACTGTATAATGGTAAAGGGCTCTTTATGTTATGAATGTAAAGTCCACTGTATAATGGTAAAGGGCTCTTTATGTTATGAATGCAGTCCACTGTATAACGGTAAAGGGCTCTTTATGTTATGAAAGTAGTCCACTGTATAATGGTAAAGGGCTCTTTATGTTATGAATGTAGTCCACTGTATAATGGTAAAGGGCTCTTTATGCTATGAATGCAGTCCACTGTATAATGGTAAAGGGCTCTTTATGTTATGAATGCAGTCCACTGTATAATGGTAATGGGCTCTTTATGTTATGAATGTAGTCCACTGTATAATGGTAAAGGGCTCTTTATGTTATGAATGCAGTCCACTGTATAATGGTAAAGGGCTCTTTATGTTATGAATGTCGTCCACTGTATAATGGTAAAGAGCTCTTTATGTTATGAATGTCGTCCACTGTATAATGGTAAAGGGCTCTTTATGTTAGGAATCTAGTCCACTGTATAATGGTAAAGGGCTCTTTATGTTATGAATGTCGTCCACTGTATAACGGTAAAGGGCTCTTTATGTTAAGAATGTCGTCCACTGTATAATGGTAAAGGGAGCTTTATGTTATGAATGTAGTCCACTGTATAATGGTAAAGGGCTCTTTATGTTATGAATGTCGTCCACTGTATAATGGTAAAGAGCTCTTTATGTTATGAATGTCGTCCACTGTATAATGGTAAAGGGCTCTTTATGTTAGGAATCTAGTCCACTGTATAATGGTAAAGGGCTCTTTATGTTATGAATGTCGTCCACTGTATAACGGTAAAGGGCTCTTTATGTTATGAATGTCGTCCACTGTATAATGGTAAAGGGAGCTTTATGTTATGAATGTAGTCCACTGTATAATGGTAAAGGGCTCTTTATGTTATGACTTTAGTCCACTGTATAATGGTGAAGGGCTCTTTATGTTATGACTTTAGTCCACTGTATAATGGTAAAGGGCTCTTTATGTTATGAATGTCGTCCACTGTATAACGGTAAAGGGCTCTTTATGTTATGAATGTCGTCCACTGTATAATGGTAAAGGGCTCTTTATGTTATGACTTTAGTCCACTGTATAATGGTAAAGGGTTCTTTATGTTATGAATGTAGTCCACTGTACAATGGTAAAGGGCTCTTTATGTTATGAATGCAGTCCACTGTATAATGGTAAAGGGCTCTTTATGTTATGAATGTAGTCCACTGTATAATGGTAAAGGGCTCTTTATGTTATGACTGTAGTCCACTGTATAATGGTAAAGGGCTCTTTATGTTATGAATGTAGTCCACTGTATAATGGTAAAGGGCTCTTTATGTTATGAATGCAGTCCACTGTATAATGGTAAAGGGCTCTTTATGTTATGAATGTAGTCCACTGTATAATGGTAAAGGGCTCTTTATGTTATGAATGCAGTCCACTGTATAATGGTAAAGGGCTCTTTATGTTATGAATGTAGTCCACTGTATAATGGTAAAGGGCTCTTTATGTTATGAATGTAGTCCGCTGTATAATGGTAAGGGGCTCTTTATGTTATGAAAGTAGTCCACTGTATAATGGTAAAGGGCTCTTTATGTTATGAATGTAGTCCACTGTAAAATGGTAAGGGGTTCTTTATAAGGAACCTGTTATTTCAAGAGCGTGGACAAAGCTACCCAGCAACTACAAAACATTTGTATAAAAAGTATACAACGTCGGAAAAAACGGTTAAGACGTTGTATAAATATTATATACATGTTTTGTGTTTGCTCAGCATAAGGCAGATTTTTCTAAAATTACAGCACTGGGTTATCTACGGAGCACATATAGGGCGGGGGCCCTAGGGTAGTGGTTAGCACCGCTGCCTTTCACGCCAGAGTTCGGGGTTCGGTTCCCGGACTCGGCGGTTTGAAAGAAACAAAAATGTTTCTTCCCCATCCACGTGTGAAAGTCAGTATTGCGGGGAGCCTCCGTGACCGAGAGGTAGCGTGCTCGGCCTCAGACCGCCAGGGCTCGAATTTCGAATCCTGTGTCTGGAGGACAGTGTCATCTCAATCATCTCACCATCCTCAGGAGGTTCTCCTGGCCCAGTTTAGCCTATATGTGCACAAAGGTGGCCTAAAGCCCGATTCATTTCATTTTTACGGAGCACATAAAGGGACATTAAGTGTGGTGATTTTTTTTTATTTCGTTTGTACGAAATATAATTTCGTTTGTACGAAATATTATTACGTTTGTACGAAATATTATTTCGTCTGTACGAAATATTATTTCGTTTGTACGAAATATTATTTCGTCTGTACGAAATAATATTTCGTATGTATGAAATATCATTTCGTTTGTACGAAATAATATTTCGTTTGTACGAAATATTATTTCGTTTGTACGAAATATTATTTTGTTTGTACGAAATAATATTTCGTTTGTACGAAATATTATTTCGTTTGTACGAAATAAAATTTCGTTTTTACGAAATAAAATTTCGTTTGTACGAAAAGACCTGGGCCTGTCACTCACTGACAGGGTGTGGACTGAGTCTGACATGGAGGGGACCTGCGTCCTGACATGGTGTGGACCTGGGTCTGACACTCACTAACAGGGCAGAGTGAGTGAAAAAGCCGGGACTATGCCCTACTGTTATTTCGAATGACTTCAAGGGTTCTTTATAGTGCACAGTACTATAGGCAGCACTGTACACTCCATGCCTTTGAACAGTTTGGAGCACTGTATATGCACAACCACGATGACAAATATCCGGCTCGATCGGGATTCGAGCCTGATATCTCCATGTTACAAAACCCAGGTCAGTGAGTGTCAGACCCAGGTCCCCGCCTAGTCAGTGAGTATCAGACTCAGGTCCCCGCCACGTCAGTGAGTGTCAGTCCCAGGTCCACGCCCTGTCAGTGAGGATCAGACCCAGGTCCCCGCCCTGTCAGTGAGTGTCACACCCAGGTCCCCCGCCCCGTCAGTGAATGTCAGACCCAGGTCCCCGCCCTGTCAGTGAGCGTAACACCCAGCTCCCCCCGCCCCGTCAGTGAATGTCAGACCCAGGTCCCCGCCCTGTCAGTGAGCGTAACACCCAGCTCCCCCGCCCCGTCAGTGAATGTCAGACCCAGTTCCCCGCCCTGTCAGTGAGTGTCAGTCCCAGGTCCCCTGCCCCGTCAGTGAATGTCAGACCCAGGTCCACACCATGTCAGTGAGTGTCCGACCGAGGTCCCCACCCTGTTAGTGAGGGACATACCCAGGTCATTTCGTACAAACGAAATAATATTTCTTACAAACGAAATAATATGTCGTACAAACGAAATAATATTTCGTACAAACGAAATAATATTTCGTACAAACGACATAATATTTCGTACAAACGAAATAATATTTCGTACAAACGAAACAATATTTCGTACAAA